>JAIOJX010000018.1:1596059-2151059 GCA_022376925.1 Tragulus kanchil
TCGGCTGACGGGGAGCCGGCTCCCGTGGATGAGTGGGTGAGGTGCTGGGCACGTCGCCGCGGGTGGACCTGTGAACGGCTTCCGAGAGGCAGGCCTTGTAGGACGACACCGCTGTTTGCCTCGGAGGCGCCTGACTCGAGCCGTCGCCGGGCCTGCGCCCCGTTCCACGAGAAGTCTGCCGGGAAGGCCAGCCTTGCCCTGGACCTGGCTCGGCTCCGGCGCGTTCTGCCGGTTGACTCCCGCTCTCCGCCTGCTGGACGCAGCGCTGTAGGTGACGGCCTGCTAGAACGCTCACCCTGTCGTTGCAGACGCCGCTCTGACCCGACAGAGGCCCAAGCCAGGCGCGGCCGCTTCGTGCCTTGATCGGCCGCACCTGACTTAGCCTGGGCCTCCTGAGTCGCCTCCCCCGGCCTGCCCGGCTGGTGAATTCCGTCGCCGGCTTTCAACCGGGGCTTCATCTCCCGCCTGGAGATGTCCTGTCTTTTCTGCTTAGACGCGTGCCCGGGTCATGGGACTTGAGAAAGCGGCTCCGTGCTCTCCGGGCATCATTCACAGGCCGGTCGCAGCCCCAGGGCGGCCCCGGCCTGGTGTCCGAGGAAGCCCTTTGGCTCAGCAGCCTGGGGGACTGTCCCCTGCAAAAGGACGCAGGAGGGGCCCAGGGGACCTTTTCCCCCGTGTCGCGTGGCAGGTGGGAGATGGGTGTCATTTTTGGCCCCCTCTCCCCAAGGGGCGTTTGATAGAAGGAGGCGACCCAGCTGAGGGGTGGCGGGGGCTCCTAGCCTCTAGCCGGTGCCGGGCAGGGATGCGGCACAGAATAGGGCCTGACGACAAAGAATTATCTGGCTGCGGTGAACACGAATGAAATAAGGCCATTAGCCGCAACCTGCTTGGTCCCAGAGAGTGTCATATTGGGTGAAGCTGATAGGGACAGAGTAGAATGGGTAGAGTCCCACTGGGGGATGATGGGTAGAAGGGTGAAACCTGGGAAAGGTTGGGAGGCCAGTAAGTTGATGATAACTCAGAAGAGCTGCTCTTCGTTCAGTAAAGCAGGCTTGACTGGGCATGGACGTCTGATGAAGGAGAACTGGTGAGGAAGGAATTAACGATGTACGTCTTACACCTGCGTCTACTTGAGGGGGGCTGTCTTCTACCCTCCTATATATATGGCTGCCCGCTCAATTGAGGCAGAGCAGAGCTTTCCTGCCTGCCTGCTTGCACCACTTATAAGTGCCCTATCCTAATAAATCCCCCTCTTGTCTATCACTCTGCCTCTCGCTGAGTTCCTTCTGCGTTGAGGCACGAAGAGACTGAGCCTCAGTGGGTCCAGATGTTGGGTGAGTGCTGGATTAAGTCCCGGCCGCGTGGGTTCGAGTCCCAGACAGGGTTTTGGCCGGGATTGAGTCCTGAGTACGTGGATTCAAGGCAAAACAGGGTTCTGGCTGGGGTTAAGCCTTAGCCACGTGGGTTCGAGTCCCAAACCGGTTTTGGCTAGGTTCCGGCCCCAGTCACGTGGGTTCAAGTTCCAAGCAGGGTTCGATCAGGTCTGGGCCCTGGGTTGAAGTCTCAAATCGAGGTAAAACCCTTTCAAAGCCACTCACTCAGAGAAGGAGAACTCTCCTAAGACGTCCCTTTCCTGTGGAATCTAAAATAGCACATTTTTTATATGTCTTTTTTTTGTGAGTTGGGGGGCGGGCTGGGGAGGGAGGGGAGCAGGTGGGCCACTTCCACCTTGGTCTTTCATTTATCTGTTTTCATCCATCTTTGTTCTCTGGCCCGTGTGGGCCTCCCATCGCAGTGGCCTCAGTTGTCACAGAGCACCGGCTCTGGGCGCATGCGCTCCAGAGCTCCAGCTCGGTCGTTGGACACATCGGTCCACCCGCTCTGCGGCACGTGGGATCTTCCCAGGCCAGGGATCGAACCGGCGCCCCTTGCATTGCAAGGCGGTGTCCTTACCCACTGGACCACCAGGGAAGCCCACCTGTGGAATCTAAAAGGAAAGGATACAAAGGAATTTACCGGACAGGGAGGCTCGGAGACTTCGAGAACGACCTTCAGGTTGCCCGTGCACACTGCTATAGTTACAATGGACAAACCAGAGAGGCCCTGCTGTCCAGCATGGGGAGTCCGCTTGGCCTTCCGTCGCAGGCTGGACGGGACGGGTCTGGGGAAGCGTGGGTCCGTGCCTGTGCACGGCCGAGTCCCTTTGCTGGTCGCCTGAAACTATCACAGCATGTGTCGCGGGCTCTGCTCCAGGGCTGAAAGATAAACGTTGAGAAAGCCTTGTCTGACTTCAGACACCAGGAGGGACAGGTGTGCGGGGCCCCGAGGGACACCGCTTGGGATGTCAGCCTCTGGTGAACCCGAAGGCGTCCAAGGGGTAGGTGCATAGATAGACACGAGGTCGACGGTCGCATCCAGAAGGTAGATGCTGGGTCGGCGGAGTGAGGCACCATTTCCCGTGCGTGCCGAAGACAGGCTAGATGGGGTCCGTGGAGATGCAGGTGAACGGAGGTGATGAAACATCGCTTACGGAGCACCGAGGTCTGCCAACTTTGGCATGACGCTTGAAGGGCTTTGTGTAAAACACAAGCTGTCAAGCGTCATGTTTCTGTGGGAAACCAGTCTGAGAAAAAAAAAAAAGAACAACGTGAAGGAGGGCTTCCCCGGTGGTCCAATGGGTCTCGCACCACCTTGCAGTGCAAGGCGCCGGTTCGATCCCTTGCCTGGGAAGATCCCACGTGCCGTGAGCGGCTGGACTTATATGTCTTTTTTGTGAGTTGGGGGCGGGCTGGGGAGGGAGGGAGCAGGTGGGCCACTTCCACCTTGGTCTTTCATTTATCTGTTTTCATCCATCTTTGTTCTCTGGCCCGTGTGGGCCTCCCATCGCAGTGGCCTCAGTTGTCACAGAGCACCGGCTCTGGGCGCATGCGCTCCAGAGCTCCAGCTCGGTCGTTGGACACATCGGTCCACCCGCTCTGCGGCACGTGGGATCTTCCCAGGCCAGGGATCGAACCGGCGCCCCTTGCATTGCAAGGCGGTGTCCTTACCCACTGGACCACCAGGGAAGCCCACCTGTGGAATCTAAAAGGAAAGGATACAAAGGAATTTACCGGACAGGGAGGCTCGGAGACTTCGAGAACGACCTTCAGGTTGCCCGTGCACACTGCTATAGTTACAATGGACAAACCAGAGAGGCCCTGCTGTCCAGCATGGGGAGTCCGCTTGGCCTTCCGTCGCAGGCTGGACGGGACGGGTCTGGGGAAGCGTGGGTCCGTGCCTGTGCACGGCCGAGTCCCTTTGCTGGTCGCCTGAAACTATCACAGCATGTGTCGCGGGCTCTGCTCCAGGGCTGAAAGATAAACGTTGAGAAAGCCTTGTCTGACTTCAGACACCAGGAGGGACAGGTGTGCGGGGCCCCGAGGGACACTGCTTGGGATGTCAGCCTCTGGTGAACCCGAAGGCGTCCAAGGGGTAGGTGCATAGATAGACACGAGGTCGACGGTCGCATCCAGAAGGTAGATGCTGGGTCGGCGGAGTGAGGCACCATTTCCCGTGCGTGCCGAAGACAGGCTAGATGGGGTCCGTGGAGATGCAGGTGAACGGAGGTGATGAAACATCGCTTACGGAGCACCGAGGTCTGCCAACTTTGGCATGACGCTTGAAGGGCTTTGTGTAAAACACAAGCTGTCAAGCGTCATGTTTCTGTGGGAAACCAGTCTGAGAAAAAAAAAAAAGAACAACGTGAAGGAGGGCTTCCCCGGTGGTCCAATGGGTCTGCGCACCACCTTGCAGTGCAAGGGGCGCCGGTTCGATCCCTTGCCTGGGAAGATCCCACGTGCCGTGGAGCGGCTGGACTTGTTTGTCCAACGACCAAGCCGGTGCTCTGCAGCGAGAGAGGCCACCGCGATGGGAGACCCACCCAGGCCAGAGAACAAAGATCAATAAATGAAAGACCAACAGAAGTGGCCAAAAAGAAAAAAAACCGAAGGAGATCCCTGAACTTGGGGACGATCCTGTTGGTCTGTCGGGGCATTAATAATTGTATCAGCGTACAGATGGGAGCAGCCTCATTTGTAATTCTAAATCCATTGTTTCACGGCAAAAGCAAAACTACCAAACACCTCCTTGCACCCGATTTTAAAAAGGGACCAGCCTCTTGGGAGAGAGAACCTTCTCAGTTAGGAGCCTTGCCTTATTACAGGAGGCTCGGCGAGCTTGGTGGGCCACGGCCCCTGGGGTCGCACACAGATGCCTATATTCTCACGGGTCAGGAATCTGCCTGCAATGCTGGAGACCCGGGTTCTGTCCCCGGGTCAGGAAGATGCCCCCGGAGGAGGGCATGGCGGGCCACTCCCGTCTTCTTGCCTGGAGAATCCCCTGGGCAGAGGAGCCTGGCGGGCCGCCGTCCACGGGGTCGCAAACAGTCAGAGCTGCCTGCAGTGACTTAGCACACACGCCTTGTAGAATACACAAGAGCAGCTGCAAAAGGAGAATACGCTTCGGTGACGGTGGGAAGTTGCTTTGTGATTTCCTGGTTACTGAGGTGTCAGCCTCTGGTAACCCGGCGTCAAGGGGTAGGTGCATAGATAGACACGAGGTCGACGGTCGCATCCAGAAGGTAGATGCTGGGTCGGCGGAGTGAGGCACCATTTCCCGTGCGTGCCGAAGACAGGCTAGATGGGGTCCGTGGAGATGCAGGTGAACGGAGGTGATGAAACATCGCTTACGGAGCACCGAGGTCTGCCAACTTTGGCATGACGCTTGAAGGGCTTTGTGTAAAACACAAGCTGTCAAGCGTCATGTTTCTGTGGGAAACCAGTCTGAGAAAAAAAAAAAAGAACAACGTGAAGGAGGGCTTCCCCGGTGGTCCAATGGGTCTGCGCACCACCTTGCAGTGCAAGGGGCGCCGGTTCGATCCCTTGCCTGGGAAGATCCCACGTGCCGTGGAGCGGCTGGACTTGTTTGTCCAACGACCAAGCCGGTGCTCTGCAGCGAGAGAGGCCACCGCGATGGGAGACCCACCCAGGCCAGAGAACAAAGATCAATAAATGAAAGACCAACAGAAGTGGCCAAAAAGAAAAAAAACCGAAGGAGATCCCTGAACTTGGGGACGATCCTGTTGGTCTGTCGGGGCATTAATAATTGTATCAGCGTACAGATGGGAGCAGCCTCATTTGTAATTCTAAATCCATTGTTTCACGGCAAAAGCAAAACTACCAAACACCTCCTTGCACCCGATTTTAAAAAGGGACCAGCCTCTTGGGAGAGAGAACCTTCTCAGTTAGGAGCCTTGCCTTATTACAGGAGGCTCGGCGAGCTTGGTGGGCCACGGCCCCTGGGGTCGCACACAGATGCCTATATTCTCACGGGTCAGGAATCTGCCTGCAATGCTGGAGACCCGGGTTCTGTCCCCGGGTCAGGAAGATGCCCCCGGAGGAGGGCATGGCGGGCCACTCCCGTCTTCTTGCCTGGAGAATCCCCTGGGCAGAGGAGCCTGGCGGGCCGCCGTCCACGGGGTCGCAAACAGTCAGAGCTGCCTGCAGTGACTTAGCACACACGCCTTGTAGAATACACAAGAGCAGCTGCAAAGAATACGGAGAAGGTACGCTTCGGTGACGGTGGGAAGTTGCTTTGTGATTTCCTGGTTACTGAGGTGGATCCGTCTTGGTACCAGAGCAGGGCAGAGCACGAAGTCGTTACTTTATTAGGTATACAGTGCATGCAAATGAGGAGGTTCGTTTCTACAGCTTGACTGATTTTCAAATCATCTTCCTCTTTTCACATAGCGTCTTTCTTTTAGTTGCGGTGGTTTTTGGTCTTTGAAATACTGTTTCTTGCTTCTCACAGAAATGCTGCCTATCCCAGTAGACCTCCTGTGTGCAACTCCAGGGAAGGGTTTTGGCCTTTTCACGTCTAAAACTACATCCATGTTGCTTCAGATGGCTGTGTTTGTTGCCGCTGGTCACAGAGTCATAGGAAGTCAGTAACTGGCATCTAAAGTACATTTCCTTTCTTCTGTTATGGATTTTCCCCTGCTAGAATGGGGATGCCAGGAAGGCACCCAGCGTTGGCAGTTGGATTTCTTACTGTGGCCCCAGCAGGCTTCCTTGGTGGCTCCGTGGTAAAGCCGTGGAGTCGTCGAGCGTCAGGCACAAGTCAGCAGCGGAGCCCACGTCACTAATGCAAGAGTCTTTTAGATTTCATCCTTCCTCCTATCATCAGCAGGTTTGTTTCGGATTCAGGTTTTGATAAAGTCAGTTATCTGAAGGTTCTAAAAGTCTGGTTTTCTGGGCTTCCCTGGTGGTCCAGTGGGTAGAGAGTCTGCCTTGCAGTGCAGGGGGCGCCGGTTCAATCCCTGGCCCAGGAAGATCCCACGTGCCGTGGAGCGGCTGGACAAGTGTGTCCATTGACGAGCCAGTGCTCTGGAGCGCATGCGCCCGGAGCCAGTGCTCTGCAGCGAGAGAAGCCACTGCGATGGGAGGCCCACACAGGCCAAAGAAGAAAGGTGGATGAAAAATAAAGTAAATAAAAAACCCATAAAAGAGGTCAAATTAAAAAAAAAAAAAAACCTTACAATAAAACTGGTTTTCTGACTCTTTAATTCTCACTCTGCGTTCTTAGTTACCTGGTGGTTTTCTCTTACTTGTGAAATGTGCTTTTTTTTTTTTTTTCTCCTTGAAAAACGACTGTGAAAATTCCCCAGGACGTAGGAGCAGCGTGCGTTCTGCAGAGCGGGCATTGGGCTCCTTCTCCTGGATTCTCAGAACCAGGTCTTGTTACACAGACTCTCGTCACGATTTGTCCAGTCAGTGCAGAAAATGAGAGTCACCTTTGGAAGTTCTTCTGGGACGTCGACGTTGCTGAAGATAGCGTTAGCGTGCTGTGTTTGTCCTTTCTTTCCCGTATCGTTTTCTATGCAGTTCATTTTTATTGCATTTTTCAAAACGTGCCATGGCTTGGAAATGAAACACACATCCGAGCGCTTCCCTGCAGGTGCTTTTAGACGTCCTCAGTTCAGTCCAGCTGCGCAATCGTGTCCGACTCTTTGGCACCCCGTGGACGGCAGCCCGCCAGGCGCCCCTGTCCTTCCCTGTCCCCTGGAGCTTGTTCCAGCTCCTGTCCACGGACTCAGTGCTGCCATCCAACCTTCTCCTCCTGCCCTCCATCTTTCCCCGCATCTGGGCCTTGTCCACTGAGTCGGCGCTTTGCGTCGGGTGACCAAAGGATTCCGGCTTCCGCGTCAGCATCCGTGCTTGCAGTGACTGTTCAGGGCTGATCACCTTCAGGAGGGACTGGTCGGCTCTCCTTGTCGTCCAAGGGGCTCTCAACGGCCTTCTCCCGCATCACAGCTCAAAGACGGCGGTTCTTACAGAGGTCCTATTTTGAACAAAACTGAATTCACATGTTTCAAAAGTCTGGTTTTCTGGGCTTCCCTGGTGGTCCAGTGAGTAGAGCCTGCCTTGCAGCACAAAGGGCACCGGTTCGATCCCTGGCCCTGGAAGATCCCACGTGCCGTGGGCGGCTGGACAAGTGTGTCCATTGACGAGCCAGTGCTCTGAGCGCATGCGCCTGGAGCCTGTGCTCTGCAGCGAGAGAAGCCACTGCGATGGGAGACCCACCCAGGCCAAAGAAGAAAGGTGGAAGAAAAATAAAGTAAATAAAACCCCCATAAAAGTGGTCAAATGAAAAAAAAAAAAAAACCTTACAATAAAACTGGTTTTCTGACTCTTTAATTCTCACTCTGCGTTCTTAGTTACCTGGTGGTTTTCTCTTACTTGTGAAATGTGCTTTTTTTTTTTTTTTCTCCTTGAAAAACGACTGTGAAAATTCCCCAGGACGTAGGAGCAGCGTGCGTTCTGCAGAGCGGGCATTGGGCTCCTTCTCCTGGATTCTCAGAACCAGGTCTTGTTACACAGACTCTCGTCACGATTTGTCCAGTCAGTGCAGAAAATGAGAGTCACCTTTGGAAGTTCTTCTGGGACGTCGACGTTGCTGAAGATAGCGTTAGCGTGCTGTGTTTGTCCTTTCTTTCCCGTATCGTTTTCTATGCAGTTCATTTTTATTGCATTTTTCAAAACGTGCCATGGCTTGGAAATGAAACACACATCCGAGCGCTTCCCTGCAGGTGCTTTTAGACGTCCTCAGTTCAGTCCAGCTGCGCAATCGTGTCCGACTCTTTGGCACCCCGTGGACGGCAGCCCGCCAGGCGCCCCTGTCCTTCCCTGTCCCCTGGAGCTTGTTCCAGCTCCTGTCCACGGACTCAGTGCTGCCATCCAACCTTCTCCTCCTGCCCTCCATCTTTCCCCGCATCTGGGCCTTGTCCACTGAGTCGGCGCTTTGCGTCGGGTGACCAAAGGATTCCGGCTTCCGCGTCAGCATCCGTGCTTGCAGTGACTGTTCAGGGCTGATCACCTTCAGGAGGGACTGGTCGGCTCTCCTTGTCGTCCAAGGGGCTCTCAACGGCCTTCTCCCGCATCACAGCTCAAAGACGGCGGTTCTTACAGAGGTCCTATTTTGAACAAAACTGATAGTTTCACAGTGTTTTCACTTCCCACTTTACGTGTATTGATAACTTAGGCTGCAAAACCATGAGTGCTAGTTTTTGTTACAGCTTCTCAAGTTTTTTTTTTTTTCTTAATTTTTTGGGCGGGCAGGCCACTTCTATTGGTCTTTCATTTATCTATTTTTCATCCATCTTTGTTCTTTGGCACAGTGGCCTCTCTTGCTGCAGAGCACCGGCCCTGGGTGCATGCGCTCCAGAGCTCGGGCTCGGCCATTAGACACGCTGGTCCAGCCGTTCTGCGGCCCGTGGGATCTTCCCAGGCCAGGGATTGAACCGGTGCCCCTTGCCCTGCAAGGCGGTGTCCTTACCTATTGGACCACCAGGGGAAGCCCTCACGTATTTATGTCTTTGCTGCTTTTCTCAGCATATAAAGATGGGTCCCTGTCAGCTTTTTTGGTGCAGTTTGTTAAAGAGTCCATTTCACTTCACACATACACTGTGGCTATAGCATTTCAGAGATGCCCGCTTTGAGAAGTCTCCCGTATTACAGTTCTCACCCTGGGCTTTGTCTTCTGTCTCTTGTACCCCCACGAGAAATTAAAACCAAAAAGTAAAACTCCACTAGGTTGACCAGATGCCCTCAGGGAAAGATGGCTTTCATGTCCTGCTATTTGTTCTTTCTGTGTTTTTTTTTTTTGCTTTAATGGGTTGGTTTTCCCTTCATGTATTGCATACTAAGTTGCTCCGGTCATGTCCAACTCTTTAAGACCCTGTTGTAGCCCGCCAGGATCCTCTCTCCATGGGATTCTCCAGGCAAGAACACCAGAGCGGGCTGCCATGCCCTCCTCCAGGGGATCTGGCTAACCCGAGGATCAAATTTGCATCTCTTGAGCCTCCTGCCTTGGCAGGAGGATTCATTGCCACCAGTGCCCCCTGTGAATGCCCTCAGCTATCCTTTCTTGGTCCTTGGCTTCAGTTTGATCTTGACCTGACAAATACACATAGTCTCGTCAACGCTTTAATGTTAAAATGCATATATAGGGCTTCCCTGGTGGTCAGTGCGTAGGGACACCGCCTTGCAGGGCAGGGGGCGCCGGTTCGATCCCTGGCCCGGGAAGATCCCACATGCCGCAGAGCGGCTGGACCGGTGTGTCCAATCAGGAGCCAGCGCTCTGGCGCATGCACCCAGAGCCGGTACACAGCAGCGAGAGAGGCCACTGTGATGGGAGGCCCACACGGGCCAAAGAGCAAAGATGGATGAAAATAGATAAATGAAAGACCAATAGAAGTGGCCCCCCCAAAAGTGCATGTATATATGCATTTGTGTCCTTCTAACAAATGCAGAAAGAGGCTCAGCCAGGATTAAGGTCTCGGGGAGCAGAGTGTGGATCCAAAACCAGACCTGAATGTCTTGTGGCACGATTGCCGCAGCTCTCAGCAAAGAGGACAGCTTGTGGGCCCGTGTTCCTCGTTGCTGTGGCTCAGGCGTCTCCGACTCTTTGAGACCGCAGGGACGGCCGCCCGCCAGGCTCCTCTGTCCGTGGGAGTCTCCAGGCGCCAGTCCTGGAGCGGGTGGCCACTCCCTCCACCCGGGGATCGCCTCCCCACCGTCCAGGGGTCAAAGCCGGGTCTCCTGCATTGGCAGGTGCATTCCATATCACCTGGAGCCACCAGGGAAGCCCAGGCTGCTCACACGTGGCTTCAGCCCTAAAGTGGAGCAGGAGAAGCGCACACAAGAGTGCGCTTGAGAGACTGAGCCATCCGGCACGTGTTCCTCACCGTTTGGAAAAAAAGAAATGAAACGTGGACTCTTGGGTGTCGTTCTCCGAAGCGCTGCAGTTGACCCTAGCTTACAGCGGTTCTCGATTTGCCACCTGTGTGTTCTCCTGCGCTTACAGACCTGGTTGTGGCTCCGTTCACTTTCAGTCGTGCGGAGGCGGGCGCCAGCTTTCTAGATGTGTGTCTGCCCCGTCTGAAGGCAGTCAGCACGCCTGTTCCATTCAAGCGCACCTTGCACAAGCGTTTGCTTTATTTCTGCTTCCATGTGGGCATTCGAAAAAGACACCCACCCTGAAAAATCATAAAATAAAGCCCTCTAAGCCAAAAACACACCCTTACGTGCCTGCTATGCCACTTCAGTCACATCTGACTCTCTGTGACCCCATGAAGGGTCCCCCACCAGGCTCCTCTGTGCATAGGATTCTGCAGGCGGGAATCCTGGCGTGGGCTGCCGTTTCCTCCTCCGGGGGATCTTCCCCACCCAGGAATCAAACGCACATCTCTTAGGGCTTCTGGACTGGCAGGCAGGGTCTTTACCACCAGCTCAATGGGCTTCCCTCCGATGCCAGCCAAGCTCTCCCCAATAACTGCCAAGTGTCGAGTTGGAGTGACCTTACCACCAGTCTTTTTTTTTTCTTTCTTTCTTTCTTCAATCCTTTGGCCCTGTTGCATGGCACGTGGGATCTTACCTTCCTTAACCAGGACTCGAACCCATGCCTCCTGCTCTGGACACAGAGCCTTCATCCCTGGACTGCCCCGAGAAGGCCGACCTCCGCAGTCTGAAGGGTCCTGCTTCCTCTCGATCCGCGTGTGCCGGGGTGGTCTGCGTCACGGTGGGACCCTCCGGGCTGATAGGTGTGGTCACGTCCGAGTTTGTTCACCGCTGCCCCGTGCAGGGCTCGTGCCTTGGACTGAGCACCATGTTTTCAGGCTCTGCGGTTTGCCACTGGGGGAAGCTGGATCTGGTCAGCTGGTTCAGGGGTGTTCCGTTACACAAGGAGCCTCTGGTCCTTCACGTTCGGTGACACTGAAAGAACCGGGCGTGCCGTGAGCGAGTAGGTCTCATGTGGTTTCACGGGGCTTTTGCTCAAGTTTCCGTGGCAAGGAGTGCTTGTCACGGGCCGCAGCGTGGGCGGCAGGGGACGTGCGACGTTTGGCAAGGCAGGATGTGAGGCATTAGGACCCAAGCTAGATGGGCAGAGGACAGTCCGAGCGAGGGTGTTCTTAGGAAGAAGAAATCCGTGTCCTGTCTCCCCTCTTGGAGTGAAAGCGCTTTGCAACAGTAGCCACGTTTTCAGGGGGCGTGATTTGGGCCCAGGAGTCCACAATCACTAGGAACCCACGGTTTGTGGTGTAGCTGTCATGGATTGAATTAAAAAAAAAAAAAAAAAAAAAAACTAGGACTTCGCTGGTAGCTCAGTGGTAAAGAGCTCGCCTGCCCGTGCAAGAGACGCAGGTTCGATCCCTGATCCAGGAGGATCCCACATGCTGTGGAGCAGTTCAGCCCAGGAGCCGCAATGATGGAGCCTGTGCTCTAGAGCCTCGGAGTGGCAACCGCAGAAGCCCGTGGGCCCTGGAGCCCGAGTTCCACCACGAGAGAAGTCACCACACCAAGAAGTCTGCTCACCTCCACGAGAGTGGAGCCCCCAGTCCCTGCAAGTCGAGGAGAGCACGTGGCAGCCATGAAAACCCAGAAGAGCCAAAAATAAATACATAAATGAAAAATTTAACAAAAGGTCCAAAGAGGAAAAGACATAGGAGGATAGGAGAGACGTTCAGAAATGAGAGCGTCGTTCAATGACTCGCTCAAAATTCGGTGAGAGGCCATTTCAGGGTGTTACAGCTCAGATGTCCAGCGGGGGCCAGGACGCGGGCAGGTGGGACACCGCTTGAAATTCGGCACCCTAAGCCGTGCCTCGTCCTAGCATTTCCGAAGGGAAATGCTTCTTTCTCGGAGAGGACTGGGTCGCATCCCATTTGGGAGAGTTGGCCTCTTGCACACTTTTTCCAGAAGGATAGTCCTCTTTCCTTTAGCACTGGCTGGCCTCTTCGCTGCACAGGGAATATTTATTTCCTGCTTTCTCATTTCTTATCCCAACAAGATACATTTTATGACTGAGAGTGGTTCTTTTTTTTTTTTTTCCAGAAGAGATTAGCTTCGAGAAATAACCAACCGTTTTACTATATCTGCCTCAGGGAACGAGGCTGTATTATCTCCAATTAAGTAACCTTCAGTTTCTTGGGTGAAGCCATATAATGAGTCGTTTAGAGCCTTCAGCCTGTCATTGGAGTATCCCGTGTTCTGCGAGGCGCCGGGCAGGCTTGCTCCTGAGAGACAGATTGAGAAAAACGTGTGTTCAGTTTCCTGATCCAGGCTATGTGTGCACCAAGGGGGAAAAGTGGAAAGATCTGTGCGGCCTCACGATGGAATTCCTTCAGTGGTACTGAACGCTTTATTTTTGCCTAAGCCCCAGTTTAGCTTTGTAGACTTGGGGAACAGAGCAGCAGATGACAGAGGTTTTCAAGGGCTTTCAAAACCTAAGGGAGGGGCGTCCCTGGTAGCTCATTGGTAAAGAGCTCACCTGCCCAGGCAGGAGACACGGGTTCGATCCCCGATGTGGGACGATCCCACAGGCTGCGGAGCCACAAAGCCCGGGAGCCCCAACCAGGGAGCCTGAGCTCTGGAGCCTCGGAGCCGCCCCTGGGGAGCCCGTGGGCCGCAGCGACGGAAGCCCGGGGGCCCTGGAGCCCGAGGTCCACCCCCAGAGACGTCCCCGCCCCGAGACGCCTGCTCCCCTCCCCCAGAGAGGAGCCCCACTCCCTGCAGCCCGAGGAGAGCCTGCGGCCGCCGGGAACACCCAGAAGAGCCAACAATAAATAAATAAAATTAAGGGGAAAAAAACCTAAGGGAAGATGCTATTTGTCTGCTTGATTATTTTCTTTTGGCAAATGGAGACACTGCCATACGTGTCTTGATCACAAGGCGGGGAGAAAGTATTGGGAAAGTGTTTGTAACAATTCCTAACAACATGTTCCCGCCCCACACCGAGCCAAAGATCAGCAACCAAACTCCTGGTAAAGAAAAATGTCGCCTTCCGGCCCGGGTTCATAGGGCAGGAGGGAAGATCCCCTGGAGAGGGCCATGGCAACCCACTCCTGTGCTCTTGCCTAGAGACTCCCCTGGGCCAACGAGCCTGGGGGGAGCACCGGGGCTCTCCCAGCTGCGCCCTGCTCCCCCGGGGGAGGCCAGGCGCGCGTTCGCTCACAGGCTGTCCGTCAAAAGGAGGTTTCTCTGGGCCCTGAGCGGGGCTGCCACAGGGCAGGGAGGACGTGGCGGAGTCAGGCTGCTGCTTTTCTGCCCTCTGACCTCGGGGTTCTTCTTTTTCTTCTCCAGGGCTGTGCTGGAGCGTCTGCCCAGACCGCTGGCCTTGCAGAAAGGTCCTCGCCTCTGTGAGTGACGGTGGAAATCCCTGCCCCTGCCGGGGGAGGGTGGTACAGAACTCGGGCCGTCTTAACCCTCGTTGCCGTCCCCTGCTTTTGCTCCTCTGCGTGGGTGGGCTTCGATGCCCTTTTTGGGGGTTGACCCGTGAGTTTGGACGGTCGGCGGAAAGAAGGCAAACAGCTTGAGAGGTGCAGGTTAAGTTGTATCTGGGGCCCAGTTAGGGCTGCAGCCCGGGAAGCAGCACCTCCGCTCTGAGAGACGGCTCCCGAGAGGCCGTGGGAGGAAAAGCAGTATATCCGGGAGCCCCAACCAGGGAGCCTGAGCTCTGGAGCCTCGGAGCCGCCCTGGGAGCCCGTGGGCGCAGCGACGGAAGCCGGGGCCCTGGAGCCCGAGGTCCACCCCAGAGACGTCCCGCCCGAGACGCCTGCACCCCCCCCCCAGAGAGGAGCCCCACACCCTGCAGCCCGAGGAGAGCCTGCAGCAGCAGTGAAGACCCAGAATAGCCAACAATAAATAAATAAAATTAAGGGGAAAAAAACCTAAGGGAAGATGCTATTTGTCTGCTTGATTATTTTCTTTTGGCAAATGGAGACACTGCCATACGTGTCTTGATCACAAGGCGGGGAGAAAGTATTGGGAAAGTGTTTGTAACAATTCCTAACAACATGTTCCCGCCCCACACCGAGCCAAAGATCAGCAACCAAACTCCTGGTAAAGAAAAATGTCGCCTTCCGGCCCGGGTTCATAGGGCAGGAGGGAAGATCCCCTGGAGAGGGCCATGGCAACCCACTCCTGTGCTCTTGCCTAGAGACTCCCCTGGGCCAACGAGCCTGGGGGGAGCACCGGGGCTCTCCCAGCTGCGCCCTGCTCCCCCGGGGGAGGCCAGGCGCGCGTTCGCTCACAGGCTGTCCGTCAAAAGGAGGTTTCTCTGGGCCCTGAGCGGGGCTGCCACAGGGCAGGGAGGACGTGGCGGAGTCAGGCTGCTGCTTTTCTGCCCTCTGACCTCGGGGTTCTTCTTTTTCTTCTCCAGGGCTGTGCTGGAGCGTCTGCCCAGACCGCTGGCCTTGCAGAAAGGTCCTCGCCTCTGTGAGTGACGGTGGAAATCCCTGCCCCTGCCGGGGGAGGGTGGTACAGAACTCGGGCCGTCTTAACCCTCGTTGCCGTCCCCTGCTTTTGCTCCTCTGCGTGGGTGGGCTTCGATGCCCTTTTGGGTGTTCACCCGTGAGTTTGGACGGTCGGCGGAAAGAAGGCAAACAGCTTGAGAGGTGCAGGTTAAGTTGTATCTGGGGCCCAGTTAGGGCTGCAGCCCGGGAAGCAGCACCTCCGCTCTGAGAGACGGCTCCCGAGAGGCCGTGGGAGGAAAAGCAGTATATCCGGTCTGTGTGAAGGAGAATTTCCATACCCATTCAACACTCGGTGTCCAAACGGGGTTTCCAGTTCATCACGAGCATCTGGTTCACCACGGAGGGATTTAGTGCTTTTCTAGTTTATGAGGAGATGCAAGGGTTGAGCGCATACAAGCTGTTCCTAAAAACAGGTGCCCGTCTGCACTCCCTGGGGGTCCAGTGGGTGAGGACACCGCCTTGCCGGGCAAGGGGCGCCGGTTCCACCCCTGGCCTGGGAGGATCCCACGTGCCGCGGAGCAGCTGGACCGCTGTGTCCAACGACCGAGGCGGAGCTCTGGAGCGCATGCGCCCAGAGCCAGTGCTCTGCGACAACAGAGGCCACCGCAATGGGAGCAAAGAACACAGACGGATGAAAATAGATGAATGAAAGACCAATAGAAGTGGGCAGAAAAAAGAAAAAACAGGTGCCCGTGCGGATTCCCTGGAGCCTGGCGTGCCTCCCTTCACCCTGAGCGCCCTCAGCAGGTGTCGAAGGCCAGCAGCTCGCACCAGTGCAGGCTTCCGTCTCCGCAGAGGAGACGGCCAGTCCCCTGCAGTTCACTGTTGGCAGCGTCAGTGATCAGAGCCGCTGTGTAGTTGACAGGACCAAGGTCTTCTGTTTCCATGTCATGACGAGGAACCGGCAGGTTCTCTTTTCTCCGTTTTTTTTTTGTCAAAGGCCAGACAGAACCTGTTTTACGCGTGCGGCCCCTGGGGTCTCCGCCACAGCTGGGCTCTGCCGTTGCGGCGTGGAGGCCCCTCCTGTGCGGGACGAGGCTGGACGAGGATGGCGGTCTTCTGGTCAAACCGTGTTCACGAGAGCAGGCGGTGGCTGGCTCTGGCCCCTGGGCCGTGGCGCGCTGAGCCCGGCGGATGCTTCAGCCTCCTGGCAGCCCTGCTCCACCCAGGGAGCAGGAGGTGGATGAAGGGGTACGACCGCTGTTTGTTTGGGGCTGTGACAATTAAGAGATGATGAGAGCGTGTCACATGTAGACCCATCACGGTCACCTGGTGCCCTGTGACTTCGTAGCCGCGGGACCCTCTTTGGGGGCGTTCTCTACTCGGTCCGTGCGCACCTGTTCATCCGTGAGAGTATGTTTTTTTTTTCAATTTTGGCCACTTCTCTTGGCCTTTCATTTATCTGTTTTCATCCATCTTTGTTCTCTGGCCTGTGTGGGCCTCCCATCACAGTGGCCTCTCTCGCTGCAGAGCACCAGCTCCGGGCGCATGCGCTCCAGAGCTCCGGCTCGGTTGTTGGACACACCGGTCCAGCCGCTCCGTGGCACGTGGGGTCTTCCCGGGCCAGGGATCGAACTGGCGCCCCTTGCACTGCAAGGCGGTGTCCTTACCCACGGGGCCACCGGGGAAGCCCGAGAGTATTTTTGGGTCATGTTTTGTGCGGAAGAAGGAGTGAGGCAGTACCCAGAGGGGACAGCTTGGAGGCTGACCCTGCAGTCTTCCTAGAAATAAGAAAATCAGGGTTGAACGGAAGATGGAATAAAGAGACCTTCTGGTGCGTGGAAGAGGGGACCCTGGTGACTGGATCTCACTCCCTCACAGCCCAGTTCCCGGTGGCTCTTGGGAGAAATCGTTGATTCCGCGGGCTGAGGAGGTCTCAGTGTTGGTCCTTCCTTGGTGTCCCGTTCCTTTCCTGGCCCTGGGTCTTGCCCGGGAATCGACCTCTTCTCGGCATACTCGGAGAGGTGTTGCTTTCTCACTCCTCCGGGGGGCTGATCTGAAATGACTCCAGAGCTTCTGTGGTGACTGATGGGCGGCGGTTTTCCGTCTCAGCTAGATAGCCGGGAGCTCTGTCCAGGCTCTCGAGGAGGTCAGCTTCCCGTTTCTAGCTGTCTTCGAAGAAAGTCTTCTAATTAATTGGGGATGTTTGTAGAATGTGCCTTTTATCTTGGTCTCTCCTTTCTGATGACCTGGGGCATCTTTTAATTGTCTTTCCTTTGTGAGGATGGGGAATTCTTTGGTCTTTCCTTTCTGAGGACACGGGGAATCTTTTAATTGTCTCTCCTTTCTGAGGACACGGGGACTCTCTTAAAAGCCAGTGCACAGTTAGTTCTCTGTGACTGTGGGGGAGTGGATGAGTTAGCAAATCTGCAGTGTGTGCTGGACGGTCTGGCCTTGAAGCCCGAGGGCTCTAGGTCAGGCTGCGTCCTCACAGCTTGCTCTTGGCGCCATGGCTCGATCCCTCTGGAGATAACCATCGGGCGTCTAGAAAACGGGGCCTGAAACTCTTACCTGTTGGAACAGCCGTAAAAGGGAGAGATAATGTAAAGCAAGCTACGCCCACAATGCAGTGAGTAGAACACTTTCTCAATCAACGGAGAGCATTACTCGATGCACAACCTGCAACACTTTCTCAGGGTTCCATACGTGTCACTTATGCATAAGTATGTGTATGCTTAGTATCGTAAGCGGAACATGTGAGTGGAATGCAATCTGCGTGTCCCAGCTCGGCGAGTGATGAGAATTCTTGCTGTAGTTCAGCCAGCGTGTGGCGGTGAACCCGTTCCATTAAACAGTGTGTTAGGCACGCGTTTTTAACTCATGCTAATGAAATCGTGCACACAGGAAGGAGACGGCCCTGAGGAACGACGGCGGTGTTCCCTCGCTCAGTTGCGTCTGCCTCCTGGCGACCCGTGGCGGCAGCCCGCCAGGCTCCTCTGTCTGGGGGATGCTCCAGGCAAGAAGGCTGGAGGGGTGGCCCTTTCTTGTGACATCTATGAGTGGCCCTGTGAAATCATAAGAAACGCGGATCCTTACTGATAAAAGTTTGGTCCTTCCTTGGTGTCCGTTCCTTTCCTGGCCCTGGGTCTTGCCGGGAATCGACCTCTTCTCGGCATACTCGGAGAGGTGTTGCTTTCTCACTCCTCCGGGGCTGATCTGAAATGACTCCAGAGCTTCTGTGGTGACTGATGGGCGGCGGTTTTCCGTCTCAGCTAGATAGCCGGGAGCTCTGTCCAGGCTCTCGAGGAGGTCAGCTTCCCGTTTCTAGCTGTCTTCGAAGAAAGTCTTCTAATTAATTGGGGATGTTTGTAGAATGTGCCTTTTATCTTGGTCTCTCCTTTCTGATGACCTGGGGCATCTTTTAATTGTCTTTCCTTTGTGAGGATGGGGAATTCTTTGGTCTTTCCTTTCTGAGGACACGGGGAATCTTTTAATTGTCTCTCCTTTCTGAGGACACGGGGACTCTCTTAAAAGCCAGTGCACAGTTAGTTCTCTGTGACTGTGGGGGAGTGGATGAGTTAGCAAATCTGCAGTGTGTGCTGGACGGTCTGGCCTTGAAGCCCGAGGGCTCTAGGTCAGGCTGCGTCCTCACAGCTTGCTCTTGGCGCCATGGCTCGATCCCTCTGGAGATAACCATCGGGCGTCTAGAAAACGGGGCCTGAAACTCTTACCTGTTGGAACAGCCGTAAAAGGGAGAGATAATGTAAAGCAAGCTACGCCCACAATGCAGTGAGTAGAACACTTTCTCAATCAACGGAGAGCATTACTCGATGCACAACCTGCAACACTTTCTCAGGGTTCCATACGTGTCACTTATGCATAAGTATGTGTATGCTTAGTATCGTAAGCGGAACATGTGAGTGGAATGCAATCTGCGTGTCCCAGCTCGGCGAGTGATGAGAATTCTTGCTGTAGTTCAGCCAGCGTGTGGCGGTGAACCCGTTCCATTAAACAGTGTGTTAGGCACGCGTTTTTAACTCATGCTAATGAAATCGTGCACACAGGAAGGAGACGGCCCTGAGGAACGACGGCGGTGTTCCCTCGCTCAGTTGCGTCTGCCTCCTGGCGACCCGTGGACGGCAGCCCGCCAGGCTCCTCTGTCTGGGGGGATGCTCCAGGCAAGAAGGCTGGAGGGGGTGGCCCTTTCTTGTGACATCTATGAGTGGCCCTGTGAAATCATAAGAAACGTACGGATCCTTACTGATAAGGACCCACTGCAGAGAGACCGAGTGTCTAGGTCAGCAATGACAAGAGGGGGGACGATTCGAGGGTGGGTCCCTGAGAGGGGGCGGCCGCTGCTTTGCGTGGATAGGCTCCTCATCGAACTGGAGGCAGCTGAGCTGCAGGGCCTGTGCTGTCCCGTCTTCCCACCCGCTGGCAGGGCCCCCAGCACCCCAAGCTTCCTACGAATGGCCACGTGCCTCGGCATCAGCCAGCTCATCCTCCTCTCTGACCTTACCCTTCCTTGGAAGGGCGTTTCTTTGGCTTTGATTTCTTCAACTGCAGATAAAGAACTAAAGTCTAATGCATATGACAACAGGTCTGCCCACCAGTTTATAATTTCTTTAGGCCAAAAAAAAATAGAAAACCCCCAAGCGAAGCCCCAGGCACGGAAAGCTTTCCGGTCCACACCCTGCGGGTGTCAGTTCCTGGACTCGCAGGACTAAATCCTCAACAGAGGGTGATTTGGGTAAACCGTGTCACAGGTGATTTTTCAAAGTCTCTCTTTGTGTATGTGGGAAGTCTGCCATGGTCATATGTCATCTGGGAACTCACATGCAAGGGTTAATAAAAAAAAAAAATAGTGATTTTTGCTTTGGTTTATTTTATAAACTCAGAAAGAGTCAAAGGGCAGTCTCTCAGTCGTGCCTGATGGCTTGCAACCCCGAGGACGAGTCATGGGAGTCCCCAGGCAGGCATCCTAGAGGGGTTTGCCATTTCCGCCTCCAGATTATCGGCAGTTGTGTCTTCAGTGAATAGGCAGCTCATTGAGGACGCCTCCAAATACCACTTAGTAGAACCCTTCAATTCAAGTACTGTGTACTTGGGGCCTTTTTTCTTTTTTCTCACTGGATTTTCTTCTGTTTTGAAGAACTGTCTAAAGATACAAGGGTCCATGTCTTCCCGTTCAGTTTGATTGAATGGCGTTAGTGAAGAAGGACTCCGTGTCCCACGGAGGCGTGGGAAACCATCCCTCACCTTGCGATAGATCCTCGCGGCCGAAGGCGACCTCCCTAGCGACCCTAAGGCGAATTTCCTCCGACAGGTCACAGCCCTTAAATGGGTTTCAGAGAGGAAGAGGGTCTTTTAACACACTTGGAAGCACAAGGGGGCAGTGCAGGAAAGAGGAAAGATTTGGGGTGTCGACTGAAAAAAAGATGAACACCTTGAGAGCTGTGGGTGAAGTTGTGTTGGGGGCATCATTCGGACGGCAGCCGGGAGGCAGCCCCCCAGATAGCGCTGAGAGACAGCTCCAGAGAGGCAGCAGGAGGAGGGTCAGTGTGTAAGGATGTGGGTGAGGGGGATGTTTCATATCATGAGACAGACATTTTACCAAGGGTCCGCAGTCAGTCACGAGGATCTGATGTCACTGTGAAGAGATTTAGTGCTTTTCTAAATATGAGGAGATACAAGGATTGAGGTAATAAAATCTGTTCCTGAAAGCATCCACCTGTGTAAGGACCCGCCCCACTGGACTCCCTGGGGCACAGGGGGCCTCCGCCCCACCCTGCTCTCCGTCGGGGGTATGGAAGGTCAGCAGCTCTCCGCAGCACAGGGTCTGGTCCCTGCAGAGGCCGACGGCCAATGTCCTTGGTGTCCAAGTCATTGGCAGTGTAATTGGTAAATGCCAGTTTGTAGTGGACAGGAGTGAGTTTGAAATTTGGACGGGTTTTGGTCATCCTGGGATGAAACATCAATATGTGATCAAGGGCCATATACAGAAGGCTGAGCCCCAAAGGCTGGATACCTTTAAACCATGCTTCGCGGGGAAGGCTCCTGAGAGCCCCTTGGACGGCAAGGAGATCCAACCAGTCCATCCTAAAAGAAACCAACCGCGGGGGCGTCCCTGGTGGCTCAGGGGTGAAGAGCTCACCAGCCCAGGCAGGAGACGCGGGTTCGATCCCTGGTCCGGGAAGATTCCATGGGCTGCGGAGCCACGGAGCCCGGGAGCCCCAGCGAGGGAGCCTGAGCTCTGGAGCCTCGGAGCCGCCCCTGGGGAGCCCGTGGGCCGCAGCGACGGAAGCCCGGGGGCCCTGGAGCCCGAGCTCCACCCCCAGAGACGTCCACGCCCCGAGAAGCCCGCTCCCCTCCACCAGAGAGGAGCCCCCACTCCCTGCAGCCAGAGGAGAGCCTGCAGCTGCCAGGAACACCCAGAAGAGCCAACTATAAGTATATAAATAAAATTAAAAAAATAATGTTCCAGGAAATGAAAGACTAGCTAAAGAGAACTGTCTGCTGAAAGAAAAAAGTCTACTGTCTGTCTAGAGAAGAGCCGGAGGCCGCCGTGACACACCAGAGTAGCCAAAAAATAAATAAAATAAAGAAATCAACCCTGAATATTCGTGGGAAGGGCAGATGTAGAGGCTGAAGCCTCAGGCAGGGGCATGTCACGGTTTTGGTGGGTGGCCACCCCCACCCCCCAGCCCCCTGGGGAGCAGCAGACTCGAGCCAGGGCGCTGGGCCTTTCGTGGGGCCTTGAACGCAGGCTGTCCCAGCCTTCCCAAGTGGGCGGGGTCGGGCTCTCTCCCCGGGGCAGGCCATCAGCGAGGCTTGCACGAACAAAAGCGGCCAGGGAAGGGTCAGTCACGAAAGCAGAGGCCGTGGGAGGGCCGCAGAAAGCTTCTGAAGAGCCTTTACTGCAGTTACCGTATTTACTGGGAACAGCCAGGAGACGTGGCGGCCCTGCGTTGCCGCGCGGGCGTGTATATAAACTGGCTCTCTCCCGTCCGGCCGTTTGCGACCCTGTGTGAAAGTGTTCAGCCTCGATTTGAGACTTAACGCAGGCCTCAGACCTAATCAAACCCTGCTTGAGGCTTGAACTCACGCGGCCGGGACTCGAGCCCAGCCTAGACCCTGGTCATTAAAATCACTCGCCCAAGGTCTGGACCCCCTGAGGTTCAGGTTCTTCATGTCTCTTTGCGGAGAAGGATTCAGCGAGAGGCAAAGTGATAGGTAAGACGTGGATTTATTCAGCTTCAGAGAAAGCACACTCCGTCGCAGAGCGAATCCTGCGGCCCGGAAACAAGACTGTCTTAGCTTTGATGGGCTGGGTCATTCCACGTGCATCTGAGTGGAAGGATTCTTCCAGCTCTTTTAGGAAGGGCTGAAATGTCACAGCGCCTCTGGGTGTGCCATTCTTTCGAAAATCGTGCCCTGCCCCTTCCCTGTCCCTGACACGTCATGGACCCCCAGAGACGTCCACGCCCGAGAAGCCCGCTCCCTCCACCAGAGAGGAGCCCACTCCCTGCAGCCAGAGGAGAGCCTGCAGCTGCCAGGAACACCCAGAAGAGCCAACTATAAGTATATAAATAAAATTAAAAAAATAATGTTCCAGGAAATGAAAGACTAGCTAAAGAGAACTGTCTGCTGAAAGAAAAAAGTCTACTGTCTGTCTAGAGAAGAGCTGGAGGCCGCCGTGACACACCAGAGTAGCCAAAAAATAAATAAAATAAAGAAATCAACCCTGAATATTCGTGGGAAGGGCAGATGTAGAGGCTGAAGCCTCAGGCAGGGGCATGTCACGGTTTTGGTGGGTGGCCACCCCCACCCCCCAGCCCCCTGGGGAGCAGCAGACTCGAGCCAGGGCGCTGGGCCTTTCGTGGGGCCTTGAACGCAGGCTGTCCCAGCCTTCCCAAGTGGGCGGGGTCGGGCTCTCTCCCCGGGGCAGGCCATCAGCGAGGCTTGCACGAACAAAAGCGGCCAGGGAAGGGTCAGTCACGAAAGCAGAGGCCGTGGGAGGGCCGCAGAAAGCTTCTGAAGAGCCTTTACTGCAGTTACCGTATTTACTGGGAACAGCCAGGAGACGTGGCGGCCCTGCGTTGCCGCGCGGGCGTGTATATAAACTGGCTCTCTCCCGTCCGGCCGTTTGCGACCCTGTGTGAAAGTGTTCAGCCTCGATTTGAGACTTAACGCAGGCCTCAGACCTAATCAAACCCTGCTTGAGGCTTGAACTCACGCGGCCGGGACTCGAGCCCAGCCTAGACCCTGGTCATTAAAATCACTCGCCCAAGGTCTGGACCCCCTGAGGTTCAGGTTCTTCATGTCTCTTTGCGGAGAAGGATTCAGCGAGAGGCAAAGTGATAGGTAAGACGTGGATTTATTCAGCTTCAGAGAAAGCACACTCCGTCGCAGAGCGAATCCTGCGGCCCCGGAAACAAGACTGTCTTAGCTTTGATGGGCTGGGTCATTCCACGTGCATCTGAGTGGAAGGATTCTTCCAGCTCTTTTAGGGAAGGGGCTGAAATGTCACAGCGCCTCTGGGTGTGCCATTCTTTTCGAAAATCGTGCCCTGCCCCTTCCCCTGTCCCTGACACGTGGACAGTCACAGGCTCCTCTGTCCACGGGATCTTCCAGGCAGGAATCCTGGAGTGGGCTGCCGTGCCCGCCTCCAGCGGATCTTCCTGACCCAGGGATCGAACCCGCCTCTCCGGCGTCTCCTGCAGCGGGGGGCGGGCTCTTTGCCACCAGGGCCCCCCCGGGAAGCCCTCCTTCTAGGAGTCATGTTGCAGTTGAAGCTCTGATCCTCCCCGCCATTCCCTTGGCTTCTCTGTCTTTTGCACGTTTCGTACAAGTGGCATTTGGTGTATTCCGTTCGAATCAGTCGCTTACGTTATTTTTCCTTCTGTTAGGCTGCGAGTCCTCAGCCAGCCGGGTGGCTGCTTTAGTCTCTCATCTGCCGCCGTTCGCATGGTGCCTTAAGAGAGTCCATAATTACGTTGAATTGAATTGTAGGTCATCTGCTTGAGGTTAATGGAGAGTTAATTCGATAAACTGTTATTCATCTAAGGAGACTATGTGCCCTGTATCTATAGTGCACATCATTAAAATTGAATGCTTTCCTTTGAAGATCTTGAATAAAGCTTTAGCTAAAAATAGTCTGGGACTTCCCTGGGGGTCCAGTGGGTAAGGACACCGCCTTGCTGTGCAAGGGGCTCCGGTTCGATCCCTGGCCTGGGAAGATCCCACGCGCCGCTGCGCGGCTGGACCGATGTGTCCAGTGACGACCCAGCACTCTGGGGCGCATGCGCCCATGTGTCCAATCACCGCGCCGGAGCTCTGGAGCGCATGCGCCCAGGGCTGGTACTCTGCAGCGAGAGAGGCCACCGCCATGGGAGGCCCACACAGGCCAAAGAATAAAAAGATGAATGAAAACAAATAAATAAAGAACCAAGAAAAAGAGGCTGAAAATTAAGATAAAATAGTCTGATAGGGTTTTCTCTACTGTGATAGTTGACGACTCTCCCAACCTCTATGGGTTTGGTCACAGTAAACATCACTCATACACATACACGTGAGGGGCTCCAGCTCCAGGGTCCCCCCTTTGTAGAACTGAGCTGAGAGAGGTGGCGTTCTCCAGGAGTCAGGGATTCTCACGGAGGTGTCCCTTCAGGTCACCTGGCCCACCCTCGTTTCTAAATCTTTGTTGCACCCAACTGGCCCCGATGCCATTTGCCTTACTGGATAGGATGTGTGTACTTTTCAGTATCATGATTCCTTGTGAACACCTGTTTCCCGTCCGCTCTCTTCAGGAGCCTTTCGAATGCCTTTTCGAACAATGTCCCCGCCTTGGCCCCCGCATCACCCCCACAGTGTCCGAGTGGCGGTAGGAACGCGTGTTGGCAACCTCACCTCTGTTAGTAAGCACACGTAGATGCTATACGTTTACTGAACATTTCCGTAGGCTTCATACCCTGTTGGCTCAGTGGTAACGAGTCCGGCTGCCAATGCAAGAGACCCAGGCTCGATCCCTGGGTCAGAAAGGCTCCCCTGGAGGAGGCGATGGCCGCCCCCTCCCGTCGTCTTGCCTGGCATCACCCCTTGGACAGAAGAGCCTGGCGGGCTACAGTCCATGGGGTCGCAAAGAGTCAGGCACGACTCAGCAATTAGCACTCGGTTCTCTGTGTTCATTAAAAAATTTCTGTAGGCTCTCTAATAGTGTTATGACTTAGTGGGCTGAAAGAAACCTTGGACTCCTTGCTGACAGAAATCGCTGAATTCTGTGGTTGGACGCTGAGGCCCGCGCTCTGAAATGCACCTGGCCTTGACGAAGCAGGGACCGTCTGCAAAAGGACAGGCACAAAGCCCTGGGACGTGTCTTCTTGTGCGCCGGGTAACGAGAGACCCTTCGGCTCTGGTGGGCCTCCCCGTCTTGTAGAAATCGGCCGCCACGTCTATCCTTGATTTTCCTAACTTGTGTCTGTAAGAGAGTCCTCACTCAGGTGGATAAGAGCTTTTCGTGACTGTGGTAAATGGGATTGATTTCTCCGTGATAGATTTTATGTGCAGCTAAGTTGAATTAAGCCAGGCGGCATGCGTAGCAGAGTTACACTGAAAATTGCAATCCTGCTCACGTAGTTTTGGGTGACGGTGGGTTTTATGTCTGCATTCGCAATGAGCAGCATCAGCTTTGAACGGCACTCTCTCCTCCACGCGGACCGTTACTTTTTAATCAATACAAGCCGTCCGGAGCATTCCCGCTACCGTGACTCTCTAACAACCTCCTAAGGAAAACGTCTGTGTTATTTCTGTTGGTTTGTGAATTTTCTTGTCTCGAAAAATTGAGGACTTGATCTTTTTCATGGCTGTAGCCTTTTGGGTGAAATCAACCACGGTAAGGTGGAAAGAACCTCATTAAAAAAAAAAAAAAGGACAGGGGCTTCCCTGGTGGTCCAGTGGGTAAGGACACCGCCTTGCAGTACAAGGGGCGCCGGTTCGATCCCTGGCCTGCGAAGATCCCACGTGCCGCGGAGCGGCTGGACCCATGTGTCCAATTACCGAGCCGGAGCTCTGGAGCGCATGTGCCCGGAGCCGGTGCTCTGCAGCAAGAGAGGCCACTGCGATGGGAGGCCCACACGGGCCAACAAACAAAGATGGAAATAAATGAAAGACCGATAGAAGAGGCCAAAAAAAAAAAATGAAGAATTATAGAAAAGAGCCATGAGTATTTTTATTTATCATCCCTATACATAGGAATAAATAGAAACCTTGCTATTAGAAATGTTGCCGCGGCTAATGATCTCTTTGGACAACATTAATAGTAACTATAGACACTCCTTGCTTCCCCTTGGGACTGCACATGTCTGTTTTCTTTTACCGGCTCTGAAATCCGGTGCCTTACCTTTTCCGGGTCATTTGGAGAAACGGAAGCGAGAGATTTCCTTATGGTCTGTGATAAGAGCTTAAGCGGGTTGAGCGCTGTCCCTGTGTACTATTCCTTCAACAGCATCGAGCTCATTCCTGACTGACTCACCCTGGTCTCTCTTTGCCATTTTTTTCCCTAGCATTTCTTTCTTTTGCGGGGGAGCTGCAACCCACGTTTCTGTTTGAGAGATTTCTGTTTGTTTTCACGAATCATCCAAAACAACTGTGGTTCAGAAGAGTTCAGAAAGGGCTTCCCTGGTAGCTTCGATGACTTAGGACTAACAGCAGCAGGTTACAGAGGTTTTCAAGGGGTTTCAAAACCTAAGGGAGAGGTTTCCCTGCCAGCGCAGTGGTAAAGAGTTTGCCTGCCCATGCAAGAGACGCGGGTTCAATCCCTGATCCGGGAAGATCCCACAGGCTGCGGAGCAGCAAAGCCCGTGAGCCACAACGATGGAACCTGTGCTCTAGAGCCCCATGGGCCGCAGCTACGGAAGCTCGTGTGCCCTAGAGTCTGAGCTCCACCACGAGAGAAGCCACCGCCACAAGAAGCCTGCTCACCTCCCTGCAACTGCAGAAAAGCCTGTGGCAGCCGTGAAAACCCAGAGTGGCCAAAAATAAATGAATTGATTACATTAAAAATTAGAAAAGAGAGTTCAGATAAAACGGTAGGAGATGCATTCTCAGGTCACGAGACAATTCGTTATTTATTATTATTTTTTTAAGAAGACAAGCATGTGGTTCCGTGGGTAGAAGCTGAGGTCACGATGCTAGAGGAAAAGCGAGACCGGTTTCCCGACATGTGAGCACGGACCATCAGCGAGGGCCGTCTGGTCCCTTTGGCAGTCCAGACGACATGTATGTGCAGTGACATGTGGGTCGTGCGACCGGCGCTCCCAGCTGAAAAGGAACCGTGGCCTCTCCAGCCTTCCTCCCTCCCGGATCTTGGCTGCCGAGTTGAGTTACTGTGGCCCACGGGCGTCGAAGTCCGGAATCTCGCTTAGGCGATGAGGTCTTGAGGTGCCTCTGCCGAGACACTCCTTGCTTCCCTTGGGACTGCACATGTCTGTTTTCTTTTACCGGCTCTGAAATCCGGTGCCTTACCTTTTCCGGGTCATTTGGAGAAACGGAAGCGAGAGATTTCCTTATGGTCTGTGATAAGAGCTTAAGCGGGTTGAGCGCTGTCCCTGTGTACTATTCCTTCAACAGCATCGAGCTCATTCCTGACTGACTCACCCTGGTCTCTCTTTGCCATTTTTTTCCCTAGCATTTCTTTCTTTTGCGGGGGAGCTGCAACCCACGTTTCTGTTTGAGAGATTTCTGTTTGTTTTCACGAATCATCCAAAACAACTGTGGTTCAGAAGAGTTCAGAAAGGGCTTCCCTGGTAGCTTCGATGACTTAGGACTAACAGCAGCAGGTTACAGAGGTTTTCAAGGGGTTTCAAAACCTAAGGGAGAGGTTTCCCTGCCAGCGCAGTGGTAAAGAGTTTGCCTGCCCATGCAAGAGACGCGGGTTCAATCCCTGATCCGGGAAGATCCCACAGGCTGCGGAGCAGCAAAGCCCGTGAGCCACAACGATGGAACCTGTGCTCTAGAGCCCCATGGGCCGCAGCTACGGAAGCTCGTGTGCCCTAGAGTCTGAGCTCCACCACGAGAGAAGCCACCGCCACAAGAAGCCTGCTCACCTCCCTGCAACTGCAGAAAAGCCTGTGGCAGCCGTGAAAACCCAGAGTGGCCAAAAATAAATGAATTGATTACATTAAAAATTAGAAAAGAGAGTTCAGATAAAACGGTAGGAGATGCATTCTCAGGTCACGAGACAATTCGTTATTTATTATTATTTTTTTAAGAAGACAAGCATGTGGTTCCGTGGGTAGAAGCTGAGGTCACGATGCTAGAGGAAAAGCGAGACCGGTTTCCCGACATGTGAGCACGGACCATCAGCGAGGGCCGTCTGGTCCCTTTGGCAGTCCAGACGACATGTATGTGCAGTGACATGTGGGTCGTAGCGACCGGCGCTCCCAGCTGAAAAGGAACCGTGGCCTCTCCAGCCTTCCTCCCTCCCGGATCTTCGGCTGCCGAGTTGAGTTACTGTGGCCCACGGGCCGTCGAATGGTCCGGAATCTCGCTTAGGCGATGAGGTCTTGAGGGTGCCTCCCTAGCCAGAGACTCTAATGCCATTCCTGCCTGGGCTCCTTTCGCTTCAGAGCCTTTGGAAGGCACGTCTGTGTGTTGGCTCACGGGGCTCCGGTCTCTTGGTTTGCGTGGTCATGTTGAGGCGCTCAGCCGTGCCGCCCCCTCGACCGTCCTGTGGACGGTCGCCGACCAGGCTCCTCTGTCCGTGGGAGTCTCCAGGCACGGAGACCGGAGTGGGTGGCCCTTCCCTTCTCCAGGGCGTCTCCCCCACCCAGGGATCGAACTCAGGGCTCCCGCATCGGCGGGGGGATTCTCTACCAATGAGCCACCGGGGAAGCCCGCAGTCAAAAGCAATGCCACAGCGCTGGAAAGGAAGAAGAGCCTCCGTGGCTCGTCACGCACGGGCTGTGCCTCACCACCGAGCCCTTCTCTGTGCAACAGCTGCACTCCCGCTGCGGGGAAGTGACCCAGGTGCCGCCCGGACGGTGCCGGTCTCGGCTTGCACTCACGCTGCATGCTCTCCCTGCGGCCGGAAGCCCCGAGCACGGACGGCAGGAGCCGCAGGTCCCGGCAGAGGCTGTGCACTGGGTCTTCGGCGTTCCCCAGGCGGCCGGGGACGCCGCGCCGTGCCGTGGGCCGTCGCGGGGACGTCTCGGGGTCGGGGAGCGCTCTCCGGACCCTGACCCCGGGCTGCCCGGGACTGAGCGAGAAGCCGGAGGTGCAGGGAGCCAGAGCGGTAGCCCGGAGAGGCCCGCCTCCCAGGGCGTGAAGACCGCGGCCGAGAGCAGCCGGTGGAGCCAGGCGCGCACAGACGAAACCCACGTGAAGGGGGTCCGGCCCCGACCCCCTTGCAGTGGTGGCCTGCGGGGCTCTCTCTGGTCCTCGGCCGCCCCGGAGGCGGGAGGAGCCCCCGTGCCGTTCTTGGTTTGTGCGGCATGTTTGCGCTCTCCCTCTCTTCCAACCCAGCCTAGCCCGAGCTCTCAGCTCAGGACGTTCTCCATGCCTCGTGCGGAAAGCCTGCCCGTGCCCTCTCCCCTCCAGGGCTGGGTTTCCATCGCCTGACTCTGATCTCATCACTCAGGACCACGCACGGTCCCTCTGCCCCTGCCCCTTCCTCCTCTGATGTGTCCCTGTTCCGTCGCTCAGTCGTGGCCCAGTCTTCGCGTCCCCGTGGACGGCAGCCCGCCAGGCCGCCTGTCCTTCCCCGTCTCCCGGAGCTGCTCCGACTCGTGACCGTCGCGTCGGCGATGCCCCCCACCCGTCTCACGGACGTCCTACATTTGATCCGACGATCCTGGCTGTTTCCAGACTCTCTTAGGATCAGCACCCAAACTGGACCTTTCATCTTGTGGGTGTCTCTCCAAGCTCCCGACTGTTGACCCGTGTCGACCTCATGGGGCCTCTGTTTTTAAAAAATACACGGCCGTGTTCAGGACATCTGACTCTCCATCTCGGGCTCTTTCATCAAAGTAGCAGAAATTTTCTTAACAATTCCCCACTGCGGGGGACAGGGTCGGGGTTATGGAAGGAGGGAGTTGATTAGGCCCAGAATGCAGTCATAAAAGTATATGTATATGTATAACTCTCTCTCTGTATATATATATATTTGCGACCCCATAGACGGCCGCCCGCCAGGCTCCTCTGTACATGGGCGTCTCCAGGCAAGAAGACGGGAGACGGTGGCCGTGCCCTCCTCCAGGGGAGCTTCCCCACCCGGGGATCGAACCCGCGTCTCCAGCTCTGGCAGGTGGATTCTTTACCATCTGAGCCAACAGGGAAACCCTATATAGAGAGAGAGTGAAGCCAGGCACACTATAGATAGATAGATAGATAGATAGATAGATAATTTGATAATTTGTGACCCCGTGGACTGTAGCCCACCAGGCTCCTCTGTCCATGGGATTCTCCGGGGAACTAGATCCCACATGTCGCAGCTGAAGAGTTCAAACTGCAACTAACCCCTGATACAGTCAAATAAAGTGTTTTAAAAAAAAAAAACAACCAATACTGGAGTGGGTCTCCACGTCCTCCTCTAGGGGATCTTCTCGACCCAGGGATCAAATCCGGAACTCCCGCATGGCAGGCAGATTCTTGCCCTTCTGAGTTACCATGGAAACCAAGTCACTTAGGTAAAGTATATCTAAGCATTTATGAGAAAAACATCATAGTGATCAGGATAGGTAATATTGTCATGCAGCGCAGTCAGAGATCAACTTGGTGAACTGTGGCCAATAGGTTGACTACCTGTTTTTTTAAATGCCATTTGATTCCAGAAAGGATGAGGGAATTCTAGCTTACAGCTCTTTTTGTGGCTTCCCCGGTGGCTTAGCAGGAAAGAGTCCACCTGCCGATGCAGGAGGCGTGGGTCTGACGTCTGGGTCGGGAAGAGCGCCTGACGTGGCTGCGTCTGACATTTTCACTTTCGGACGTCCGAGGACCATCGTGACTTCTCCCCAAGCTCCCGACTGTTGACCCGTGTCGACCTCATGGGGCCTCTGTTTTTAAAAAATACACGGCCGTGTTCAGGACATCTGACTCTCCATCTCGGCTCTTTCATCAAAGTAGCAGAAATTTTCTTAACAATTCCCCACTGCGGGGGACAGGGTCGGGGTTATGGAAGGAGGGAGTTGATTAGGCCCAGAATGCAGTCATAAAAGTATATGTATATGTATAACTCTCTCTCTGTATATATATATATTTGCGACCCCATAGACGGCCGCCCGCCAGGCTCCTCTGTCCATGGGCGTCTCCAGGCAAGAAGACGGGAGACGGTGGCCGTGCCCTCCTCCAGGGGAGCTTCCCCACCCGGGGATCGAACCCGCGTCTCCAGCTCTGGCAGGTGGATTCTTTACCATCTGAGCCAACAGGGAAACCCTATATAGAGAGAGAGTGAAGCCAGGCACACTATAGATAGATAGATAGATAGATAGATAGATAATTTGATAATTTGTGACCCCGTGGACTGCAGCCCACCAGGCTCCTCTGTCCATGGGATTCTCCGGGGAACTAGATCCCACATGTCGCAGCTGAAGAGTTCAAACTGCAACTAACCCCTGATACAGTCAAATAAAGTGTTTTAAAAAAAAAAAACAACCAATACTGGAGTGGGTCTCCACGTCCTCCTCTAGGGGATCTTCTCGACCCAGGGATCAAATCCGGAACTCCCGCATGGCAGGCAGATTCTTGCCCTTCTGAGTTACCATGGAAACCAAGTCACTTAGGTAAAGTATATCTAAGCATTTATGAGAAAAACATCATAGTGATCAGGATAGGTAATATTGTCATGCAGCGCAGTCAGAGATCAACTTGGTGAACTGTGGCCAATAGGTTGACTACCTGTTTTTTTAAATGCCATTTGATTCCAGAAAGGATGAGGGAATTCTAGCTTACAGCTCTTTTTGTGGCTTCCCCGGTGGCTTAGCAGGAAAGAGTCCACCTGCCGATGCAGGAGGCGTGGGTCTGACGTCTGGGTCGGGAAGAGCGCCTGACGTGGCTGCGTCTGACATTTTCACTTTCAGGTCGTTATCCCAGCTTCATCTTTAGGAGGTCACATCTATGGCTGTCCCCGTCCTACTTGTAAAGAAAGTCTGTCTGAACTGAGCTGAGTTGAATGGGTGATTAGCGACATTTACAGGGTATATTCGGATTCAAGCTTTTTTTTTTAATATGAAAAAAAAATCAGAATAATTTTTCTGTGCTGAAAAATGTGTGGAAGTATTTTAAACATTATTTTTAGCATGGATGGCAATCATACTAGGATTCTAGACACATGCCGGATTTTCAGGGGAGCTTCAGAAAATCTTTGGACAGTAACATTTTCTAAAGAAATTTTAAGGGCAAAAAAAATCAGTGATGATTTATTTTGATTGCCTATTCACTTTCTTGATTTTCAGATAGTATAGCATTGCTGCTTTTCCTTTAAAGTCAGAGTTTTTATTTTTTGAGGGGCATATTTGCCTAGAACTTTTGAGTAGCTTTGGTCATATGCTGAGTTTGAATACATAGCCTCCTTGGTGGTCATGAGGATGATGATGACAGTAATGGTGATGATACCTGTTGACTGAGTATTTTTTGAGTGTTTCCAAGGTATTTATTGAGTGTTTTCTGTGTATAAACCAGGTTTTTGTTTTTTTGTTTTTTCCTGGATCCATGGTCCACTTATTGCTAGCATTCTTTTTTCCAATTTTTAAAAAATTAACATCTATGAAGTATAGTTGCCGATAGTATTGTTTCTTTTCTCCTTTTTTTTTTTTTTTGGCCACTTCTTTTGGTCTTTCATTTATTTATTTTCATCCATCTTCGTTCTTTCGCCCGTGTGGGCCTCCCATTGCAGTGGCCTCTCTCGCTGCAGAGCTCCGACCTGGTAATTGGACACATCGGTTCAGCCGCTCCAGGGCACGTGGGATCTTCCCAGGCCAGGGATCGAACCAGTGCCCCTTGCACTGCAAGGCGGTGTCCTTACCCACTGGGCAACCAGGGAGGCCCAGTATTGTTTCTTAACAAAGACAATATTTTAAAGTACAGAGTGAAGATGTCAATACTGCTTCGAATTAATATTTATTTGCTTAGAGCATATACTTGCATATATAAATGATGTGTTATGATCATGTGTGTGTGTGTGTGTGTGTGTATATATATATATATGTCATAACTAACTTGTCAAAGCATGTGGTCTTTGGGTGTTTGTGGTCTGCTGACTACTTGATCAGTAAGACGCATGGTAACTGGGTCAAACTCTCAGATTATGGAGCATTTAGATTTTTTTTAGAGGGTTTATTTTTTGGGGGGCCACTTTTATTGATGTTTCATTTATTTATCTTTGTTCTTTGGCCCGTGTGGACTTCCCATCGCAGTGGCCTCTCTCATCGCAGAGCCCTGGCTCTGGGCGCATGCGCTCCAGAGCTCTGGCTTGGTCGTAGGACACATCGGTCCAGCCGCTCCGCAGCACGTGAGATCTTCCTGGGCCAGGGATCGAACCGGCGTCCTTTGCACTGCAAGGCGGTGTCCCTACCCATTGGACCCCCAGGGGAGCCCGAACATTTAGATTTTTCAGGGGAGTTGCCTGAAAGGAGCTGAGAGTCCCTAAACCAGGGTTTTTCAACCAGTGATATTGGGCCCTGGATCGGGGTTTGACCCCTGGGTCGGGAAGATCCCCTGGAGGAGGGCACGGCACCTCCCTCCAGTCTGCTCATCTGGAGACGCCCCACAGACAGAGGAGCCTGGCGGGCTACAGTCCACGGGGTCACAAAGAGTTGGGACTGACCGAGCCTCTGAGCACAGCCCAGCACCGTTTGTTGGAGGAGCAGGCCCACGCGCTGCAGAATGTTGAGCGGCATCTCTGGTCTCTACCCATCAGCTGCCGAGAGGATCCTCCTCCGAGATGACAGCTGGTGATACCTCTAGGCGATGCCAAGGTCCCAGAGAGTGGAATTGCCCCCGTCACGGGCCGCCAGTGTGGGCTCTGGCCTCAGTGCTCTATGAAGACATGTGCCCCCTGTGACGTAAGAACCAGGGCCATCCCCATTTCTAAAAGTAGATATATATGACCTAGGGGCTTCCCTGGGGGTCCAGTGGGTCAGGGCACCACCTTGCAGTGCCAGGGGCGCCGGTTCCATCCCTGGCCTGGGAAGATCCCATGTGCCGCGGAGCGGCTGAACCAATGTGTCCAATTACCGAGCCGGAGCTCTGGAGCGAGAGAGGCCACTGCGATGGGAGGCCCACACAGGCCAGAGAACAAAGACGGACGAAAATACATAAAAAACCAATAAAAGAGGCCAAAATTTTTTTTTAAATGTGCATTGGCAGGTGGATTCTCGCCCACGGAGCCGCTAGAGGGGCCTAGTGTTATGTTTGCTGTCATTTGGACTGGCTGAGGAGAGAGTTGGGGGCATCAACTCCCCGGACGGGGTGTGGTGTCCAGACGTGCACAGAGAAGGCCCGTCGCTTGGCCTTCGGGCAGGAAGCTCACCGCAGACGTGGGCTCCAGGGAAGAGCCGCGCCCGTCCGCCACGTTCCCGAAGGCCTTCCAGAGACCGGGGTGCCTCTCGGGGGCCGCGGCTGGCTTCCGTGTGAGGCTGCCGGCGACAGCCAGGCTCCTGGGAGCGTGCGCGGCCGTGGCCACCCTCTGTGCTCAGAAAGGAGACTCCCAACCAAGTCACAGCCGGAGTCCTCATCCTGTAGCCGTGAGGGTCTTGTCCCGAGCCTGGCACGGGGCTGCCCGGGCAGCTCGGTGGGTAAAGAGCCCCCGCCCGTGCAGGACACACAGGAGGTGTGGGTTCGATCCCCGGGTCAGAAGATCTCCTCGAGGAGGAAATGGCGTCCACTCCGGGCTCCTCACCTGGAGAATCCCGCGGACAGAGGAGCCTGGAGGGCTACTGTCCGCGAGGCCACCGAGAGTCGGACGCGAGTGAGCCGCGGAGCTCGCACGCACAGGCGTGGGGCACGAGCCCGCATGACCTCCTGCTGCAAAGGTGCCCTCTTCCGGCCAGCACGTCTCCCTCCCATTGGCTGGACATTCCGAAGAGAAGGGCGTTGCAGTGGTATCTCTGTGACGTTCTGGAGTCTGTGAAGACATGTGCCCCCTGTGACGTAAGAACCAGGGCCATCCCCATTTCTAAAAGTAGATATATATGACCTAGGGGCTTCCCCTGGTGGTCCAGTGGGGAAGGACACCGCCTTGTAGTGCAAGGGGCGCCGGTTCGATCCCTGGCCTGGGAAGATCCCACGTGCCGCGGAGCGGCTTGACCGATGTGTCCAATTACCGAGCCGGAGCTCTGGAGCGAGAGAGGCCACTGCGATGGGAGGCCCACAGGAGCCAAAGAAGAAAGACGGATGAAAATACATAAAAAACCAATAAAAGAGGCCAAAATTTTTTTTTAAATGTGCATTGGCAGGTGGATTCTCGCCCACGGAGCCGCTAGAGGGGCCTAGTGTTATGTTTGCTGTCATTTGGACTGGCTGAGGAGAGAGTTGGGGGCATCAACTCCCCGGACGGGGTGTGGTGTCCAGACGTGCACAGAGAAGGCCCGTCGCTTGGCCTTCGGGCAGGAAGCTCACCGCAGACGTGGGCTCCAGGGAAGAGCCGCGCCCGTCCGCCACGTTCCCGAAGGCCTTCCAGAGACCGGGGTGCCTCTCGGGGGCCGCGGCTGGCTTCCGTGTGAGGCTGCTGGCGACAGCCAGGCTCCTGGGAGCGTGCGCGGCCGTGGCCACCCTCTGTGCTCAGAAAGGAGACTCCCAACCAAGTCACAGCCGGAGTCCTCATCCTGTAGCCGTGAGGGTCTTGTCCCGAGCCTGGCACGGGGCTGCCCGGGCAGCTCGGTGGGTAAAGAGCCCCCGCCCGTGCAGGACACACAGGAGGTGTGGGTTCGATCCCCGGGTCAGAAGATCTCCTCGAGGAGGAAATGGCGTCCACTCCGGGCTCCTCACCTGGAGAATCCCGCGGACAGAGGAGCCTGGAGGGCTACTGTCCGCGAGGCCACCGAGAGTCGGACGCGAGTGAGCCGCGGAGCTCGCACGCACAGGCGTGGGGCACGAGCCCGCATGACCTCCTGCTGCAAAGGTGCCCTCTTCCGGCCAGCACGTCTCCCTCCCATTGGCTGGACATTCCGAAGAGAAGGGCGTTGCAGTGGTATCTCTGTGACGTTCTGGAGTCTGTGAAGACTGTGTCAATTAGCCTAAGGCTCTGAGGCCAGCCATCAGGGAAGGGTTGGTGATTATCGAGGCAGACGGAGGAACAGAGAGGTGCTGCGTGCCCTCTTCCCAGGCTTCTTTCTCCTCCTGCCTTAGGTTTCTTTAAGTCACTTTCCCCGGGGGGACAGAGATCTGCAGTCTCCACCTAGAGGGAATGAAAATCTCCGTCCTGTCCAACTCTTCGGGACCCGTGGACGGCAGCCCGCCGGGCTCCCCTGTTCACGGGATTCTCCAGGCAAGAAGCCCGGAGTGGGCTGCCATTTCCGTCTCCGTCTTATCTAACCAGCGGACGCCCAGGCTGCCTTCCCTGCGGCTGCCAGCATTGTTTCAGCGAGTCTTTGCCGCTGGAGACGGAGTCCTCGGAGTAGAGGAGTTGAAAGCCGCGTCCTCCTGTGGCCGAGGGCTCCGCGTGGACACACACCTGCGCTCCGGTGAGCTGTCGGATAGATTCCTGCAGAAGTCAGGGCTCAACAGTGCCTCTTAAAATTTCTTCTGAGCATCTGTTCGTGTCCTGGAGACATTCGCAAGTCTTTCTTTTCCTCTGACCTGCCCCTGTGAAACACGAAAGGGCCTCAACCCATTTGAGCCAGAGGGAGAAAAGAAACCCTCGCCCGGGACCGAGCGGACCTCTGTGTCTCCTCAGGTGCCGGCGGCCGCGGAAGGCTTGCCCGCCTTGCATCATCCTCCCCAAGGCCTTTCCAGATGACAGCTGGCGCCTCTTTTTTGTTGTTTTTGGCTCTTCTGGGTGTTCCCGGCGGCCGCAGGCTCTCCTCCGGCTGCAGGGAGCGGGGGCTGCTCTCTGGGGGAGGGGAGCAGGCTTCTCGGGGCGGGGACGTCTCTGGGGGTGGACCTCGGGCTCCAGGGTCCAGAAGCCCACGGGCTCCCCAGGATCGGCTCCGAGGCTCCAGAGCTCAGGCTCCCTGGTTGGGGCTCCCGGGCTCCGTGGCTCCGCAGCCTGTGGGCTCTTCCCGGACCAGGGATCGAACCTGCGTCTCCTGCCTGGGCCGGTGAGCTCTCCACCCCTGAGCCACCAGGGACGCCCGACAGCTCGCCTCTTGACCTGCTGAAGGCCCGAGGGATGCGGTGGCTCTCTCCCAGAACTCCTTTGAGTTCCTGGGTCTCGGCCTCCTCTCGCCGTTGAGCTCAGAGCCGTGACTTGGCCCCGCCGCGAGGTTCTGTTTCCCACGAGAAGCGCTCCAGGCCCCTTGTCTCTGATGAGGAAGGCGGATGCAGTCATCAGCCTGAACCTTTTCCGCATTTGCATCAGACGGCTCCTGGGAGCCCTGCGCTGAGGCTCTGATGAGAGAACGTGTGAGAAAAGAGAAAAAACACTTGTCACAGAGGGCTTGCATTTTAAATGTGCTTTACTGTCAGCATGTGTTCAAAGATCCCCTGAGAGGAAATAGGCCTTCTTTTTTTCTTTCTCTCTTTTTTTCCTTTTCCTTATCATGCCTCTTTTTTTTTTTTTTTTAAACTTGTTTTGTTTTGTTGGCCACTTCTTTTGGTCTTTCACTTATTTATCTTTGTTCTTTGGCCCGTGTGGGCCTCCCATCGCAGTGGCTTCTCTCGCTGCAAAGCACCGGCTCTGGGCGCATGCGCTCCAGAGCTCTGGCTCGGTTGTTGGACACATCGGTCCAGCCGCTCCGCGGCACGTGGGATCTTCCCGGGCCAGGGATCGAACCGGCGCCCCTTGCACTGCCAGGCGGTGTCCTTGCCCACGGGACCCCCAGGGAAGCCCAGGCCTTTTTCTTCTTAAGTGCGGGTACTGGGCTGAGCCTCATCGAGTCGAGTATGAAGGCTTGCCCGCCTTGCATCATCCTCCCAAGGCTTCATCACTGGCCTTTTGTTGTTTGGCTCTTCTGGGTGTTCCCGGGGCCGCAGGCTCTCCTCCGGCTGCAGGGAGCGGGGGCTGCTCTCTGGGGGAGGGGAGCAGGCTTCTCGGGGCGGGGACGTCTCTGGGGGTGGACCTCGGGCTCCAGGGTCCAGAAGCCCACGGGCTCCCCAGGATCGGCTCCGAGGCTCCAGAGCTCAGGCTCCCTGGTTGGGGCTCCCGGGCTCCGTGGCTCCGCAGCCTGTGGGCTCTTCCCGGACCAGGGATCGAACCTGCGTCTCCTGCCTGGGCCGGTGAGCTCTCCACCCCTGAGCCACCAGGGACGCCCGACAGCTCGCCTCTTGACCTGCTGAAGGCCCGAGGGATGCGGTGGCTCTCTCCCAGAACTCCTTTGAGTTCCTGGGTCTCGGCCTCCTCTCGCCGTTGAGCTCAGAGCCGTGACTTGGCCCCGCCGCGAGGTTCTGTTTCCCACGAGAAGCGCTCCAGGCCCCTTGTCTCTGATGAGGAAGGCGGATGCAGTCATCAGCCTGAACCTTTTCCGCATTTGCATCAGACGGCTCCTGGGAGCCCTGCGCTGAGGCTCTGATGAGAGAACGTGTGAGAAAAGAGAAAAAACACTTGTCACAGAGGGCTTGCATTTTAAATGTGCTTTACTGTCAGCATGTGTTCAAAGATCCCCTGAGAGGAAATAGGCCTTCTTTTTTTCTTTCTCTCTTTTTTTCCTTTTCCTTATCATGCCTCTTTTTTTTTTTTTTTTAAACTTGTTTTGTTTTGTTGGCCACTTCTTTTGGTCTTTCACTTATTTATCTTTGTTCTTTGGCCCGTGTGGGCCTCCCATGGCAGTGGCCTTTCTCGCTGCAGAGCACCGGCTTTGGACGCATGCGCTCCAGAGCTCCGGCTCGGTCATTGGACACAGCGGTCCAGCCGCTCCGCGGCACGTGGGATCTTCCCGGGCCAGGGATCGAACCGGCGCCCCTTGCACTGCCAGGCGGTGTCCTTGCCCACGGGACCCCCAGGGAAGCCCAGGCCTTTTTCTTCTTAAGTGCGGGTATCATTTTTGATGGGTTCTGGAGCCACGTACAATTCAGAAGGGCTCAGCCTCCGTTTTTAGGCCGGCGGTCTTTCTCGGCTCTGCGTCACCCTGTGGAGGCAAGCATAAGGGGAAATGTATGTGCAGCCACCCTCCGCAGGCTGGGGCGGAACGGCACGGGAGGCTGGAGGGGGTCCTCCCCTGGGAGCGTGCCGAGGGGTCTGCAGAGAAGCACGGCAGTGTCCACACCCCGCCCCCTCAAAGGAGACAGGCTCTCAGAGGACCCCGTGTCAGCAGTAAAACATGCAGCCTCGTAGGAACCCTTTGGTGCAAAGACCCTACACGCCAAGGAATAGCAAGGCTCGTTGGGATGAGAACAAGCCCGTCGCCCCCGCAAGATCCATTCACCGGGGGCTGGTCGCCTGCCAGCCTGGGATCCGGGCACAGCCACCTGGCCTGTCCGGAAGGTGGGCGAGGCCTTGGCCCCTCGGGGAGGCCCGTTGGCTGACGCATGACTGACGAGAAGCACGTTCTCCCCGTGCGCCGTGCAGGGTGCCGTCGAGAGAACCCTCGGGGGTCTGCAGGGCGAGCGGACGTGCAAGGAAACCAGCGGCTGGAGACCCGGAGTCTGAGCCAGGCTTCCTGGTGGTGCACATGGTCAAGAACCTGCCTGCCGTGCGGGGGCCCTGGGACCGATCCCCGGGTCCGGAAGACCCCCTGGAGAAGGAGCGAGCAGCCCCCGCCAGCCTGCTTGCCTGGAGGTTCCCACGGACACTGACTGGAGCCCGGCGGGCCGCGGCCCCTGGGGTCCCCTGCAGTCTGATGGGCCTGAGTGACTAACGCTCATTTGACGCTCAAGGCAAACGCATAGACACGCTTGACGTAAAACCGGGAACGGGGACAAAGTCGGGGCAGGTCGGGGGTTACGTATCCGAGCACCATGTCCCCGCCGCCCGTCCCATCATCTCTGAACCTCTGCCTGTGTGACAGCTTGCTTTTGTAGAAGCTGTACCTTCACGACAGCCGGGATGCCGTCCATCCATGATCACACTTCTGTCTTAGCAAACAAACAAGCAAAGCATCTTCTGGCTGTGGTCGATGATGCGCCTTTTCTCGGAAAATATATTTCTGTCGGCGTCCGTCCGTCTCTCCCGTTCTCGGATCGTCAGAAAAGGAAGGCAGTCGTGTCCACGCGTGGTGCCCGTTAGCGGCTGTGGGGTGTGCTTTCTCTGATGGGTCCAGGTCCACTTTGACACGTGAAGAACTTTGGGGTGACGCTGCTCCGTACCCTAGTGTGGAGACTTGGGGGGAAAGGTGCTGGCCGCTGCCCGGGACAGCCAGCTGAGGGCTCAGCGAGGCTGAGGGTTGCACACACAGCCTCGAGGCCAGTGATTGGACCGGGGCGGCCAGTCACTCAGCGACAAGCTCTGGTCCCGCTGAATGTCCCTGCCGTTTCATTTCATCAGAAGCCCTAAAATGACCTTATGACAGCTTATCTGCACAGGATTTGGGGGCGTCTGTTAGGCATTAGAGTGCAGAGAAATTTAACCCACAGTTAAATGTGTGTGCGCGCGTGTGTGTGTAACGAGAGATACTGACAGATACAGAAAGATCTATTATAGGAATTGGGTCCCATGATGACAGAGACTGGCAATCCCACGCGTGTAGGAACTCCGGCCGACTGGAGCTGCAGAGAAGAGCTCGTGTCGCCTCAAAGTCTAAAAGGTGCTCTGTGATCGGAATTCCTCCTTGCTCAGGGCCGGCCAATCTTTCCCTTTCGTTCACGCCTTCACCTGGTTAGACGAGGCCCACCCACAGGACAAAGAGTGGTCTGCTTTCCGCCCGGTCCGGCAACTTGCGACAAGGTCAATCCTGTCCAAAACCCCCCTTACAAAGCATACCACGGGAAACGCTGGACTCCATGTCGGACAGCCACAGTGGCGTCCGGTTGGCACATAAAATGACCCGTCGTTGGCGGATCGATGCGGAAGGACGGGGAAGCCTGGCGTGCCGCAGTCCGCGGGGCCGCCAGGACTCGAGCCCGACGGAGCGACGGAACAGGACGGAGGAGGGAGGGCTGTGGGTCCGCCCGGCCAGAACCTGGTGGGTGGAGAGAACAGAATGTTAGAAAGCAGAGAGAAGCCTTCGGTCATGACATTCGAAAACGTGGTGTAATATCCATGCTCTAATTTGTATGGCGGTATCATCAAGAATGACCACAAGGCAAATACCTTGGGAATCAATAAGAAAAAGGATAGTGAGTGAAACCCCGAAATTTAAAAAAATTCAGTCCTTCAAAGGAGGCCCCACGCAGGTGTGAATGGAACCCTTCCGCATTCTCAGTTCACTTCTACAAACCGTGGTCATTGGTGGGCCTGTGAGGCTTTGTTCCTTTTCCGCGCCAAGTTTTTCCTCTTTAGAGGAAAAAACTCAGTTTATCCTCGTCTGTTCCACGTGTAGAAGTCACATCTCTAACTTCTCTGTCTCCTCACTGCCTGCCACACGACCTTCTGCATTCAGATTTACCTACGTCGCTTGCAGAGAAGAAAATTCATGGACATTTGAGTCCAAGACACAAGCCTGGGACCTGAGTGGAGGAAAGTGCTTCATGTCCATTTCTGTCCTTCCAAGGAAGACAGAATGTCTAGGGAGTCGCAATTACGGAAAAGCCCGAACACTCTTCACCTGCCTGGAAGGTTGTACGGCTGTCAGACAATTTTAAAGAAAAGCGAGGTTTTATCCCTCTTTTATATTTGAAATGCGAATGTGTAGGCGAGAGGCCAGCCGGCCTCGATATCCTCAGCCTGGTACTTGTCACTCCTGAACGCTGTTGGCTGATCCGTTAAAACCACGGGTGTCGACCCAATAAAAGCACAGTAATCCCCCATGATGGCTCTACTGGCTTCTATTTGCATTTAAAAAAAAGAAAAGAAAAGAAACATTTACAAAGCCTCAGTAAAAACAGAAAACATTCCATCTGAAATGACTCCTGCATCAGAGAGATTAACAATAGCAATTTAAAAAGGCTGAGAACAGTATCCACACGAAGGATCCTGTGAATCAATCGTTTGCTGCCAGCGTCCTGGAAAAAAAAAAAAAAAAAATCCATGCCTTTAACTCTGCGCGCCCGCGACTCCCTTGGAAAACCAGAGCGCGTCTGTTTAGAAACCTCTGCCTCCAAGGCTGTCTGGGAGGCGTTGTTGATGCATGGCCGCTCCTCGCCGTTACTGAGTCTGATCAAGGTTCCCATTCGGCCGAAAAACACAGCAGAAATCTCTGCTCGTCCAAGCTTCGTGCGGAGGGGGAGGCCCGTGCACCTGCTTCTAGAAGACCTCAGGAAGGGACGCGTCCGGTCACTGCGAAGGAGCCCAGTGGCAGAGGGGAGCTGGGGCGCTCTCGGGACTGAGCTGCACTGTGTTGCAGAGACTGGTCCCGCCCCGGCCGGAGGACGGCCCCGGCGAGCAGGCGGCCTCTCCCACGGGGGTGTCTCTGTGGTGTCCACATGCGTGCCAGCCGCCGGCCACCGTGTCCAGCCAGCAGCAGACGCGCTCTGCAAAGGGCCAGAGAGCCACCACGTCGGGTGCTGGGGGTCAGGTGGCCCCAGCCCCGACCCCGGAGCGTGGAAGCAGCCGTGGGCCGTTTCCCCGCCCGTGGATGGACCTCTGTCCCAGCGAAAGTGTCCTGACCGCCAGCGGGCCGGGCGGGAGCCGGCGGGAGCGTGGGGGTCGGCCCGCCCCGAGACCCAGGGCCAGGGAGGAAGACCAGCTCGGGCAGGCGGTGGTCTGATCTTGCTGAGTGGGTTCGTCATCTGGAGCTTGGAGGCACTCTGCAGCCTGTCATGCCTAGCGTTTGTCCTAAAATGCTCTTGGCAGTTCAGTAGTTGAATCACTCAGTCATGTCCGACGCTCTGCGACCCCGTGGACGGCCGCCCGCCAGGCTCCCCTGTCCCTCCCCGTCTCCCGGAGCTGCTCAGACTCACGCCATGGACTCAGGGGTGCCGTCCAGCCCTCCCGTCCTCGGTCGCCCCCTTCTCCTCCTGCCCTCCATCTTTCCCAGCCTCGGGCTTTTCCAGGGAGTCGTCTCTTCCCGTCAGGTGGCCACAGGACGGGAGCTTCAGCCTCAGCCTCCGTCCTTCCCGTGACTGTTCAGGGTTGATGTCCCTCAGGATGGACGGGCTGGCGCTCCTCGCCGTCCGAGGGGCTCTCAGGAACCTTCTCTAGCACCGCAGCTCAGAGGCGTCTGTTTGTGCAGCTGCATGTAATGGAACCTGACGTGTATCCAGTTGGCTCTGGCGTTTCCTCTGGGCCTACCTTCACGCCCCTTCCGTCCACCTCGGGTTTCTTTTCTCTCTGGGAGTGCTGACGATAAAGTTGACTTTGGAAAAATATTTGCACCCGTAGTGATTATCTCTAGAGTTGGAAAAGTACTGGCCGTACTGTCTGGGCAGTTCTTCACTGGAGGGTTTTTTTGGCCTCTTTTATTGGCATTTTTAAAATTTATTTTCATTCATCTTTGTTCTCTGGCCCGTGTGGGCCTCCCATGGCAGTGGCCTCTCTGGCTGCAGAGCACCAGCTGTGGGCCCATGTGCTCCAGAGCGCCGGCTCGTCATTGGACAGACCGGTCCAGCCGCTCCGCAGCACATGGGGTCCTGCCGGGCCAGGGATCGAACCGGCGCCCCCTGCACCTCAAGGTGGACTCTTTACCCACTGGACCACCAGGGAAGCCCAATAGAGTTTAAAATATGTTTATGTGGCTGTGCCAGGTCTTCACTACAGCATGCAAGACCTTTGGTCTTTGTTGTAGCCTGTGGGATCTAGCTGCCCGACCAGAGATGAAACATGGGTCCCTCGTGTTCAGTCTTAGCCACTTGGGGTGGAAAGTGCCAATAAGTAAATACTTAGGTGGTGGAAATAAGATAAGTTTTCTCTTAGACATTTGAATAGATACAAACCTCATTTCAAGCAACACTGTTTATTTAAGCCTTTAAAAGAAATTTTTTAATTGTTTATTTAATTTTGGCTCTTCTGGGAGTTCCCGGCGGCCGCAGGCTCTCCTCTGGCTGCAGGGAGTGGGGGCTCCTCTCTGGGGGAGGGGAGCAGGCTTCTTGGGGCGGGGACGTCTCTGGGGGTGGACCTCGGGCTCCAGGGCCCCCGGGCTTCCGTCGCTGCGGCCCACGGGCTCCCCAGGGGCGGCTCCGAGGCTCCAGAGCGCAGGCTCCCTGATTGGGGCTCCCGGGCTCCGTGGCCCCGCAGCCGGTGGGATCTTCCCCGACCAGGAATCGACAGCGTCTCCTGCCTGGGCCGGCGAGCTCTCCATGTAATGGATGGACCGGGGGACCGGAATGGGTAGGCTCTGTTTGTGCAGCTGCATGTAATGGAACCTGACGTGTATCCAGTTGGCTCTGGCGTTTCCTCTGGGCCTACCTTCACGCCCCTTCCGTCCACCTCGGGTTTCTTTTCTCTCTGGGAGTGCTGACGATAAAGTTGACTTTGGAAAAATATTTGCACCCGTAGTGATTATCTCTAGAGTTGGAAAAGTACTGGCCGTACTGTCTGGGCAGTTCTTCACTGGAGGGTTTTTTTGGCCTCTTTTATTGGCATTTTTAAAATTTATTTTCATTCATCTTTGTTCTCTGGCCCGTGTGGGCCTCCCATGGCAGTGGCCTCTCTGGCTGCAGAGCACCAGCTGTGGGCCCATGTGCTCCAGAGCGCCGGCTCGTCATTGGACAGACCGGTCCAGCCGCTCCGCAGCACATGGGGTCCTGCCGGGCCAGGGATCGAACCGGCGCCCCCTGCACCTCAAGGTGGACTCTTTACCCACTGGACCACCAGGGAAGCCCAATAGAGTTTAAAATATGTTTATGTGGCTGTGCCAGGTCTTCACTACAGCATGCAAGACCTTTGGTCTTTGTTGTAGCCTGTGGGATCTAGCTGCCCGACCAGAGATGAAACATGGGTCCCTCGTGTTCAGTCTTAGCCACTTGGGGTGGAAAGTGCCAATAAGTAAATACTTAGGTGGTGGAAATAAGATAAGTTTTCTCTTAGACATTTGAATAGATACAAACCTCATTTCAAGCAACACTGTTTATTTAAGCCTTTAAAAGAAATTTTTTAATTGTTTATTTAATTTTGGCTCTTCTGGGAGTTCCCGGCGGCCGCAGGCTCTCCTCTGGCTGCAGGGAGTGGGGGCTCCTCTCTGGGGGAGGGGAGCAGGCTTCTTGGGGCGGGGACGTCTCTGGGGGTGGACCTCGGGCTCCAGGGCCCCCGGGCTTCCGTCGCTGCGGCCCACGGGCTCCCCAGGGGCGGCTCCGAGGCTCCAGAGCGCAGGCTCCCTGATTGGGGCTCCCGGGCTCCGTGGCCCCGCAGCCGGTGGGATCTTCCCCGACCAGGAATCGAACCCGCGTCTCCTGCCTGGGCCGGCGAGCTCTCCACCCCTGAACCACCAGGGAAGCCCCTAAGATTTTTTCAAAATGCATTATTTGGATCACGCTTGACACACGTATGTGCAAAGCTGCTTTCTCCTGAAAATGTGTTATTAATGTTAAGTCTGAGCTCTAAGTCTGAGTGTAAACCTCGGCCGTAATTTCCATCAGTGAAACAGACGAAGCCACGAAAGCCGTCCTTTATTCTCCCTGAGCTCTTCCTTCCTTTAGGTCGGTGCCCGGCTCCCTTGGTATTCTGCGCAATTTGCTTTGCCTGCATCGGGCTGAACAATGGCAGCATAATACAAGGACTAATATTCCTGTGATAAATGTCTGGTTTCATAGATTATCTGTGTGGTCCTGTGTGTGCCCAGGAACATGCATTTCTGTAAACGTGCCGAAAGACGGCTTTGATGAATGTCAGGCAGGGTCTGCCGTGAGTCTCGGTTCCGTGAGATGCAGACAGGGCCCGTGGATGTGAAACAGCCTTCAGAAGAAACGGAAAACGGGGGAAAACATTTAGTTTTTCGTAACATGTATAGACTACGAAGATGTTACATGCTTCCTTTCCCTATCTGCGTTCACGTGTTGGCTGCTTATGTATAGACTTACGTGTATACTTACTGTCAGAGTCAAGAGAAAAAGCGTCTTATGTCAGAGCAAGGGAAAATAACAATTCCTAAATATATTCCATGTCATTGAGACATATTAATAAGAATGTGTTATGTCGTCTGTTAATGAAAAATGTGATTGATAGACATACTCTTTTGATAACTTTTTTTAAAAAACTTTAGGCCTCTTATTGGTTTATTTTATTTTCACCCATCTTGATTCTTGCAGGGAGTGGGGGCTCCTCTCTGGGGGAGGGGAGCAGGCTTCTTGGGGCGGGGACGTCTCTGGGGGTGGACCTCGGGCTCCAGGGCCCCCGGGCTTCCGTCGCTGCGGCCCACGGGCTCCCCAGGGGCGGCTCCGAGGCTCCAGAGCGCAGGCTCCCTGATTGGGGCTCCCGGGCTCCGTGGCCCCGCAGCCGGTGGGATCTTCCCCGACCAGGAATCGAACCCGCGTCTCCTGCCTGGGCCGGCGAGCTCTCCACCCCTGAACCACCAGGGAAGCCCCTAAGATTTTTTCAAAATGCATTATTTGGATCACGCTTGACACACGTATGTGCAAAGCTGCTTTCTCCTGAAAATGTGTTATTAATGTTAAGTCTGAGCTCTAAGTCTGAGTGTAAACCTCGGCCGTAATTTCCATCAGTGAAACAGACGAAGCCACGAAAGCCGTCCTTTATTCTCCCTGAGCTCTTCCTTCCTTTAGGTCGGTGCCCGGCTCCCTTGGTATTCTGCGCAATTTGCTTTGCCTGCATCGGGCTGAACAATGGCAGCATAATACAAGGACTAATATTCCTGTGATAAATGTCTGGTTTCATAGATTATCTGTGTGGTCCTGTGTGTGCCCAGGAACATGCATTTCTGTAAACGTGCCGAAAGACGGCTTTGATGAATGTCAGGCAGGGTCTGCCGTGAGTCTCGGTTCCGTGAGATGCAGACAGGGCCCGTGGATGTGAAACAGCCTTCAGAAGAAACGGAAAACGGGGGAAAACATTTAGTTTTTCGTAACATGTATAGACTACGAAGATGTTACATGCTTCCTTTCCCTATCTGCGTTCACGTGTTGGCTGCTTATGTATAGACTTACGTGTATACTTACTGTCAGAGTCAAGAGAAAAAGCGTCTTATGTCAGAGCAAGGGAAAATAACAATTCCTAAATATATTCCATGTCATTGAGACATATTAATAAGAATGTGTTATGTCGTCTGTTAATGAAAAATGTGATTGATAGACATACTCTTTTTGATAACTTTTTTTTTAAAAAAAACTTTAGGCCTCTTTTATTGGTTTATTTTATTTTCACCCATCTTGATTCTTTGGCCCGCGTGGGCCTCCCATCGCAGTGGGCTCTCTCGTTGCAGAGCACCGGCTCTGGGTGCATGTGTCCCAGAGCGCTGGCTGGCAATTAGACACACCGGTCCAGCCGCTCCACAGCACTTGGGCTCTTCCCGGGCCAGGGATCGAACCGGCGCCCCTTGCACTGCAAGGCGGACTCCTTACCCACTGGACCACCGGGGAAGCCCTCTTTTTTTGGGGGGGCGGGCTGTGTTCGGCCTTTGTGGCTGTGCGTGGGCTTTCTCTCACGGTGGCCGGGGCTGCTTTCTCCTGGAGGTACTTGGCTTCTCATTCCCGCGGCTTCTCCTGTTGTGGCTGCCGGGCCGGAAGGCACGCGGGCTCCATAGCTGTGGCTCATGGGCATGGCGGCCCCTTCAGCACCCTTCCTTCCCAGGATGACTCTGCGAGATAATGGAAGACGGTAGCAATAGAAAGCGCGTAGTAACTGGTCACACGGATGAACCAGCTAGAAATGTGCAGGATGCAAAACACAAGACTGAACAAAGACTACAGGCAATGGACTGAGGAGCTGAACGAATCCAGCTAAAGGAAGTCGGCAGCTTGGGTCTGCTGCAGGAGCGGTTCTAAGACTGTCCCATAAAATGTCAGAGACGTTCAAAAAGAAGAACATTATAGGGCTTCCCTGGGGGTCCAGGGGGTGAGGACACCGCCTTGCAGGGCAAGGGGCGCCGGTTCGATCCCTGGCCCGGGAAGATCCCATGTGCCGCGGAGCGGCGGGACCCGTGTGTCCAACGACCGAGCCGGAGCTCTGGAGCGCATGCACCCATGTGTCCAATGACCGAGCCGGAGCTCTGGAGCGCATGCGCCCATGTGTCCAATCACCGAGCCGGAGCTCTGGAGCGCATGCGCCCATGTGTCCAATGACCGAGCCGGAGCTCTGGAGCGCATGCGCCCATGTGTCCAATCACCGAGCCGGAGCTCTGGAGCGCATGCGCCCATGTGTCCAATCACCGAGCCGGAGCTCTGGAGCGCATGCGCCCAAGTGTCCAATCACCGAGCCGGAGCTCTGGAGCGCATGCGCCCATGTGTCCAATCACCGAGCCGGAGCTCTGGAGCGCATGCGCCCATGTGTCCAATCACCGAGCCGGAGCTCTGGAGCGCATGCGCCCGAGCCAGTGCTCTGCAGCGAGAGAGGCCACTGCCATGGGAGGCCCACACGGGCCAGAGAGCAAAGACGGGTGAACATAGAGAAATGAAAGACCAATAGAAGTGGCCAAAAAAATAAATAAATAAGCAGAGGCTTCCTTTGTGCTGGTCGCCGCAGCGTGTGAGTCACGATTGATCCGCTGCTCACGGAATCGCGACGTCCTGCCGGCGGCTCCCGCGTGTTCTGTGGACATCACGCCCGTCCCTCAATAGCGACGGTCACTTCCAGTCAGCGCGTCCCGTAGAGAAGGGAAAAGAGGACTCGGGAGCCAAGAATGAATCCGTGACAGAAGGAAGCCACGAATGAAGGGACAGAGAGAGGGTGGTCAAAAGAAAGGTCAAAACGTACTACGTCCATATATAGGTGTCACTTTACTATGTTTATCTTTCTCTTTCTGGCTTCTTTCACGCTGTATAATAGGCTCTAGGCTCCTCGTTCGCACTGCCTCCGATGCCTGTCTTTTCCTCTCTGAGTCACAGTCCATCGTACACACAGACCACGTCCTTTTGATCCATTCGTCTGTCGATGGACGTCCGGGCCGCTTCCCTTTTCTGGCCCCTGTAGCTAGTGCCGCAGGGAGCCAGGCGGGGACACAGGTATGCCTGCAGCAGGTTCAGGTTGACGTGGGGCAGGAAACCACAAGACTCTGTAAAAAAAACTTAAATTTACATTTAAAATATACTGGAAAAAGCAGGCAACACGTGAACGCAGATAGGGAAAGGAAGCATGTAACATCCTCGTAGAAGGGAAAAACACAAGCTAGGGAAGCAGAAAAAAGTGGAACTGTACCAGAGAAAAGGAAAAAAAAATAAAAGAAGGAGGAGAAAGACGTATGAAATGAGTAAAAACAGAAAGGGAAATTTTCTTTTCACAAGGTGGCCGAGAGGGTCTGGAAAACCCGCCCTCCTGAGCCCTTTCTCTTGACCTGAGAATCTTCGATGTCAGATCTCCCCTGGCCTGACTTTCCTGTCGCTATTCGAACACGGCACGGGAGGCCTTTGGGGGAACGGAAAACCCCGATGCCATGGTCCCATGTGAATACTTTCGGAATTATTTCCAAAGAAGGAGCGCATCAGCACCGGGGGAGAAATGCTCGTGTGGGATTCCGCCCGTGTCGGCCGCATGAATGTGTGTTTGATAAAAGTGATGGGCTCACCAAATCCTAACTGTATTTCTACCCCCCACAGCTCTCCTTCCCTGCTGGGTTCTGGTGCTTGTCGAGCGTCCGTGCAGCGCCGGGGTGTGTCGTGGGTGGGAGGCCGTGGAACGAAGGCTCCGTGTTTGTCCCTGGGGGGCGGTCCCCTTAGAGGAGGGGCTTCTCAGGGGGCACAGCGGTCAAGGACCTGTCTGCTGCGCAGGAGGGGCGGGTTCCGTGCCCGGGTCGGGAAGATCCCCTGGAGAAGTGAAAGGCCGCCCACCCCCGTGTTCCCGCCTGGACAATCCCACGGACCGAGGAGCCTGGGGCAGTGGCCACCGTCCCTGGGGTCGCAACGCATGGGGCGCGGCGGAGCGGCTGAGCTTGCGGGCACACATCCGTGTGTTTCTAGAGAAACCGAGAGAAGCTGGAGGCAACGTGCGGTGGGGACCGAGGTTGGGAGCACATCTATGAACGCTGGGATGACGGCAGTTGCGCCCAGGGGTCCCCGGCCCGTCCCCTGCGGGACAGCTCTGTCCCTGCCCCTTGGATGAGGACTGACTTCCTGCCCGGCCCGGATGGACGTGCGTGTCTTGCGGCCGGAAGAAGGGACGGGGGCCTTTGAGGGGTCACGCGCTCCTGGCCGTCATTTCCCCCAGAGTGCCGGACGGCAGGAGCATGAGGTGATCTGGGGCCTTCGAGCCGCTGTGTTTTGGATGTTGTACCGCTGACGGAATGCAGAGGATATCTAAGCACTCATCAGGTAGATCCTTGCATGTTCCTTTTTTTATGCGGGAGGGATTGTCTCGTTTAGTCTTGTTAAACTGTGGCCCTGAAGTAAGAACATTCTCCAGACAGTCAGGGGGAAAAAAATCTGTTTTGCTGACACAATGCCATTTGTAAACATACGGTCCTCTGCAAAACAGACCCGATGTGGTGGGTTTTTTCTTTCTTTCTTTCTTTTCTTTTTTTTTGGCCACTTCTATTGCTCTTTCATTTATCTATTTTCATGAATTATTTCCAAAGAAGGAGCGCATCAGCACCGGGGAGAAATGCTCGTGGGATTCCGCCCGTGTCGGCCGCATGAATGTGTGTTTGATAAAAGTGATGGGCTCACCAAATCCTAACTGTATTTCTACCCCCCACAGCTCTCCTTCCCTGCTGGGTTCTGGTGCTTGTCGAGCGTCCGTGCAGCGCCGGGGTGTGTCGTGGGTGGGAGGCCGTGGAACGAAGGCTCCGTGTTTGTCCCTGGGGGGCGGTCCCCTTAGAGGAGGGGCTTCTCAGGGGGCACAGCGGTCAAGGACCTGTCTGCTGCGCAGGAGGGGCGGGTTCCGTGCCCGGGTCGGGAAGATCCCCTGGAGAAGTGAAAGGCCGCCCACCCCCGTGTTCCCGCCTGGACAATCCCACGGACCGAGGAGCCTGGGGCAGTGGCCACCGTCCCTGGGGTCGCAACGCATGGGGCGCGGCGGAGCGGCTGAGCTTGCGGGCACACATCCGTGTGTTTCTAGAGAAACCGAGAGAAGCTGGAGGCAACGTGCGGTGGGGACCGAGGTTGGGAGCACATCTATGAACGCTGGGATGACGGCAGTTGCGCCCAGGGGTCCCCGGCCCGTCCCCTGCGGGACAGCTCTGTCCCTGCCCCTTGGATGAGGACTGACTTCCTGCCCGGCCCGGATGGACGTGCGTGTCTTGCGGCCGGAAGAAGGGACGGGGGCCTTTGAGGGGTCACGCGCTCCTGGCCGTCATTTCCCCCAGAGTGCCGGACGGCAGGAGCATGAGGTGATCTGGGGCCTTCGAGCCGCTGTGTTTTGGATGTTGTACCGCTGACGGAATGCAGAGGATATCTAAGCACTCATCAGGTAGATCCTTGCATGTTCCTTTTTTTATGCGGGAGGGATTGTCTCGTTTAGTCTTGTTAAACTGTGGCCCTGAAGTAAGAACATTCTCCAGACAGTCAGGGGGAAAAAAATCTGTTTTGCTGACACAATGCCATTTGTAAACATACGGTCCTCTGCAAAACAGACCCGATGTGGTGGGTTTTTTCTTTCTTTCTTTCTTTTCTTTTTTTTTGGCCACTTCTATTGCTCTTTCATTTATCTATTTTCATCCATCTTTGTTCTCTGGCCCGTGTGGGCCTCCCATCGCAGTGGCCTCTCTCGCTGCAGAGCACCGGCTCCGGGCACACGCGCTCCAGAGCTCCGGCTCGGTAATTGGACACATCGGTCCAGCTTTCCGCAGCACGTGGGATCTTCCCAGGCCAGGGACCGAACCGGCGCCCCCTGCACTGCGAGGCAGTGTCCTTACCCACTGGACCACCAGGGGAGCCCCTGTTTTTTTAAAAAAACTGTCTTTTGGTCTATTCTCTGACAGGTCTTCTCACTGCTGAGACTCTGGATGACTTTCATTCCTCCCTGAGGAATGAAAATTCCTTTCAGTCCTGTGTAGTTACCACGCCCATTTTCTCCTCATTAACATTTTTTTTTTCTTTGTATTTACACAATGCTGGGCTCCTAAGTGATTCTGTCAGAGCTATTAGGACGTCAGTGTGGAGCCTGGCCACAGCCAAGGGAGCTCCCCATGAAGACAGCAGACGTTTATTTATTTCTCCTGAACTATGTTTGTTTTTATTGGGGGAGTATTCTTGCGGAGGGCCAGGAGCCGCCCTAGGTCTCACGGGGCAGAGAGTACCGGCTGCCGGTGGGAAGTCGATCTTCTTTTTCCCCTTTGGAGGGGGTCCTGCTGAAATGCCTCGTTCTCACTGCACCGAGGGCGGTTTTTCCCGACGGTTCTGTACGCTGTCAGCCACCAGGTCATCTCAGCGGCAGGGATCCTCTAAAGGACATGCCGGCTTTTGTGGGCAGCCTTTGGAATCTGCCAGCCCAGCCTCACAGCGCCAGGTGTGGTTCTTTACTATGTAGATGCACCGGAGATGCCGGGTTCTCCCTAGCTCAGGCCGTGAGAATCCGCCTGCCACGGCGGAGACCCGGCTCAGTTCCTGGGGCCGGAAGACGGCCTGGAGAAGGGAGAGGCGCCCCACTCCAGGATTCCTGGGCGTCCCTGGCGGCTCCGACGGGAGAGAATCCATCCGCCTGCCGCGTGGGAGGCCTGGAGTTGCTTGCTGGGTCTCGAACACCCACTTCCCACTGCAGGATTCCTGCCTGCAGAGCTCCACGGCTGGTCGGTGGGTTGCAAAGACTTGGACGCGACTGAGCGACTTTCACCTCATACGGAAGATGTATCCGTGAAAAGCAGCTGAAATGACCGTGTTTGGTATCCCGCACGCTGGCTCGTACCTTTGCAGTGACTAGATCAGCACACGCACTCACACGCACAGGCTCTTGCTGTTGTAAAAGCAGAATTGCTCTGGACGTTTCATTAAAGGGGCAAGAACGATTGTATTCAAGACCGTTGCAATAGGGGAGAGAGGTGGAAGTCAGCTCCGCTGAAATGAAAACTGGACTCGACTCTGCTAAAACACGGAGAAAGAAATGGCAGCCCACTCCAGGATTCTTGCCTGGAAACTTCCATGGACAGAGAAGCCTGCCAAGCTACAGTGCTTGGGGTCTTAAATATATATATATATAAATATCAGGGCTTGCCTGCTGGCTCGGTAGTGAGGAATCTCCCTGCCATGCAGGAGACGCGGGTTCGATCCCTGGCTGGGGAAGCTCCCTTGGAGGAGGGCACGGCCGCCCCCTCTAGTCTTCTTGCCTGGAGACCCCCACGGACGGAGGAGCCTGGCGGGCGGCCGTCCATGGGGTCCCAGAGAGGCAGACACGACAAAAGTGACTAAGCAACTGCTGAAATAAAACTCGGGAGCGATGTTTCAGTCCTGGGGCATGGGCGCTGAAGAGCACTGGCGGACGTCGGGGGAGTTTGGTCACGGTGGTGAGGCCGCCTCTGTTTTGCTGGTCGGTGTGAGTTAGACTCCTTCCTTGCGGCAGAGACGGGGAGGTCCGGTCCCTCTCTCCCTCGATGATTCTCTTCCAGGGGAGGGCTCCCGAGAAAGACTTGCCTGGGCGGTTAGGACCGGCACGAGCCTGGAAGAAGGAGGTCCTCTCAAAGGGCCAGAGAACAGATTTGCCAGTTCGAGTGTTCTGAAGCAAAGACCGCAAGAAAAAAGGAAAAAGGGACTTTGAGTCAGGAAGCCATCTGTTTAGTGTTTGGACCGGCCGAGGGGAACGTTACAGTCTTTGGGACCTGCGTCGTGTCTTTCCGTGATCCCTTCCTCTCGAGCGTGATCCGGATCTCATACATTGAGCTTACAAATAGAAGGGCCCGAAGGCGGTGGGCGCCGTTTCACGGACAGGATGGAGAAGACCCGGACGTCGCTCATGCTGGCCTGCTCTGTCTCCTGAGGAGTTTGGGGGAGAAAGCGTGCCCACGTCTGCAGGGCTGAGTGCCTTCCCTCTTCACCTGAAACTAACGCACCATGCTTCATCAGCGAGACTCCAGTAGAAAAGAAAACGTTTTTTAAAATATATGGGCTTCCCTGGTGCTCCAGTGGGCAGGGAGATCGCCTTGCAGCTCCGCTGAAATGAAAACTGGACTCGACTCGCTAAAACACGGAGAAAATGGCAGCCCACTCCAGGATTCTTGCCTGGAAACTTCCATGGACAGAGAAGCCTGCCAAGCTACAGTGCTTGGGGTCTTAAATATATATATATATAAATATCAGGGCTTGCCTGCTGGCTCGGTAGTGAGGAATCTCCCTGCCATGCAGGAGACGCGGGTTCGATCCCTGGCTGGGGAAGCTCCCTTGGAGGAGGGCACGGCCGCCCCCTCTAGTCTTCTTGCCTGGAGACCCCCACGGACGGAGGAGCCTGGCGGGCGGCCGTCCATGGGGTCCCAGAGAGGCAGACACGACAAAAGTGACTAAGCAACTGCTGAAATAAAACTCGGGAGCGATGTTTCAGTCCTGGGGCATGGGCGCTGAAGAGCACTGGCGGACGTCGGGGGAGTTTGGTCACGGTGGTGAGGCCGCCTCTGTTTTGCTGGTCGGTGTGAGTTAGACTCCTTCCTTGCGGCAGAGACGGGGAGGTCCGGTCCCTCTCTCCCTCGATGATTCTCTTCCAGGGGAGGGCTCCCGAGAAAGACTTGCCTGGGCGGTTAGGACCGGCACGAGCCTGGAAGAAGGAGGTCCTCTCAAAGGGCCAGAGAACAGATTTGCCAGTTCGAGTGTTCTGAAGCAAAGACCGCAAGAAAAAAGGAAAAAGGGACTTTGAGTCAGGAAGCCATCTGTTTAGTGTTTGGACCGGCCGAGGGGAACGTTACAGTCTTTGGGACCTGCGTCGTGTCTTTCCGTGATCCCTTCCTCTCGAGCGTGATCCGGATCTCATACATTGAGCTTACAAATAGAAGGGCCCGAAGGCGGTGGGCGCCGTTTCACGGACAGGATGGAGAAGACCCGGACGTCGCTCATGCTGGCCTGCTCTGTCTCCTGAGGAGTTTGGGGGAGAAAGCGTGCCCACGTCTGCAGGGCTGAGTGCCTTCCCTCTTCACCTGAAACTAACGCACCATGCTTCATCAGCGAGACTCCAGTAGAAAAGAAAACGTTTTTTAAAATATATGGGCTTCCCTGGTGCTCCAGTGGGCAGGGAGATCGCCTTGCAGTGCAAGGGGCGCCGGTTCGATCCCTGGCCTGGGAAGATCCCACGTGCCGCGGAGCGGCTGGACCGGTGTGTCCAATGGCCGAGCTGGAGCTCTGGAGCGCATGCGCCCATGTGTCCAATCACCGAGCTGGAGCTCTGGAGCACATGCGCCCGGAGCCGGTGCTCTGCAGCCAGAGAGGCCACTGCGATGGGAGGCCCACGCGGGCCAGAGAACAAAGATGGATGAAAATAGATAAATGAAAGACCAATAGAAGTAGCCCGCCTGCTCCCCTCCCTCCCCACCCCACCCCCCAAAAAATAAATAAAAAAATAAAGTGGGCGGAACCGGAAAGGTCACAGGTCTTCCCCACTCACAGCATAAACTTTTTCAATGCAGTGAGGCTTTTTTCTACTCCGACATTTCTCTTTTGCACTCCTAGCCTGTTTTGCGAACTCAGGCCGTATAGACTGGTTGGGGTTGTCGGCAGCTGGCGGCAGAGTAGCCTCCCAGCGTTGGCCTGCCCGGAGGCAGGGCGTTGACGCAGAAAGGGAGAGGCCCGGCGGCCTGTTTCGCTCACCCCAGGACCCTCCCCGAGGAACCCCAGGCCGTGGGGGATGAAGTGCAGCTGTGGAGAATGCTGTTCTCAGTGGCCCTCTCTCCAGAGCCGTCTGCTCGCTGCTCGCACAGCCACGCCTGCTGTGGATGGTGGTGGTGGTTTAATCTCTGCGTCGTGTCGGGCTCTCTGTGGTCCCGTGGACGGCGGCCCGCCCGGCTCCCCTGTCCACGGGAGGCTCCAGGCAGGAGCCCTGGAGTGGGCTTCCACGTCCTTCTCCAGGGGACCTTCCAGCCCAGGCATCGTAGCCAGGCCTTCTGCATGGGCAGGTGGATTCTGGGACCACCCACCCCGCTGGGGAGTCCACGTGCGTTGCTGTTTCTCACACCAGTGTGTAAACCGGGCGCCAGCTCCCGACACGCGTCCCAGCTGCCGTCGGTGGAGAGCGTGGCAACAGCTCCGGACACAGCCTGCGCCGTGCTGCCCGGGCACGAGGCCACGCACGTCTCTCCCTCCGGGAACGGGGCGGGTGCGCGCCTGCCGTCCTGGCGCGGTGAACCGTCGCTGTCGCTTCTCCTGGCCTGTGGGAGCCCCGGGTCGGGAAGCTGCCCTGGAGAAGGGAAAGGCTGCCCACTGCAGCCTTCTGCCTGGAGAATCCCACGGCCCCTCCGAGGGTCGCCAACCGTCAGGCAAGACTGAGCACCTTTGACTTCAGTTCGTTTTTCCTGGGAAAAGGCTCCGGGTCCTTTTATAAAAGTATAGACTCTTCTTTTAGACATTAACAAGGGTGCCGCCTGCTAACATTTGTTGGCTCTGTCCTCTTTTATTGGTTTCTTACTTATCTATTTTCATCCATCTTTGCTCTCTGGCCCGTGTGGGCCTCCCATCGCAGTGGCCTCTCTCGCTGCAGAGCACCGGCTCCGGGCGCATGCGCTCCAGAGCTCCGGCTCGATCGTTGGACACATCGGTCCAGCCATTCCATGGCACGTGAGAGCCTGCGGCCGCCGGGAACACCCGGAAGAGCCAACAAAACATAAATAAATCAACAACAACAAAAGAGGCTTCACCTCTTAGGCAGGGCACGCTCCCGGGTGCTGGAGGTGAGCCCCAGGGCCCGGGCTCCACAGCCCGCAGGGAGATGACGGCCGGAGAGCCCGGAGTAGAGGCCTCCGGGGCCAGGTCCCCTCCCTCCCCATCCCGAAGCCGCTCCTCTGGGCCTCTCTGCGGCCTTCAGCGCCTTTGCACGGCTCCTGCTGCTGGCCTTGCTTGTGGCTCAGACGTGCAACAGCAAGCTGTCGTCGGGACGGGAGTGCGTTCGCGTCCCACGCCTGCAGACGTGGACGGCCTGAACATCACGGGAAGAGACATGGGAGCAATTCCTTTTTTCCCTCCCGTTGACCGAGCCATAACGTGTGAGGCACAGGTCGTCCGCCGCGGCGAGGGTTGGAATGAATCCGCTGACGTGTCACCATGGGGCTGTTTGTGTCCTAGACATCGAATAGTGACGTCATTGATCCTTAAACACATCGCCCGTCTTAAGTAGGCAACGCTGGTCATTATTGGTATTATTATAATTATTATTTTTTTGCGTGCGGGGGTCGGGTTGGGGAGGGAGGGGGGTGGGTGGGCCACTTCTATTGGTCTTTCATGTATCCATTTTCATCCGTCTTTGTTCTTTGGCCCGTGGGGGCCTCCCATCGCAGTGGCCTCTGTTGTCGCAGAGCACCAGCTCCGGGCGCATGCGCTCCACAGCTCCGGCTCCTGATTGGACACACGGGCGCATGTGCTCCAGAGCTCCGGCTCCTGATTGGACACATGGGCGCATGCGCGCCAGAGCTCCGGCTCGGTCACTGCACACACGGGTCCAGCCGCCCCGCAGCACATGGGATCTTCCCGGGCCAGGGATCGAACCGGCGCCCCTTGCACCGCAAGGCGGTGTCCTCACCCGCTGGACCCCCAGGGGAAGTGTGGTTCATGGACTCTAAATGAGGCAGACACGGGGCGCATTGATCCGGTAGTGTTCAAGATGGGCTTGTGTCCACCGCACGTGAAGGAGGCAGGGAGAGAGGATCGTCACCCCAGAGGACAGGCAGGCTTCTGAAAAGGTCTCTCTGACGCGCGTATTTCGTAACTGTGATTCCGTCAGACTGAACGCACACGAGTCTGACTCTGTGGCCCATGGAGGCAGCCGGCCCACTTCCCTGGAGCTGCCCGTCTCCCGGAGTTTGGTCCAGCTCGGGTCCATTGACTCGATGAGGCCACCCTGCGTCTCCTCCTCGGTCGCCCCCTTCTCCTCTTTCCCAGCGTCGGGCTCTTGTCCGACGAGCTGGATATTCCAGTTTTTTGGACGAGGGCCTGGAGGCTCAGCGTTGTTCTTTCCAGTGCATGTTCGGGGTTGGTTTCCTTTAGAATGGACGGGTTCAGTGTCCTGGCTTTCCAAAGGACTCTTCAGTCTCCTCTAGCACCCCGCTTTGAGAGCGTCATCCCAACGGGGTCCCCTGGGGGAGACAAGGGCACGCCCCTTCGGCGTCCCTGCCTCCAGAGCTCAGGATCGGGGACGTCCCTGGTGGTCCGGTGGCGGAGACGGCATGCTCCCCGTGCGGGAGGCCTGGGTTCGATCCCTGGTCAGGGAACTAGACCCCACACGCCACAACGAGAGTTTCCAAGCCGCCACTAAAGACCCAGTGCAGCCAAGTAAAGAAATATTAAAAAACAACAACAACAAAAAGAGCCTCATGAGCAGTGAAAAGTACACACTTGCTAAACGCCTGAAGGCCAAGAGGCTGCACCACAGAGGGCCTTGCTCTGCCACAGGCAGGGGGCTCATGGCTCCCGGAAGGGGTCCAGGCTACAGGAGTCACGTCAGAGGACCCCAGAGAAAGCCGCATCTACAACGGAAAACAATGCGTAAACACACAAACGCAGACGCCTTTCTCTTACCCTGGACCCATTTCACCATTCCCCATTCATTCCTTTGGCTATATCGTGCGGACATGACAGTTACCATCCGCCGATGAGGACGGCATTGCGGTGTAATCCTCGTGTCCTCGAGGGGATGCACCTCGTGGGTCATCTCTTGAGAACGGCGAACAGGGAAGAGGGACATTTGTTGTGTTTGTTGTTCAGTCAATGACGTGCACACTCGCACTGTTCATGAGCCTCCGGGGGCAACAACAAAAAAGGGTTTGTCCTTCTGTTCTCCAAGGGACCCCATTTTGTTGATGCTTTTGCCAATGAAAGCGACATTTGAAACTAAAACCAGCGTATACACACAGACTCACCCGCCTCTTCCTCTTAGCCTTGGTACATTTCACCATTCCCCATTCATTCCTTTGGCTGTATCATCCGGAAGTAACGTTTCACATCCACTGACGAGGAGGTCCTTGTGCGGTAATCCTTATGCGCTTAAGGAAATGTAACCAGCGGGTCGTCTCTTGTGAATGGCAGGCAGGGAAGAGGGGAGAGTGGTGGTTGTTTTCATGCTCCTCACTGGTGTCTGACTCGGTGTGACCCCAGGGACAGCAGCGGGCGCACGTCCCCGTAACTCACCGTCCCCCGGAGCTTGCTCAAACTCAGGCCCGCTGATTCGGTGAGGCCACCCTGCCGTCTCGTCCTCTGTGACCCCCTTCTCCTTCGGCCCGCGTCTTTCCCGGCATCCGGGCCTTTTCCAGGGAGTCGGCTGTTCCCGTCAGGTCACCTGCCAGCCTCGGGCCTTTCCGTGAACTCTCGGGGTCGGTTTCGTTTAGAACGGGCTGGTGTGATCTCCTGTGGGGCCTCTCCAGCCCCGCACATTGAAAGCATCGACGAAATGGGGTCCCCTGGAGAAGAGCAGCCCCTTCGGCGCTCCTGCCTCGGGATCCCCGTGGACAGTGTGAAACGTATGCCCTTGCGAACGGCCTGGAAGCCGTGCAGGCTGCACCCTGGAGCTGCTTCCTCCCCCCGACGCCGAGGGTTCATGGCGCACAGAAGGGCTCCGGGCGACTGACGTCCACCCAGACGTCCCCCAAAGCCCCACGTTTGCACGAGAGAGCTAGTTAGTAGCTGTGAGTCGTGCGGGACGTTCGTTCCCTGACCTGGGATCGAACCCACGTCCCCAGCGTCACACGGCGGATCCTTGAGCGCTGGACCTCCCGGGAAGTCCCTGGGCTGTGCTGTTCGTGAAGGAAACCGGAAGGAGGATTTTAAGCCAGAAGGGAAGGTTCCAGGGGAATGTTCCTTTCTTTTTTGGTGGGAGACACCGCACCGTGTTTGCATGATGGTTTCAGGGAGTCAGGGCAGAGTGGAGGCGCGGAATGTAGGAGAGGCGGGGGGCCAGTGGCGGTCGGGTTCCGTGGGAATAGGCATGTTGGCACAAAGAAGCTACAAGCCAAGCGTCCGTTGCAGGCCCTCTGAGCGGTGGGGAGATCCGGCAGCTCCTGCAGACAGCGTGCTTGGTTTTGTTCGGGTGGGCTTCGGGCAGTATGCTGAAGGCGAGGGGGAGGCTCTGCGCTGTCGACTGAAGCCGGGCTCACCGCCTAGAGCAGAGAGCGGCTGCGCTGGCTGGGGATTCCTAGGATCTCGAGCTTCTGAGCAGGGAAGGTGGGGGTCGGGGAGAGGCAGGGTGCACAGAAGTCTGCAGCAAGGGCTGCTAGACGGAATATCACAGGCTGTCGGTCATCGGGCTTCCCTGGCTGCTCAGGGGTGCAGAGAATTTAAACATAAATTTATTATTTATTGTTGGCCCTTCTGGGTGTTCCCGGCGGCCGCAGACTCTCCTCTGGCTGCAGGGAGCGGGGGCTGCTCTCTGGGGGAGGGGAGCAGGCTGCTCGGGGCGGGGGCGTCCCTGGGGGTGGACCTCGGGCTCCAGGGCCCACGGCTCCCCCGGAGGAGGGCACGGCCGCCCCCTCCCGTCTTCCTGCCTGGAGACTCCCGTGGACAGAGGAGCCTGGTGGGCTGCCGTCCACTGGGGTTTCAAAGCATCAGACATGGCAAGCCATGATGCCTGAGCACGGCGGAATCAGGAAGCCCGGGGGAGACCCCCGCCCGCCCACCTGACCTCAGCGCGTCCGCGGGGCCCCGTGGGGGGTGCAGCCCAGGCTCAGCTCGCGGGAGCCCTTCACGCACCGAGCGTGCGCCGGGGCAGAGAGGCCCAGGCGCAGGAGTGGACGCGGCCGGCCGGGCACACGGGTGTCTGCAGACCAAGCCTCTCGGAGCCGGGTCTCTCCGCCTGCCTGGATGCCCGCGTGGCGCCGTGTGCATGGGATGCACGCGTGCGCGCTCCGTCGCGTGCAGGTCTCTGAGAGCCCGTAGCCTGCAGTCCGCCTCCTGGCTGGAAGTGTGTGTCCTCATTCCCAGAGCGCGGCCCGACCCAGGCCGCACTGCAGAGGCCAGGAAGCAGCCTGCGCCTTCCGGCAAGGCCGGTGTGGGCGCTTCCGCGGGCACAGCGCCGTGCCCCGGGCAGACGGGCGCAGGCCTGCTTGGCAGAGCTGGCGGGAGGATCCCCGGGGGAGAAGGGCGCCGTTGACTCGATACAGCATTCGTTGAGGACACGAGGTCCGGCGCGAGGAGGTTCAGAGCTAGGAGGCCCCTGCCGGTCGTGTTCACGAGCACCTACTGTGTGTGCTCGGGGAGCCTCTCCGCGGGTCTGACTGTGTGCGCCCCTGGGCTGCAGCCCGCCAGGCCCCTCCTCCTGCGTGACGTGTCCTCTGTTTGGCGGTATCAGCCCGACTCTTTCGTTCTCTTTATACGTCTTCGTTCAGCGACGGTGCATCTTCGGCAGCATCTTGCCTGTGTCCCTGGGGATGTTTCCTTTCCGGGCAGGGACTGTAATCGTGCCGGGCGGGCGCCGGAGCCCGCGGGTGTCTGTCCGCGGCTGCAGCGCGTGGGCTCCGCTGCTCCGTGGCGTGTGGGAGGGGGCTTCCCCACCCAGGGGTGGGACCTGCGTCCCCTGCGTTGCAACGTGAACTCTTGGCCCCTGGGCTGCCAGGGAGGACCCTCTCTTTCACGCTTGGAGCCCCAGGTGCGTGAAATGCCTCCTGTTTTTAAGGCAAAAGTACTTGAATGAGGCACCAAGCAATATATAGATAGATAGATATCTTTTATATAGATCTAGATCTAGATATATCTACACATCTATACATACAGATATATTAGATCTATATATAGATATCTATATCTATAGACATGTAGATATAGATATCTATATAGGTCTATATAGAAACATAGATATAGATATCTATATATAGATCTATATATAAAAGATAGACATCTATAGATATCTATATATAAGATATATAGATATAGATATCTATATGTAGGTCTATATATAGAGAGAGAAGATAGGACACATAGATATATTTATATAGAGATATGTGAATCTAGATCTAGATATCTATATTGAGATAGATATATGGATATAGTTATCTATATATAGATCTAATATATGTATAAACATGTAGATATAGATATCTGTATAGATCTGTATACAGACATATAGATATAGATATATAGATCTATATATAGACATATAGATATCTATATATAGATCTATATATAAGGTAGATATATATAGATATCTATATGTAGATCTATATATGAGAGAGAAGCTAGGACACATAGATATATTTATATAGAGATATGTGAATCTAGATCTAGATATCTATATTGAGATAGATATATGGATATAGTTATCTATATATAGATCTAATATATGTATAAACATGTAGATATAGATATCTGTATAGATCTGTATACAGACATATAGATATAGATATATAGATCTATATATAGACATATGGATATCTATATATAGATCTATATATAAAAGGTAGATATATATAGATATCTATATGTAGATCTATATATAGATATATATAGAAGATAGATATTTATAGATATATTTATATAGAGATATATAGATCTAGATCTAGATATCTATATAGATATAGATAGATATAGATATCTATGTCTATACCCATATATATAGATTTATCTATAGATGTATATATGTATGTCTGTATCTATCTATCTGTCTATCTTTTTTTTAATTGCTGAAAACTTCATTCTGCTTGGAAGGAGCAAGCCATGAGATCTATCTGGCCTCATAGACAGAAACTTGTTCAGGTGAATTCTGATATAAAAACGTGTGTATAGTATTTTTTGCATTCAGTTATGCAATATATATATATAATATATATATGATCTTTTGTTAAGTTAGTGTGTAATTTTTATGTAATATAGAAATAACTACAAGTTACATACATATTAGCCATGCATGTGATTATGTTAGAGTTGGGTAAAGTTACATGGTTTGTTACCTAAAGAGAAAAAAAAACAACCTCTGAACTAAGCCGTCATTTGCTGATATTATATGGTGGCTTGGCATTTCCACTTTCTATTTTTTTCTTTAATTTTCCTTTTCACGCTCTGTCAGCGTTAGTGCAGGGGACCGACCTGTATGGTGCGGCTTTAATAAACAAGGAAACGGTCAATAATGGTGAAAGGCTTTTTACGGGAGCTCAGGAGAGCGGGCATCGCATATCTAAAGTGCAGAGTGAATTCCCTGGCTTAGAGGGTCTGCACTTAAGGGTGCTGCCGATGTTGAAGTTACCCGGCCTCGCTTCCAGCAGTCCGGACACACGGACTCTCTTTTTTACTGTTTAGAATATGTAAGAGCATTGAAGGATGGCATTACTGCCCTCTTGTGTTGTCTTTGTTAACCGTGATTCAACTGCCTTAGAGGAGAAAACGGAAATAAAACCTCCCGTTCCCGGCTCCCGGGTTTCCCTGCGTAGGGAAACTGCTTTCCTCTCATATAAACACCCCTGTTTCTTCATCAGGGGAGGAGGGGGAGAAATATATTTTAAATCCGCTTTATGAATATTTACACGTAAAAGCCAACAGAAGTATCTGCCTGATCATCTCTCTTCATCGAGAAGAATCCCTCTTGACATCTGGCGACGCACAGTTTTGGGGGTGTTTTTTGGCCTCTTTTGTTGGTTTTTTTATTTATTCATTTTCATCCATCTCTGTTCTTGGCTCCTGTGGGCCTCCCATCCCAGTGGCCTCTGTTGTCGCAAAGCACCGGCTCTGGGCGCATGCGCTCCAGAGCTCTGGCTCCGTAATTGGACACATCGGTCCAGCCACTCCGCGGCACGTGGGATCCTCCCGGGCCAGGGATCGAACCGGCGCCCCTTGCACTGCAAGCCGGTGTCCTTACCCACTGGACCAGCAGGGAAGCCCCTGTACATCATCATTTTCACCAGGTAGAAAAAAGGAAGATTTCCAGTGTGTGCTCAGTATCGACCTCTTACCCCCAAACTGTAAGATCATTCTCCGAAACATGGCCAGTGTGATCTGATGGCTACAGCAATCTCACAGCTATTGTAAGGAATGTTAAGCCCTGAGAAAACACTCTCCTGTCCTTTCCTTAAATGTTTACTTTCATTCTTGGCCAGGTTGGATCTTAGCTGTGGCTCAATGAAGAGAGATGATCAGACAGACACTTCTGTTGGCTTTTACATTTAAATATTCATAAAGTGGATTTAAACTTTGTTGCCTCACGCTGGAGCTCCATTTCCACGGGCACGTGGCTTCTAGTTGCGGCCCCGGGCTCCGTACCTGCGGCCCTCGGGTTTACTTGCTCCGTGGCCGGTGAGATCTTTCGATCCCCATCCAGGGACCACACCCGCGTCCCCTGCCTTGCACGGTGGATTCGTAACCCCTGGACCACCAGCGAAGCCCCTGCAAGTGGTTTTCTAACAGGTCGGACTTTTTGTACATTGTTTCCTTTCTTCGTTTTTTTTATTTCTTTTAAAAAACTTTTATTTATTTTTGGCTGTGCTGGGTCTTTGTTGATGTGTGGGTTTAGCTGCTCTGTGGAATGTGGGATCTTCCCGCATCAGGGATCGAACCTGTGTCTCCTGCATGGGCAGACGGGTTCTTATCCTCCGAGCCACAAGGGAAGCCCTGTTTTCCTTCTTTAATTTTAGTTTCCAGTACGGCCTCTACAGAGAATTGTACTTGTAAGCATTATAAGTGGATTCTCGAAAAGCTTTTCACTTGTTTTACTGAACGTCTACTGGAGAAGGCAGTGGCAGCCCACTCCAGTATTCTTGCCGTGGTCAGAGAAGCCTGATGAGCTACAGTCCATGTGGTCACAAATACTTATATATATGTGTGTGTGTATATATATATATATATATATACACACACACATACATATACATATACATATATATATATATATATATATAGGGAGAGAGAGAGAGAGAGAGAGGGAGGGAGGGAGAGAGAGGGAAAGACGGAAACATATACATATATATATATATATATATATATATATAGAGGGGGAGGGGGGAGGGAGGGAGAGAGGGAAATGGCCACCCCCTCCAGCCTCCTTGCCTGGAGAATCCCAGAGACAGAGGAGCCTGGTGGGCTGCCGTCCATGGGGGTCACAGAGAGTCAGACACAACGGAGCGACTCAGCATGTTGTGAGCTTTATGTAATTGCTTCATGTATGCGTCGCTGCGTGGACGTTCCTCGCATCGCAGCGTGTGGCCCGCTCGTGGCTGCTTCCCTTGTCTCCGGGCACGGGCTGTCGCCCGTGCGCTCCGTCGTTGGGGCCCCCGGGAGCCACTGCTTGGCGCCGGTGGAATCTTCCTGGGCTGAGGATCGAACCCGTGTCCCCTGCATGGGCGGACAGGTTCCTAACCACCGGACCACCCGGGACGTCCTCTCGGGAGCTTTGGAAAGGAGAGAGCGCCTCTGTGTTGCGAATCCGGCAGGGGGCACGCAGACCTTGTCGTCCCAGAACCTGGCAGTGAGAGCGTCCCTGATGAGCTCGGGGGAGCGCCAGCCGACCACGAACCAGCCAACAGCTCCTCTTAGCTCTGATGGAGAGTTTCGGTGTCGAGACTCTCGGCAAGCCGCGGCTTTCTCCAGTTCCTGGACGTCCCGTGTGAGAGCAGGTGCACATCCTTGGATGCGTCTTGGACGTGGCTCTTCCCTCCTCTGGGCAAACAGCCTGTCGCTGGTGTTCGGAGCTCGCGGCAGCCTTTCTGTTTGCCCTAGGTGGCAGGGGAGGGCACACTCAAGCTGCCCGGTGGGTCAGATCCACCCCGGCCCCTGCGAAGCAGCCAGATGTGACGGACGGAGTTCCATCCGTTGCTTTCTGTCCTGTCTGGGCTGCACGTGGGCCACCGGGGGTGGGGCTTCCTTTTAATTTTAGCCAGTGGTCAGAGAATTGTACTTGTAAGCATTATAAGTGGATTCTCGAAAAGCTTTCACTTGTTTTACTGAACGTCTACTGGAGAAGGCAGTGGCAGCCCACTCCAGTATTCTTGCCGTGGTCAGAGAAGCCTGATGAGCTACAGTCCATGTGGTCACAAATACTTATAATAGTGATATATATATATATATATAAAATGATATATATATATATATAGGGAGAGAGAGAGAGAGAGGAGGAGGGAGAGAGAGGAAAGACGGAAATATATATATATATATATATATATATATATATATAGGGGAGAGAGGGGAGGGAGGGAGAGAGGGCAATGGCCACCACCTCCAGCCTCCTTGCCTGGAGAATCCCAGAGACAGAGGAGCCTGGTGGGCTGCCGTCCATGGGGGTCACAGAGAGTCAGACACAACGGAGCGACTCAGCATGTTGTGAGCTTTATGTAATTGCTTCATGTATGCGTCGCTGCGTGGACGTTCCTCGCGTCGCAGCGTGTGGCCCGCTCGTGGCTGCTTCCCTTGTCTCCGGGCACGGGCTGTCGCCCGTGCGCTCCGTCGTTGGGGTCCCCGGGAGCCACTGCTTGGCGCCGGTGGAATCTTCCTGGGCTGAGGATCGAACCCGTGTCCCCTGCATGGGCGGACAGGTTCCTAACCACCGGACCACCCGGGACGTCCTCTCGGGAGCTTTGGAAAGGAGAGAGCGCCTCTGTGTTGCGAATCCGGCAGGGGGCACGCAGACCTTGTCGTCCCAGAACCTGGCAGTGAGAGCGTCCCTGATGAGCTCGGGGGAGCGCCAGCCGACCACGAACCAGCCAACAGCTCCTCTTAGCTCTGATGGAGAGTTTCGGTGTCGAGACTCTCGGCAAGCCGCGGCTTTCTCCAGTTCCTGGACGTCCCGTGTGAGAGCAGGTGCACATCCTTGGATGCGTCTTGGACGTGGCTCTTCCCTCCTCTGGGCAAACAGCCTGTCGCTGGTGTTCGGAGCTCGCGGCAGCCTTTCTGTTTGCCCTAGGTGGCAGGGGAGGGCACACTCAAGCTGCCCGGTGGGTCAGATCCACCCCGGCCCCTGCGAAGCAGCCAGATGTGACGGGGACGGAGTTCCATCCGTTGCTTTCTGTCCTGTCTGGGCTGCACGTGGGCCACCGTGGTGGGTCTGGGGCACTGGGCAGCGTGAATTCCCCCACGATCGGTGGGGGCTGTCCGATACTGCCGTTCTCCATCTTTCTGACTCTTTGTGTTCCACGTGGGACATGCCCGTGAACCGGTGTCTGGCGTATGTGAGCGGGTCTTTCATTTCGCAAAGGTTTGCTTTGATCAAGGGATTTTTTTTTCCCCCACTCCTGTCTTCCTTGAGTTCCAAACAACCTGGATGACTGACTTGTTACCCTCCTTGTAGTTGGTTCTTTGATGCGTTCAGGGACGGAAACAGAGACATGAATTCATTCTCCTCCAGGGCTTGCTTTATCGTGCATATGTACAGTCTGCCTTTATGTGCAAATGTAGCCAAGGGGAAACACCACACGCCTAGATAAAGTAGACTATCCTATAAACGTCAGGGAACCTTTTAGGAGAAGTATGTCCCAAGAAAATGTAATTCAAATCTAATGGGACATCCTGGGATTTACCGCGCGACTTGGTGTGTATGATTTCAATGTATAGCGTGTACGTTTTCCACGGCGGCAGAGCTCCTGGGACGTATTCCAGCAATGACAGGTGGACTTGACAACAGGAAGCAAAAGCTGCCCTTCTGGAAACGCGTGCCGTGGTCCTGACAGACGAGAGCCACTGAGGACCTATGCAGACGACAGGGGACTCCTTGTTGGAAAGGAATGATGCTGCATAACCCAGACGGATTACATAGTGCACACTCTTGGGCAAAACCTGGCAGTGAGAGCGTCCCTGATGAGCTCGGGAGCGCCAGCCGACCACGAACCAGCCAACAGCTCCTCTTAGCTCTGATGGAGAGTTTCGGTGTCGAGACTCTCGGCAAGCGGCTTTCTCCAGTTCCTGGACGTCCCGTGTGAGAGCAGGTGCACATCCTTGGATGCGTCTTGGACGTGGCTCTTCCCTCCTCTGGGCAAACAGCCTGTCGCTGGTGTTCGGAGCTCGCGGCAGCCTTTCTGTTTGCCCTAGGTGGCAGGGGAGGGCACACTCAAGCTGCCCGGTGGGTCAGATCCACCCCGGCCCCTGCGAAGCAGCCAGATGTGACGGGGACGGAGTTCCATCCGTTGCTTTCTGTCCTGTCTGGGCTGCACGTGGGCCACCGTGGTGGGTCTGGGGCACTGGGCAGCGTGAATTCCCCCACGATCGGTGGGGGCTGTCCGATACTGCCGTTCTCCATCTTTCTGACTCTTTGTGTTCCACGTGGGACATGCCCGTGAACCGGTGTCTGGCGTATGTGAGCGGGTCTTTCATTTCGCAAAGGTTTGCTTTGATCAAGGGATTTTTTTTTCCCCCACTCCTGTCTTCCTTGAGTTCCAAACAACCTGGATGACTGACTTGTTACCCTCCTTGTAGTTGGTTCTTTGATGCGTTCAGGGACGGAAACAGAGACATGAATTCGTTCTCCTCCGGGGCTTGCTTTATCGTGCATATGTTCAGTCTGCCTTTATGTGCAAATGTAGCCAAGGGGAAACACCACACGCCTAGATAAAGTAGACTATCCTATAAACGTCAGGGAACCTTTTAGGAGAAGTATGTCCCAAGAAAATGTAATTCAAATCTAATGGGACATCTTGGGGTTTACCGCGCGACTTGGTGCTTATGATTTCAATGTATAGCGTGTACGTTTTCCACGGCGGCAGAGCTCCTGGGACGTATTCCAGCAATGACAGGTGGACTTGACAACAGGAAGCAAAAGCTGCCCTTCTGGAAACGCGTGCCGTGGTCCTGACAGATGAGAGCCACTGAGGACCTATGCAGACGACAGGGGACTCCTTGTTGGAAAGGAATGATGCTGCATAACCCAGACGGATTACATAGTGCACACTCTTGGGCAAAACAAGGGAAATGGGCTTCCCTGGTGGTCCAGTAGGTAGAGAGTCCGCCGGTTCGATCCCTGGCCCGGGAGGATCCCACATGCCGCGGAGAGGCTGGACCGGGGTGTCCAACGACCGAGCCGGCGCTCTGCAGCGAGAGAGGCCACAGCAATGGGAGGACAACACAGGCCAGAGAACAAAGATGGATGAAAACAGATAAATGAAAGACCAATAGAAGTGGTCCGCCCACCCCCCCACAAAATAAAATGAAACAAAAGCATCCTTTCTTCAGTGTTCTGCCTTCTTTATGATCCAACCCTCGCCTCTGTGTATGACTATTAGAAAAACCATAGCTTTGACCATATGGACCTTGGTTGGCAAAGCACTCAGTTATCCTCTGAGTAAGAAATAAACGGTTATGGCTGTTTGTAACGACGGTGATTTGTGGAGGCAGTTCAGTCCTAGAGGATAGTCCACATTTCATGCTGCGCTTGATTTATATCAGAATAATTTTCTACGCACAGCAATAGGAGGCTCCGGAGGGTGATTTCAGGGAACTTTGGCCAAAGGCTCTCCCGAGAGTTTGCATCAAGTTCTAATAATAGTCAGCGAAACATGTCATCCGATGTTTCTCCTATATTTTCAAAAGCCCCATATGGCAAGAGAGGCCTGCCAGATTGCTCTGTTTTGATAAACAGAATGACATTTGTTTAAACAGTAGGGAAAGCATCTTTCTCCCCTTTATACCCAGAGGCGCTCATTCAGTTCCTGTTTTCACACAGTCCAGTGCGTGGACCTTCTCACTGGCGACTCTGGTGTTCTTCCCTCAGATGTCATCGTGGAGAGACCCCAAGGGCACTAGGCCTCCAAGATGTAAGGGTTTTAAATCGGGGACGGCTGCTGGCCAGTGTCTGACCTCAGCACACTGGCTGGCATCGTTTTGGTTTTTTGGTTTTTTTAATGATTTGTGGTTCGTGGCCCGTGAAACTTGATCTTCTCTCTAAGGAGGCTGTGACCTTGGGCACATGACCTTGAATGTTTTCTTTAAATATATTTATTTATTTGGTTGGGCTGGGTCTTAGTTGCAGCATGTGAACCCTTAGTTGTGACATATGGGAACTAATTCCCTGACCAGGGCTCGAACCTGGGCCTCCTGCATTGGGAGCACAGAGTTTTAACCCCTGGAGCGCCAGGGAAGTCCCGACCTTGAATATTTTTATCATAAATTCCAGTCGTAGATGTTTGAGCAAGGGTGGCTGAAGCCAAGCAGACAGGAAAAGGAATCAATCCCTTGGGCACATTATGCTCTGCTGGTAAATCTCCTCTGGCTCCACGGGTCACTGCACCGCACGTTTCAGGCGTCTCCTTGACCGGGACGTCCCCGTCCTTGGAAACATGGGCTCTTTTGGTTTTGTCGGCCTTTTTCTCCCCGGGAGCCCTCCGCGTCTCTGAAGGTGTGCTTTGTAAGCCTGGGGGTTACAGACAGTAAGAGACACAAAGTAATGGAGTCGTTTTCATCCTGCACACCCGCGGCTGTAGAGCGTCCCTGCTGCGCTCCCCGGCCCTTGCTGATCGCTGACGGTTCCCAAGGGCTTGCGGGTAGGTGGAGGGGTGCGGGCGTGGGTCCCCTGAGCCTCCGCTGCAGTCCCTGCAGAGAGGGACTAAGCACAGCTCGGACTAAGCACAGCTCGGACCAAGCCCCGGACTAAGCACAGCTCGGACTAAGCACAGCTCGGACCAAGCCCCGGACTAAGCACAGCTCGGACCAAGCATAGCTCGGACCAAGCCCCGGACTAAGCACAGCTCGGACCAAGCCCCACACTAAGCACAGCTCGGACCAAGCCCCGGACTAAGCACAGCTCGGCCTCCGCTGCAGTCCGCAGAGGGATGCGTGCGCAGTGGTCCAAGCACAGCTCTCCGGAAGTTCCCGCGGGAACCTTCACCGGCGCTGTGGGTGAACTGGGAAGAGGGCCTTGGATTCCAGGCGGAGCGTGAATACTTAGGAGACCCGTGTGTGGTTGTGGATGGTTGAAGGAAGTCACTTCCTGTCCAAGAAAGGGTGGGCACGACGGCGCGATAGGAGAATACCCAGGATTCTGGGTGGATCCACTTTGCAGAGGCCAAGGAGCATCAAGAGAGTGAGCTCTGGGGCGTCCCTGGGGGTCCAGTGGGTAAGGACACCGCCTTGCGGTGCAAGGGCGCCAGTTCGAGCCCTGGCCCGGGAAGATCCCATGTGCCAGGGAGCAGATGCAAATAAATGAATAAAAAACCAATAAAAGAGGCCAAAATTAGACGAAAAACAAAAAGTGAGCTCTGGCTGGTGCCCGACAGATGTCTCTCCACGTTGAGTTCCCCTCCTGTGAGTCTTCCCAGCTGCCCAGAGAGTGCTCTGCATTCCCGCCCCTTGCTTCTCTTCTGTGGAACCCGGTTCTCGTGGCTTCGTGTCAGGATTCAGCTTCCATATTGACTTTATTTTTTATCTATATTGTTAATGTGTCTTTCAACGATAGTGATACGGCCATGGAGTCCTCATGCGGACTTTTATAACAGGGATGGAGCTGGAACGCCAATGCTTTGGTCTCCAGGTGCGAGGAGCCCACGCACTGGGAAAGACCTGAGGCTGCGAACATCGGGGGCGGGAGACGGGGCGGCAGAGGACGAGACGGTCGGATGGCCTCCCTGAGTCCGTGGACAGGAGTCTGAGCAGCTCCGGGGGACGGGGAAGGACAGGGAAGCCTGGCGGGCGGCCGTCCACGGGGTCACAGACAGTCGGACACAACGGAGCGTGTGGCCGTCCATGGGGTCGCAAAGAGTTGGACGGGACGTAGAGACCGGACAACAGCGACAAGCCTTCCTTGACCTTGTACCTGTGTAGGGATCGTGACACCAATCCGTTCTTTGCACCGTTTACGTTTCTCCTTAGGCAAGGGCAGCAAAAGAGACGATCCGGTGCACACGTTCGGTTCAGCCACGGCCGAAAGGCAGACTAGTCCATAGTATCGCCGGCCCCGGGCCGGGGACCGAGAGGGAGCCCTTTGATCCAGGCAAGGAGGGTCTCTCAAAGGCGGCCCAGGCGATCAGAACGACCGCCGGTGTTCCAGACCCACGGAGACAAGCTCCGCTCTCGGCCAGCCCGTCGGACAGAAGGGGCTCCAGCGCCGCTTGCGGTGCCAGCCGTCCGCTGCCGGTTCCCACCTGCGAGAAGGCGGCCGTGCTACTGGGGAGAAAGGCGTCAGTCACCCTGCGTCTAAACCGGCAGTGTGGATTGGCCGCACGTTGTAAAATTAGAAAACGGTGTTGAGTACTTTCTCCAAGACCACAGAGACATGTAGAAAAGCGAGGTGGAAATCAGCTGGTCGCGGCTGACTCTCCGCGACCCACGGCGCCCTCCAGGCAAGAGCCCTGGCGTGGGTGGCCTTTCCGTGTCCTCGGGGAGTCTGCCCAACCCAGGAACTGAACTCAGGCCTCCCGCGTCGCCGGCGGATTCTTTCCGGTCTGAGCTGTCACGGAAACCTGCAAAAGAGGGAACCTTTCGTACACCAACGCGACTCTCAGAAACAAATGAAGACATACCGGTGGGAAAGGAACAGGAAAGAAAAAGGCAGGACCGGATTCAGGTCATCTGGAGAAACACGTATTTTAAAATAATACAACATCGGACCGCCTTACTGCCTTCAAAATATCTGAGCGTGTTAAACAGTCCTTGCAGGGGAGGGACTTGAGAAGGATGATAACGTCAGTCTCTTTGCAGCCGAAAGGATTCTAATCGTGTTCTTGGCACTTGGCGGGGCTGTACGTGGACCGTGTCCGGGGGTGCGGTGCGCACCGGCACGTCTGTCTGCCCTCGCGTCTGTGACACGTGAAAGCTCCCCGATCAGCTCCAACGAAAAGAGGCAGGTGTGCGGCCTCCGACGTGTCACACAGACTGAACGTGTGTCACGTTTACCCATGAGGCAGCTGCTGTGGAAATAAACTCCTCCAGCGTTTAAATATCATCCCGGACGACTTAATAACGCGTCTCAGACTCACGGTGCCTTTGCAGACATGCAGCCAGAGGCTTCCAACGGTAACCCATACAGTGGATTTTGTTGGTGATCCTTCCCTATTATGCATGTGATAAAGCAGACAGCTAAGCAAAAACTATCGATGAAAATGGTCTACAAATGAGATTATCCAGGTACCTATTTCCTCAGAGTCGTTTTCACGTCATATCACAAGTCAAGTGAGACTGAGAGTATTTTATATCTACCGAGAAAGCCAGGTTGAAAATGTTAAATAGTCGATCATCATTTACATAGAAGAGATTTATTATTCGGTGTTCTACTAGATGACGTAAATATTTTATGAATGAAGCACACCAGCCTAATCTCCTAGGAGCTGAGCAATTTTCTCTTAAAAAATCTCAGCGAGGACTTCCCTGGTGGTCCAGTGGGTAAGGACACCGCCTTGCCGTGCAAGGAGCGCTGGTTCGATCCCTGGCCCGGGAAGATCCCACGTGCCGCGGAGCGGCTGGACCAATGTGTCCAACAACCGAGCCGGAGCTCTGCAGCGAGAGAGGCCACTGCAGTGGGAGGCCCACAGGAGCCAGAGAACAAAGGTAAATAAATGAAAGACCAATAGAAGTGTCCCCCCCCAACAAAAAAACCTCAGTGAATTGAGTGTCATTCAAATAAAAATACAAAGAAGTCATGAAAACGGTTTTAAAAATGATATATGATTTATGATAGAGGAGGAGAAATCCTTTAACCTAGTAACAGAATCCTGCAAAGTAATACAGTTTCCTAATAAGGAATGGTAGGCGATAATCCATGAGCTTGTAATTTCACAGGACTCTCAAGGTTAAATGAGTGCAGGCCCCCTCAATGTCACAGAGCCTTTGAACTTTCTTATCGTGCCCAACATGGCACAGCTGGTTAGTGGCACACAGAAAGCTAGTCTCGCTGTACATCTAATCGATGTCACTGTTATATCGGAACGTGTGCCTTGTTTTCTTTCTGTGAATTTGTACTTTATATCAGAGTATAGTGGATTAACCATGTCCAGGTGTAAAGCCAAATGATTCAACTATGTGTGTGTGTGGGTGCATGTATTGATTCTTTTTTTACCTCTTTTCCCGTTTAGGCTACTACAAAGTACTGAGCAGAGCTCCCTGTACTAGACAGCAGGTCCTTGAGGGTGATCCGTGGTAAACACATGCACGGGCCAGTTACAACGTTAATTTTTAATGCATGTGATAAAGCAGACAGCTAAGCAAAACTATCGATGAAAATGGTCTACAAATGAGATTATCCAGGTACCTATTTCCTCAGAGTCGTTTTCACGTCATATCACAAGTCAAGTGAGACTGAGAGTATTTTATATCTACCGAGAAAGCCAGGTTGAAAATGTTAAATAGTCGATCATCATTTACATAGAAGAGATTTATTATTCGGTGTTCTACTAGATGACGTAAATATTTTATGAATGAAGCACACCAGCCTAATCTCCTAGGAGCTGAGCAATTTTCTCTTAAAAAATCTCAGCGAGGACTTCCCTGGTGGTCCAGTGGGTAAGGACACCGCCTTGCCGTGCAAGGAGCGCTGGTTCGATCCCTGGCCCGGGAAGATCCCACGTGCCGCGGAGCGGCTGGACCAATGTGTCCAACAACCGAGCCGGAGCTCTGCAGCGAGAGAGGCCACTGCAGTGGGAGGCCCACAGGAGCCAGAGAACAAAGGTAAATAAATGAAAGACCAATAGAAGTGTCCCCCAACAAAAAAACCTCAGTGAATTGAGTGTCATTCAAATAAAAATACAAAGAAGTCATGAAAACGGTTTTAAAAATGATATATGATTTATGATAGAGGAGGAGAAATCCTTTAACCTAGTAACAGAATCCTGCAAAGTAATACAGTTTCCTAATAAGGAATGGTAGGCGATAATCCATGAGCTTGTAATTTCACAGGACTCTCAAGGTTAAATGAGTGCAGGCCCCCTCAATGTCACAGAGCCTTTGAACTTTCTTATCGTGCCCAACATGGCACAGCTGGTTAGTGGCACACAGAAAGCTAGTCTCGCTGTACATCTAATCGATGTCACTGTTATATCGGAACGTGTGCCTTGTTTTCTTTCTGTGAATTTGTACTTTATATCAGAGTATAGTGGATTAACCATGTCCAGGTGTAAAGCCAAATGATTCAACTATGTGTGTGTGTGTGTGCATGTATTGATTCTTTTTTTACCTCTTTTCCCGTTTAGGCTACTACAAAGTACTGAGCAGAGCTCCCTGTACTAGACAGCAGGTCCTTGAGGGTGATCCGTGGTAAACACATGCACGGGTCCCTGTCCATCCCACGCCCCCTCACTCTCCCTTCCCCCTTCCTCCCCCCCGGCCCCCATAACTCGGTTCTCTCCTGTCTGTGAATCCGGCTTTGTACCTACGTTCCTTCGTTTCACTTTTCTCTTGAGAGTCCACATGTGCACGATGTCTTTCACGTTCCTCTTTCTGTGTCTGACGTACCTCCCTCGGTCGGATCGTCTCCGGGTCCATGTGTGCTGCTGCACACGTGGCAGGAAGGGGGACCCCGTGGCCTCTGGCCGGGCGTCGGGGAAGGCACGGTCTGAGGAGGCGCAGGGGGCTGGATGGGCACGGGGCGCCCGGGCGGAGGGCAGGAGGGAGAGCGAGCCCAGGGGGACGGCTCTGCCGCACGGCGCGTGCCCTCCGGGTTTCGGGAGACGAGGGCCGTCTCCAGGTTGTCCCCTGCGATGGGAGGCCCACACAGGCCAGAGAACAAAAATGGATGAGAATAGATAAATGAAAGACCAATAGAAGTGGCCCACCCGCCCCCCTTCCTACCCCTACCCCAAAAAATTTAAAAAAAATACCATTTAAAACGTATCTGTCTTCACATGGAGAACATTCACGGGACCACTGACTCTATACAGACATAGGACATGGCGTAAAACTAATTTTAAAAGAGAAACGCCAATATGCTAGTAATATGGAAAACGGCAGTGGGGTGGGAAATGGACTTTGTTTTTGTGCTGAAAAACACGTGTGTTTCCTGAAATACGAGGGGCCATGCCAGCTGGCGTAGAGGCCCATGTCAGGAGGATTGGAGAGACTTCCAGGGCCGTGGCTGTTGCAAGAAACAGGCCGATTGGGTGAAGGTCATCTTCTCCGCTTCGGCCTGAAGATAGCGTCAGGTTAACCTCCCCATATCATCTCAGCGTGGACCGGGGGGCCCCGTGCTCCACGACCGTCGCCTGGCACCCCTTACCCGAGTCTGGAAGGGTAACAGCGTGCGCAAGGGAACGTTGCTTTGTAACGGCAGCGGATAGCAAGGCGAGGCTGCTCTGGTCCCCGTTTAGGCTCGTAGCAGAGCTCCCTGTACTAGACAGCAGGTCCTTGAGGGTGATCCGTGGTAAACACATGCACGGGTCCCTGTCCATCCCACGCCCCCTCACTCTCCCTTCCCCCTTCCTCCCCCCCGGCCCCCATAACTCGGTTCTCTCCTGTCTGTGAATCCGGCTTTGTACCTACGTTCCTTCGTTTCACTTTTCTCTTGAGAGTCCACATGTGCACGATGTCTTTCACGTTCCTCTTTCTGTGTCTGACGTACCTCCCTCGGTCGGATCGTCTCCGGGTCCATGTGTGCTGCTGCACACGTGGCAGGAAGGGGGACCCCGTGGCCTCTGGCCGGGCGTCAGGGAAGGCACGGTCTGAGGAGGCGCAGGGGGCTGGATGGGCACGGGGCGCCCGGGCGGAGGGCAGGAGGGAGAGCGAGCCCAGGGGGACGGCTCTGCCGCACGGCGCGTGCCCTCCGGGTTTCGGGAGACGAGGGCCGTCTCCGGGTTGTCCACTGCGATGGGAGGCCCACACAGGCCAGAGAACAAAAATGGATGAGAATAGATAAATGAAAGACCAATAGAAGTGGCCCACCCGCCCCCCTTCCTACCCCCTACCCCCAAAAAAAATTTAAAAAAAATACCATTTAAAACGTATCTGTCTTCACATGGAGAACATTCACGGGACCACTGACTCTATACAGACATAGGACATGGCGTAAAACTAATTTTAAAAGAGAAACGCCAATATGCTAGTAATATGGAAAACGGCAGTGGGGTGGGAAATGGACTTTGTTTTTGTGCTGAAAAACACGTGTGTTTCCTGAAATACGAGGGGCCATGCCAGCTGGCGTAGAGGCCCATGTCAGGAGGATTGGAGAGACTTCCAGGGCCGTGGCTGTTGCAAGAAACAGGCCGATTGGGTGAAGGTCATCTTCTCCGCTTCGGCCTGAAGATAGCGTCAGGTTAACCTCCCCGTATCATCTCAGCGTGGACCGGGGGGCCCCGTGCTCCACGACCGTCGCCTGGCACCCCTTACCCGAGTCTGGAAGGGTAACAGCGTGCACAAGGGAACGTTGCTTTGTAACGGCAGCGGATAGCAAGGCGAGGCTGCTCTGGTCTCACGGGCCGCTAGCGGAGCCCACGCCGGGCCGTGCTTTCCCCCATCGAGGGCCTCAGCGGACGCGAACCTCTAAAGACGAGATTAAAAGTGCTTCTTAATCGTACAGCGTGGACTGCTAACGTTGCCACTCTCTTTATGATCTTTTGGAAATGCTCCTTATGCATAGAATGACATTTAGCTGGGGTTTTTTTACTATTATTATTTTAAAAGACCATCTTTGCTGTTTTCAAACTGCCGGCTCACCATGAGGTAGACTAGATGTCTTTTCCTTTCACCCATTTAAACCACATGTTAAGTTTCTGACTAGTTCACTCTTAGGTAGTGATTGTCTGTCTCTTCTCAGCTGGCCACTGCCTCCTTTCATTATAAAGAAAGGGGTCACAGTTTTGTTTGCTAGGGGTGTGTGTGTGTCTGTGTGTGTGTGAGAGAGAGAGAGAATTATTATTTGAGACAGCACGTATGAACTATCGTGTACCAGCGAGGTTCATTAAAGAATCATGGCCCAGGGATTTTTACTCTTTGAAAGAAATGCATTTTATTTTATTTATTTTTTTTAATGTATTTTTGGCTCTTCTGGGTGTTCCCTGCTGCCACCGAGCTGCAGGGAGTGCAGGCTCCTCTCTGGTGGAGGGGAGCAGGCTTCCCGGGGCAGGGACGTCTCTGGGGGTGGCCCTCGGGCTCCAGGGCCCCCGGGCTTCCGTCGCTGCGGCCCACGGGCTCCCCAGGGGCGGCTCCGAGGCTCCAGAGCTCAGGCTCCCTGGCTGGGGCTCCCGGGCTCCGTGGCTCCTCAGCCTGTGGGATCTTCCCGGACCGGGGATCGAACCCGCGTCTCCTGCCTGGGCAGGCAAGCTCTCCACCCCTGAGCCGCTCCCGGCCCGGGGTTTTAAATTGGACTGGTCATGTAGGCACCCTCCACCTCATGCTGAGTTGCTCAGTCGTATCCAACTCTCTGACCCCATGGACTGTAGCCCGCCAGGCTCCTTTTCTCCAGGCAAGAAGACTGGCGTGGCTTGCCATTTCCTCCTCCGGGGGACCTGCCCCACCCAGGCATCAGCCCCATCTCCTGCCTCGGCCGGTGGCGTCTCTACCCGCCAGTCACCTGGGAAGTCCACACCCTCTACGTAGCTTGTACCGGAATTCCAGATTTCAGGAGAGCAGGTGCTCGTTATAAACCACAGGCATCGCAGGGAACCCTTCCTGTCAGGCATGGCAGCGGCCTTTCTGAGCTGCACCGTCCCAGCCGCCAGCCGAGGGCTGACCTTGCGCGCGGGGATTTCTCAGAGCGCTGTCTCGGGTCTGCTGGGTAACGTCTCAATGCTCCCTTTTTGTTACTTATCGTTCCCACTCCGAAGCCTCCTTGTTTTTTGGCTTGTCACTCGGAGGGTGCGGGGGGGGGGAAACAGAAAGAATTGCCTTTTTTTCTTTTTTTTTTTTTAAATTTAGGCCTCTTTTATGGGTCTTTCACTTACTTATTTTCATCCATCTTTTCATTCTCTGGCCTGTGTGGGCCTCCCATCGCAGTGGCCTCTCTCACTGCAGAGCACTGGCTCTGGGCGGAGCTCCGGCTCCTGATTGGGCACATCGATCCAGCCGCTCCGCGGCACGCGGGATCCTCCCCGGCCAGGGATCGAACCGGCGCCCCTTGCACTGCAAGGCGGTGTCCTTACCCACTGGACCACCAGGGAAGCCCAGCCTGGTAGTTTTAAGATGGATCTTTAACACAGACGTCTCAGCCGCTGACCTCCTCCGACTGCGCCCCGATGGGGATCCGTCTTCCCCGCCCGTGGGCCTGCTGTCGGCTTCAAGCTCTGGCTGACCGGAGCTGCTGGACACGGGCCTGTCCGTGGGGCTTACAGCCCGCGTGCGGGGCAGTGACGGCGGAGGGGTCGCGCGCTGGGTGGGGGCTGGCTGCCCAGGGAGGGCTCTGACCCTTCTCCTGGGTCATCAGCTCGCAGCCCCCCCGGCAAGGAATCGCCCGCACTCCTCTAGGTAGCACGGCCGACCGTCCGCTGAAGCTGAGATCGCGTCCACTCTGGCCTTTCTTTGTTTTCTTTACTATGGACATTTCTTTATTCGGCAGCATCAGCGACCTGTGAACTCTTAGCTGGGCTTTTTTTTTTTTTTAAAGTTATTTTTATTGATTGATTTGGCAACATCAGGGGTCATTTGCGACCTGTGAACTCTTACTTGCGGCTTGTGGGATCTAGTTCCCTGACCAGGGGTCGGACCCCAGGGCACCTGCGCTGGAAGCTGGAATCTTACCCACGGGACCCCCAGGGAGGTCCCTCCACGAGATATATTTTTTTTCCCCTCATCGTCAGTGATGCTGGACATCCCTTCATCTGCCTTTCTTAGGAATACCATGTTTCCCCGTCTGTCTGTGCATGTTCACAAGTTTATTTTTCTTTTGGTCTGTTTATGCTGTTTGTAGTGACGTGTAGGAATCCATTGCCTAGCGTTTGTCCTATTAGGTGGGCATTTCTGTGGTGGAAATACTTCATTCGACTTTGTATTGAGTCTCTTTTCTTTCTTTAAGATGTTTTTGGTGAACAGTATGTCTTACTTTATAACTAACTAAATATAAATACATATTTCTTCAGTCCAACACTTCTTCAATAAAACACACAATGCATTCGCTTAAATATATATTTACATATATATGTGAATATGTATATGTAAGTGAATGCATTGTGTTTATATATATTTAAATGAATGCATTGTGTTTCTATATATTTAAGTGAATGCATTGTGTTTATATATATCTACATTTTTTTTTTACTTTGTGGGTTTTTTTTAACAATTTTGGCGGGGGCGGGCCCTTTTGGCCACTTCTGTTGGTCTTTCATCTATTTGTTTTCATCCATCTTTATTCTTTGGCTCCTGTGGACCTCCCATCGCGGTGGCCTCTCTCACTGCAGAGCACTGGCTCTGGGCGCATGCGCTCCAGAGCTCCGGCTCGGTAATTGGACACACGGGTCCGGCCGCTCCGCGGCACGTGGGATCCTCCCAGGCCAGGGATCGAACCGGCGCCCCTTGCCTTGCAAGGCGGTGTCCTTACCCACCAGACCACCATAGAAGCCCTAATTTGTGTTTTTTTTTTAAAGCTGTTTGCTTTTCATTTGTGTGCTCACTGGAGTTCCTTGTGTTGATACATATCGAAGCAAATGCATTGTGTGTTACATTGAAGAACTGTTTCTCTAGTCTCGTGTCCCGGATTTCCCTCTGATCTAACCTGGGATTTTGTCTCTCCTGTCAGGGACCAGTTTGAGGACTTCCTCCCTTCCCCCAAGCCCAATTCCGGCTTTGCTGGAGGCTGACCTCAGTAGTGCTCTCTGAAGCTTGGAGCAGGAAGCTGGTTCTCTTGGGACTGAGCCCCCCCACCCCCTCTAGCTCCCTGACTCTGGGCGCAAATGGAGGTGCGGCCTCCCAGCCCTTGCTGCCCACTGCAGGCAGCAATAGCGAAGGCGGCTGTATTACATCAGCCCAGGGATATGCCCAGAAGCCGCGAGAAGGGCATGGCCTGGTGAATTTCTGTTTGTTTTGGGTCTCAAGAATGTGATATAATTTTTTTTAACTTTTTAAAAAGATTTTTGGCTTCTTTGATTGGTTTGTGTATTTATCGTCATCCATCTTTGTTCTTTTTGGCCCGTGTGGGCCTCCCATCACGGTGGCCTCTCTGGCTGCAGAGCACCGACTCAGGACGCATGCGCTCCAGAGCTCCGGCTCGGTCATTGGACACACGGGTCCAGCCGGATCTTCCCGGGCCAGGGATCGAACCGGCGCCCCCTGCACTGCAAGGCGGCGGTGTCCTTATCCACTGGACCAGCAGGGGAGCCCAAAAGATGATTTTTTAAACAATACATGACCATGGCAGGAACATCATGTGAGTCTTCTGCTCTTAGTAACCCCACCCCCATCGCACATTCCAAAACCTTGCCTAGGGACTTCCCAGGTGGCCCAGTGGTAAAGAATCCACCTGTCAGCGCGCGAGACACAGGTTCGACCCCCGGTCGGGGAAAATGGTGCGTGCTTGCTCTAACGCAGGGAAGCCCGACCTACGGAGCCTGCGCTCCAGAGCCGGGGAGACCCAGCTGCTGGGCCCCTCCACTGCGGAGCCCGCGTTCCGCCACAAGACGGCCATCCCACGCTGGAGCCCGCCCGCCCGCTGCCGTGACCCAGACGCCGGCCCCCGAGAAGCCCAGCACGGCCGTAAATACAGAAACATGTTTTTCACAGTTCGAAATTATTTTATTTTACCTTTTACTTTCACAGGGGCACGTGAATCCGAGGCCGTGGGACTTCGTGCTTTTCGCCATAGCCCAATTCCGAAGAACTGTTTCTCTAGTCTCGTGTCCCGGATTTCCCTCTGATCTAACCTGGGATTTTGTCTCTCCTGTCAGGGACCAGTTTGAGGACTTCCTCCCTTCCCCCAAGCCCAATTCCGGCTTTGCTGGAGGCTGACCTCAGTAGTGCTCTCTGAAGCTTGGAGCAGGAAGCTGGTTCTCTTGGGACTGAGCCCCCCCACCCCCTCTAGCTCCCTGACTCTGGGCGCAAATGGAGGTGCGGCCTCCCAGCCCTTGCTGCCCACTGCAGGCAGCAATAGCGAAGGCGGCTGTATTACATCAGCCCAGGGATATGCCCAGAAGCCGCGAGAAGGGCATGGCCTGGTGAATTTCTGTTTGTTTTGGGTCTCAAGAATGTGATATAATTTTTTTTAACTTTTTAAAAAGATTTTTGGCTTCTTTGATTGGTTTGTGTATTTATCGTCATCCATCTTTGTTCTTTTTGGCCCGTGTGGGCCTCCCATCACGGTGGCCTCTCTGGCTGCAGAGCACCGACTCAGGACGCATGCGCTCCAGAGCTCCGGCTCGGTCATTGGACACACGGGTCCAGCCGGATCTTCCCGGGCCAGGGATCGAACCGGCGCCCCCTGCACTGCAAGGCGGCGGTGTCCTTATCCACTGGACCAGCAGGGGAGCCCAAAAGATGATTTTTTAAACAATACATGACCATGGCAGGAACATCATGTGAGTCTTCTGCTCTTAGTAACCCCACCCCCATCGCACATTCCAAAACCTTGCCTAGGGACTTCCCAGGTGGCCCAGTGGTAAAGAATCCACCTGTCAGCGCGCGAGACACAGGTTCGACCCCCGGTCGGGGAAAATGGTGCGTGCTTGCTCTAACGCAGGGAAGCCCGACCTACGGAGCCTGCGCTCCAGAGCCGGGGAGACCCAGCTGCTGGGCCCCTCCACTGCGGAGCCCGCGCTCCGCCACAAGACGGGCCATCCCACCGCGGAGCCCGCCCCGCCCGCTGCCGTGACCCAGACGCCGGCCCCGCCGAGAAGCCCAGCACGGCCGTAAATACAGAAACATGTTTTTTTCACAGTTCGAAATTATTTTTATTTTACCTTTTACTTTCACAGAGTTTTGTTGCTTACAGATAGGTGGAATCCCAGATGAGCTGTACGTCTATCGCTGGTCCCCTCCCTCCTCCACCTGCCTCTGAAAACATTTTTCTTTCTTTTCTAATTCTTTGCATGAATAAAGGAACAAACCGTTCCTGGGTCAAATCCGAGGAGCCCAGCAGCACCGTGCTTAGCAAAAAACAAGCCAGACACCACATGTCCTTCCTTCTTCTCTGTGCCATGCTGCAAATGACGGAAATGAAAGCACAGAAATCAGGTCCCCGGTGGCCACAGGCTGAGCGTGCGGGCAGGAGATTGGTCACAGGAGTGCCTAAGAGAGCTGGAGATCTTCTCTACCCCCCGTCAACAAGGGGTCGCATGGCCGCAGGCTTCCCAGGCCGTCGGCGCAGGTAAAGCTTGTGAATGGCACTTTGTGTAGGTTCATTCTATCTCAGGACACGTACCTCTGTGCAAAGAGTTAAATGCGGGGGGGGGAACGCACCCTTGACGTGCCTGGCGATGGAATCTGAGGCAGCCAGCCCTTCAAGAGGGGTGTTTAAAAATCAGCTGGAGTGTTTGACCAGGTGTTGAAAACCGGTCTGGCGTTCACGTCTGCCGCACGGGTTCTTTCAGGATAACGTCGGAGGCCTGACGGCTTCTCTTGATTCCCCTGCAGGGGCTCCTGGTCCCTGGACCTGAGTGTTTGCTTTGCTCTTGAGCCCGGCAGCCTCTAGGAAGCCGGGCACGCTGCCGTCCAGGGGGTCACCAGGAGTCCGGTTCGGCTGAGCGACGGAACACCCGTATGTTGTCATGTGACCTGTTTGTTTTGTAAAAAGTATACGTGCACTGCAAGACATTTGCTTTACAGTATGATGCGTCGACTGAGTGACCGAGCAGCAATACATCGTCATTGTGTTAAGACCATTTGCTCATTGCAGGATATTTGCTTTACAGTACGGGACTGATTTCCACCATGCGTCAGGAGGACCCCCTAATGAGGTGGTCTGAGACCTCATTTTGGAAAGTGAACTTCATTGCCTTTTATTGTTTTCTTATCTATTTCTCTTCATCCATCTTAATTCTCTGGCCCGTGTGGGCCTCCCGTCACAGCGGCCTCTCTGGCCGCAGAGCACCAACTCAGTCGTTGGACACACCGGCCCAGCCGCTCCGCGACATGTGCGATCTTCCCGGGCCAGGGATCGAACCGGTGCCCCTTGCCCTGCAAGGCGGACTCTTTACCCGCCGGACCACCAGGGGAGCCCCTGAACTTGCTTTCCACGTCCGGAAGCTAATGATCATTTCAGAAGTCATTTCAACATAGTCTTTGCCTGGGTGTGACTGGGGACAGACTCCATCCAAACTGAACGTGCGCTGCTCTAACACACTAGCTCTTAGCTGGAAGTCACAGAGCGCCCAAGGGGACGCCGGTACCACCCGGAGACTGTCCTGCCGGCCGTGCCTCTGGGGGCTGGGGCGCGCCTGCTGCCAGTGGTGAGCACGTGGGAGCCGTGATTTCCTCCGCGTTGGACATGGCCCTGCGTGTCCCTAGCGCCAAGGTCGAAGCCCCGAGAATAAAGTTTATGCGCACAGAACGTTGATATTCCCATTTTGTGTTGGGTTTTTTGGTGTCGAGTGGTCTGGGCGGCTGGTATATTCTGGAAATGAATTCTTTCTTGGTTGTTTCATTGGCTATTATTTTCTCTCATTCTGAAGGTGGTCTTTCACCTTGTTTATCGTTTCTTTGGCTGTGCAAAAACTTTTCCGTTTGATTAGGTCCCACTTGTTTGTCTTGATTTCCGTTACTCTCGGAGGCAGGTCATGGAAGATCCTGCTTGGATTTCTGTCGTCGAGGATCCTGCCTATGTTTTCCTGCAAGAGGTTTCTGGTTTCTGGTCTTACCTTTAGGTGTTGAAGTCATCTGGGGGTTTGCCTTTGTGTCTTCGGTGTCTGTTGGTGTTCCGACTTCATTCTGTGACACGTAGGTGCCCAGGTTTGCCAGCACCGCTTGCGGATGTCGTTGCCCCACGAATGTAGCACCTATTGCACAGAGTGAGCTATGTCAGACAGAGGAGGGTCAATACTGCCTTCTGACACGCGTGTGTGGAATCTGGAAGGACGGTGCTGATAATAGAACGTGCAGAGCAGCCTGGGTGCGGTGGCTTGGAGAACAACCTTACAGACCCTGGGGGGAGGGCGGGGAGCGGGCTTCGGGACCAGGGGACCTCTGACAGGGGCTCCGGGGCGGGCGACCTGGAGGGGTGGCGTGGGGAGGGGGGAGGTTCGGGCCGGGGAGGGCGGGACATCTGTATACCGACGGCAGATTCAGGTCGATGTGTGCCAGTAGATGACACAATTCTGTAGAAAAATAAGATAATAATTAAAAAAAAATAAGAGTAACATGGAAACTTACTTGACCATAGGTAAAACAGGTAAGCAACGGCAGTTTGCTGTAAGACTCAGAAAGCTCAAACAAGGACGCTGTGAGCAGCTAGAGGGGCGGGCTGGGCAGGGAGACGGGAGGGAAAGTCCAGAGGATTCCTGCGGATGCGTGGCTGGAAACAACAAAACGCTGTACAGCTATTATCCTTCAATTAAAAAAAAAGCAATGGTTGGTGGTGGTTTAGTCACTCAGAGGTGGGCGACTCTGCGACCCCGTGGACGGCCGCCCGCCGGGCTCCTCTGTCCGTGGGCGTCTCCAAGCAGGAAGACGGGAGGGGGTGGCCGTGCCCTCCTCCGGGGGAGCTTCCCCACCCGGGGATCCAACTCGCGTCTCTTGCATGGCTGGCAGATTCTTTACCACCTGCGTCACCAGGGAAGCCCCCTTATTAACTGAAAGTGTGTATGTAATCGTTTCACACTGTTCCTCTGGAATCACCCTGGGAGGTCGTCTCCTTTGTGATCTCTGATTTACAACACGGCAGTGCCGGGGCGTGAAGGCATCTCTGTGGGTCACACGTCCCTCCGTTGCTTCTCCCGAGATATCAACGCCCAGTTGCTGGCACAAGGATATTTTTCATCCGTACGAAGGTTCACACGTGCCTCATAATCCCTGGGTATCCAGAGAGGCAATTACGAAGTCATAACTTGACCGTGTTTGCAGAGACCGCTCTTATTTCGGTTAATGACTCTGGCAGGGAGGGGGGAAAACATCTCTTTAGGTTTGGCATTAAATTAACATGGCACAGGTGCACCTCGTTCTCTGAAGACAGAAAGGGGCTTCAGATCCCTTCCACGTCGTGCCCTGTCCGTAACACTAGGAAGTCGTGCGTCCCTTCGGGAGCCACCGCCCCCGGGACAGAGTTGGCCGCCTCTCTGGGTCCCTGTCTCGTCACAGCTGGCCACTTATGGATCCGGGACCCCGGTGTACACCTGCTAGGAAAATGGGTCTCACCAGACTGTGTCCCCGGTGAAGCTTGTGGTAAAGGGCAGGAGACATAAGAGACAGCAATTTGATGATCCCTGTGTTGGGAAGATCTCCCCGGGGGAGGAAATGGCAGCCCACTCCTGTGTTCTAGCCCCCCGGGCGAGCTTGGTGGCCCAGGCCGTGGGGTCACCGAGCATCGGACAGGACCGCGGCTTAGCAGGCGTGGACATTTCCTAGCCCCGTCCTCGCGTGGACATGGCGGGCTGAGGATTGGGGTGTCGAGGCGACATCTCCCGGGTGACGCCTCTCTGAGCACACCTGCACGGCAGCTACTCGCTCTTTGCAGGAGAAAAAGCAGGAATGGCTTGAGTCCACATCTGTGCCTGGCCTTCCGTTGTTTCTGAGCTGAGACATGGCCGAGGTGGCCCCGGGGACTGTCTTCACGTGACACGGGGGCCCAAAGAACTTCAGGGAGCGGGTCCCCTCTTAGACTCCCACTTCAGCACGAGAGGGGAGCCCTGCTGACCGCCGCTGAGGGCCGGCTCGTGGCCAGGCTGCGTCCCCGAGATGCACAGACGGCTAAGCAAACAAGGAGTCGGGAGGGCTGGGCGTGCCTCCGTCTGGAATTCCAAGTGGGCCTCTTGTGTGCTGCGGGGGGCTGGGAGCCTGTGAAGAGAGGGCCGGGCAGGAGGAGGTCCGGAAGCTACTGGCTGGAGAGAGGAGGAGGGGAATGACCTGGAGGTTCTGACTCCTGGAGATACCCAGGGTCCCTCAGAAAGCAGGGAAATCCTCCAGCTGCTTCCACTTAGCCCCTCGAGGAAAGCCTGGACAGAAACCAAAACAGTTTTGGTTTGGTCCCTGGATGTGTTTTTTTTTTTTTTTTTTAAATCCCCTGTGGATTCAGAGGGCTTCCCTAGAGGTAAAGAATCCGCCTGCAATGCCGGAGACCTGGGTTCGAGCCCTCCATCGGGAAGATTCCCCTGTAGGAGGGCATCGCAACCCACTCCAATAATCCTTTTTTTTAAATTTGGCCTCTTTCATTGGTTCTTTATTCATTCACCTTCATCCATCTTTGTTCTCTGGCCCGTGTGGGCCTCCCATCGCCGTGGCCTCTCTCGCTGCAGACCGCCGGCTCCGGGCGCATGCGCTCCAGGGCGCTGGCTCCTGATTGGACACATGGGCGCACGCGCTCCAGAGCTCTGGCTCGGTAATTGGACACACCGGTCCAGCCGCTCCGCGGCACATGGGATCTTCCCAGGCCAGGGATCGAACCGGCGCCCCTTGCACCGCAAGGCAGTGTCCTTACCCACTGGACCACCAGGGAAGCCCTGCCCTCGAGTTCTTAAACAGGTTTATCATCTTTGCTGGACTGTGGCGTCATCTTGCACCAAGAGCAATGAAAGATAGCGCGTGGGGCTTCGTTCTCTTGCAGATACAGCCTGTCAACATCTTTGTTTTTGCTTGAGTTTCTCCTCGGTGTTGGATTGTATTCATCCAGCCTCCTATGTTCGGACATCTTCACAAGCGAGCAAGGCGTGAGCTGCGGAGGTATTTGAAACGGGAGCTGCTCCTCGTATTAATTCACCCACTGTCTACCTCGGTCGTGGCGTTTTGCCGTGGAGAGACATGCGCTTGGACAGAGCTCTGCTCATGTCCCTCGTTCATTTCTGTGCGACTGTAGCTAAACAGGCAGCCTTTCCCGTGTTCAAGTCCACGGCGGACTCAGTCCAGTTGGTCTTCACCGAGAATGCTGCGTGATTTATGCTTTAAAGCTAGCAACATAGTCTTCCCGTCAGGTTGTCAGACGGGATTCTTGGTGGCGGCCGTCTCGTTTTCTGCAGATGAACAGCAGGTGGCGCTGTTTCCTGTTAAACGTTGCCTTCTTTTTTTCTTTTTTTTTTATTCCTTTTCTTTTTCAGACCAGTCGCCAAAATCTCTGGTATTTACATGGCTCAATGTAAATTTCCAAGGGCTTAACAGCATCAAAGAACAACCCCACTTACGTCTTTCAACAGCATAGCGCTTCAGTGTTTGTAAAGAGCACCTGTGTTGGTTTCTTTCATGTTTAGGAATGAAAATCAGGACAAAAAGTATGATTATTTATTTGAGCTGCATTTCAAAAAGCTCAAGTGGTCTCACGTTTACAGAGTTTTACATAGCAATCTGACTGAGAAATGCATTTTTCGTTTCCCATGAAAAGGTCCTTCAGAAGTGAGGAAGATTTTTAAAGGTATATCATTAAAGACTTGGTTGCAAATTGTATAATTTCCATTTCTATTAATTTGCGTATGCTTCTCACAAATGCGTGTTTGGGAGCAAACAAGTAATAGTTTGGTCTGGAACCTGAAATACAAAAGTTAACTTTTTTAATATTGTATTCTTCTGCACTTGGCTGTTACATCACACTTATTTCATGGCTCTTTGTGCTTCAGACATCTACAGCTTATATGTAAAATCAGACATGAGAATCCTGACTCTTTCTGGTTGCTCACTGCTGTGCTGCTAACATTAAAATTTGGGGGAAAATTAGGTAACGGCCTGGGCACTGGGACAAGTGTTCCGCTTGACTGATACTGAACATTTTTTGAAATCATTGGCTTTTTGAAAACACACGCTGTTCTGTGTAAGGTCCAGCAGCTGTTATGCTCAAAAAAAGACACTTAGAATCAACGAACATCTTCAGATAAGCTCGTCTGAAAACTTCCTGGGGCAGAGGGCCCGGAACAGAAGAAGCCTTTGCAGTCGACCATCTTCATCGCCGTACATAGAAATGATCCTTGAAACATAAAAATGCACACTCGAACCCACTTTATTTTTTCATAATTAAATGTTAGTAACTGTGGCTGGGGCAGAATAAAACTTGAGCCATCCCTTACTCTAGAATAGGCTCTTAGCATGCGTGCAGAGCAGTTATGAAACGTAACCCTAATTGACGGATTGACGGTGACGTTGGGGGAGGGGAGGGAGGTCAAGCAGGCCGAGGAGTTCTTGGAGAGCAGTCATAGCCTGAAACAATGACATTGGACCATTCGTATAGTTTGCAAAATAATAAAAAACACGTTTTAAATTTTCAATGGAATATGGTTCAACACATAAAAGTGGTAACAAACACATTTCTGATGCATCTCCGTAAAGCCTTAATAAACATTGAGTTAATTAAAAGTAATACCTTGGGCTTCCCTGGTGGTCCCGTGGGTAAGGACACCGCCTTGCCGTGCAAGGGGCGCCGGTTCGACCCCTGGCCCGGGAAGATCCCACGTGCCGCGGAGCAGCCGGACCGGTGTGTCCAACGACCGAGCCGGAGCTCTGGAGCATGTGCGCCCGGAGCCGGCGCTCTGCAGCGAGAGAGGCCACTGCGAGGGGAGGCAAGATTAGAAAAGAAAGCAGATCACGGCAAATGCATGTGGCGGACTTTTTCAAAGCGGAGTATACATGCAGTGGCCCCGGGCAGAAAGCCGTCGTTCTCACTGGTCAGTGGTTCAGGTTGCGTGGAAGCAGCCAAGGAGGTCCGGCTCCAGAGGGCTTTGCCCCGTGGTTGCCTGAAGTCTGCGTACAGAGGATGCACATCGGATATGGACCCATTTAGGTCTGAATTGGAAAGGGCAAGGACCACCCACTCCAGGATTCTTGGCTGGAAAATTCCATGGACAGAGAAGCCTGGGGAGCTATACCCTGGGGAGCTTTCCTTCCTCTCTCGTCTTTGAGGAGCTCTCTGGGTCGTGCCGCGCAGAGCAGCGCAGGCGCGACTGAGGCCCGGAGGACGAGGAAGACCGTCTTGAAGAAGGGACCCAGAAGAGGCCGGCAGAGGTGCGGCAGGGCCCAGGCTCTCACCGGACTCCCTTCCCGGTGCTTCTCATGATGTCAGTTGTCCAGCTGTAGCCTCCATCTCTCGGGAGGGTGACAGCGGTTTCTAAGAGAGGATGCGTGCTATTGCATGTTCAGAGGAAAGCCAAGAGAAGCACGGGTGTTCGTGGTTTGGTTGCGGCTAGCTCTTGGCGACCCCGTGGGCTGTAGCCCGCCAGGCTCCTCTGTCCACGGGAGTCTCCAGGCAAAGGTACTGGAGGCGGCGGCCGTGGCCTCCTCCGGGGGATCTTCCCCACCCAGGGATCGAACCCGCGTCTCGTGCATTGCCGGCGATCTCTTTACCACCTGAGCCGCCAGGGAAGCCCCGGTCGGAAGGAAGCCGGGCACCATACGCGAGGTCCCTGCCTGCACCTCGCTGTCCCCTGGAATGCGGCACCAGTGACCAGGGACCACAAGCTCTTTTAAAACTCATGAACGCCGTGAGGTGAAAGTGCCGGTCTTCTCCGGTCGCAGAGTGAGCGCTCACTTTGCTTTTCCAAGACAGCAAGTGCCAGAGAAAAATTGCGATCACTCCTTTTAAGTGTATCCTCATCGAAGGCCATGGGAAAGGCTTTAAAAAGGTCAGCTGCGGGACCCCCACAATGGGTCTGTGGGGATCTTGGCTAAGTGCTTTGGCAAAAGAATATGTCGACATGATGATTAAATCAATAGGTGTGTCAGCACGTATACCAAAAAAAAAAAAAAAAAAAGGTGCTTAAAATGAAGAAACACATGCTCTTCTCGTCAAAGCTTCCGCAGCATTTTAAATGGCGCCCGTGTTTTCCGAACCAGTTTTCTTCCGCAACCTGCCCTGATGAAGAGTTTAAAAATAAACTAAACAGGTCCAAAAAAAAAAAAAAAAGAAGAGGAGAAAAACATGATGACCCAAGTCCATCGCCAGGGAAAACTTTGGAAACTGGGAAAGGGGGCCTTGTTTTGTGCTTGTTTCCTGGGTAACCTGAGACAGGCCACGTCACAGGCTCTAGTTTTTTCTTCCTGTTTAACTTTTATTTGACTTTTAACTTTTACAGAGTTTTGTTGTTTACAGATCAGTCTGTTCCCAGATTAGTCATATGTATATCCCGCCCATCCCACCCCTCCAGGCCGTCGGGTTTTTTTTTTTTTCTGCTTCATATAGTTTGAACTCAGAGTCCGCCCAAGCCCTTTTCTGTTCTCTGTGACAGACGGGTGTTTGGTCCGAGTCCCGCGGAGGTCAACACCAGGTCCATTTCTTCCCCAGACGCACTCAGGCCACGGGTCCACCTGGGCTCGGAGGAAAGACCGACGACGCGCGTTTGTGCCGACACACTCGGAAGGGGCCCACTCGGGCGTTTGTCCGCCGTCCCTTCTCGACACACTTCAGGTTCTCTTGGTCTTCAAGACCTGTAGGCTGTGGGTTAACCAGTTGTGCCAAAGGTCAGGGAATTTCTGGCTTCCCCGATGGCGCTCGTGGTGAAGAGCCTTCCTGCCGACGCAGGAGACATAAGAGTTGCGGGTTCGACCCCTGGGTGGGGAAGCTCCCCCTGGGGGTGGGCACGGCCGCCCCCTGCAGTCTTCTTGCCTGGAGACTCCCATGGACAGAGGAGCCTGGTGGGCGGCCGTCCACGGGGCTGCAGAGGGTCAGACCTGCCTAAAGCGACTGAACAGACACGCGTGTGCCAGCTCAGAGGCTGGACTGCGTAATAAAACCAGGCGTACATGCACAGAAGAAAATGCTCCATTTGGACCATTATTCTGACTTGACCAAAAGGCTTTTCCTTTTCAAAGTTGTCTTCCGACTGCAATGAAAATAAACAACATGCAAAAAAAAAAAAAAAGGCCAGCACGCTGACAGAGAACATCTGTGATACTCCTCAAAGAAGAAAGCCGTACGACAACACGCATTATTTTCGCATATGTTTTATTAAGGGGCCCTACATGTTTAATCCTCCGCTTTCTGTGCAGCGCACAAGTTCTTTTGTGGTTTATCACAGAGATGCGTGCATTCATGGAAGGCAGTATGTGATGTCATACCTGTAAGCCGCACACACATTGCTTTTTACAGAAAGAATCCAGTGATCCCTTTGAACTTTTTTAAAAGCTCGGCACGCTTGTCCTACTGCCTTGCCTTTCTCGAACGTCCGTTTCCCGCTGTAACACGCCGAGTCAGAGAGCAGAGAGGCCATGAGACAACAGACGGACGCACCACGGCCTTCCTTCCTCCAGACCAGGCCTTTGCTTCCCTTTAAACGGCAAACCCGACAGAAGGATCCACTGCAGCTCTCTTCCCTCATTCCCAGGTGAACGTGATTCACGCTCAGAAAGCAGTCCCAGCGTTCAGCCGTCTGTCCTCCATTCGTGGACGTAAGGCTGAACACCCCTTCCGCTCGGGGTCACCAAGAAGACACGTTTCTCAGCTCTTCGTATTCAGTAGGTTTGCTGTTGTTCTGTCGCTCATTCTTGTCCGACTCTCTGCGACCCCGTGGACGGCCGCCCGCCAGGCTCCCTGTCCCTCCCGTCTCCCCGCAGATCACGTCCTGTGTGAGAAAGGTCAGGAATTTCTGGCTTCCCGATGGCCGTGGTGAAGAGCCTTCCTGCCGACGCAGGAGACATAAGAGTTGCGGGTTCGACCCCTGGGTGGGGAAGCTCCCCCTGGGGGTGGGCACGGCCGCCCCCTGCAGTCTTCTTGCCTGGAGACTCCCATGGACAGAGGAGCCTGGTGGGCGGCCGTCCACGGGGCTGCAGAGGGTCAGACCTGCCTAAAGCGACTGAACAGACACGCGTGTGCCAGCTCAGAGGCTGGACTGCGTAATAAAACCAGGCGTACATGCACAGAAGAAAATGCTCCATTTGGACCATTATTCTGACTTGACCAAAAGGCTTTTCCTTTTCAAAGTTGTCTTCCGACTGCAATGAAAATAAACAACATGCAAAAAAAAAAAAAAAGGCCAGCACGCTGACAGAGAACGTCTGTGATACTCCTCAAAGAAGAAAGCCGTACGACAACACGCATTATTTTCGCATATGTTTTATTAAGGGGCCCTACATGTTTAATCCTCCGCTTTCTGTGCAGCGCACAAGTTCTTTTGTGGTTTATCACAGAGATGCGTGCATTCATGGAAGGCAGTATGTGATGTCATACCTGTAAGCCGCACACACATTGCTTTTTACAGAAAGAATCCAGTGATCCCTTTGAACTTTTTTAAAAGCTCGGCACGCTTGTCCTACTGCCTTGCCTTTCTCGAACGTCCGTTTCCCGCTGTAACACGCCGAGTCAGAGAGCAGAGAGGCCATGAGACAACAGACGGACGCACCACGGCCTTCCTTCCTCCAGACCAGGCCTTTGCTTCCCTTTAAACGGCAAACCCGACAGAAGGATCCACTGCAGCTCTCTTCCCTCATTCCCAGGTGAACGTGATTCACGCTCAGAAAGCAGTCCCAGCGTTCAGCCGTCTGTCCTCCATTCGTGGACGTAAGGCTGAACACCCCTTCCGCTCGGGGTCACCAAGAAGACACGTTTCTCAGCTCTTCGTATTCAGTAGGTTTGCTGTTGTTCTGTCGCTCATTCTTGTCCGACTCTCTGCGACCCCGTGGACGGCCGCCCGCCAGGCTCCCCTGTCCCTCCCCGTCTCCCGGAGCTGCTCAGACTCACGTCCATGGAGGCAGGGATGCCGTCCAACTGTCCCGTCCTCTGTCGCCCCCTTCTCCTCCTGCCCTCCGTCTTTCCCAGCCTCAGGGGCTTTTCCGGTGAGTCGGCTCTTCCCATCCGGCGGCCAGAGCTTCAGCATCTACCTGGGTCCTTCCCGTGACTATTTGGATCAGAGTCCTTTAGCAAGTATGTGTAGCGTTGTTTAAAAAGACATCCCAGGTCTCAACATCTTTCAAACAGGCTTACGAGTTCCTGTGAGCTGACATCTAAAGCTTTTATGGTTCCCCCTCAGGCTGTTAGCGTTGTCATGCTAAAAGCCTCAGCCGGGGTTGGTGGTGTCATTTGCCGAGCCCAGGGGCCAAAGGAACCTTCAGAGAGCCCTGCTGAAACCCAAAATCAACACGGAAGCCTCCGTCTCAGGTCACGCAGCCCAGAGGCCAGCTCCGCCTACAGAGCCTTTGGAACGAAGCCATGCTGGCCATTAAATTTGGCTGGACACCGTGCTAAGCAGCTGACTTTCTAGGCCTTGCGGATTTGAGCTCTCCATGAAGCCACAGACACGAAAGATGAATGTAAAGACACACACGCGCTCACGGGTGTAACGGGACAACGGCAGATGGCCGTCACCGTCGTGACCCCAGTACGCTGGCCTGAGGCCCCCCCTTAGCCTGTGTGCCCTAGCCTGTGTGCTCGGTGAACGCGCTTGGGCCTGTGCACAGGCGTAGGAGTCTCCTGTTTCACCACCCAGTGAGGGCCCTTGAGCCTTTCTGGATGGGACTGTGTGAGATGAATACCCCTGTCTGCGTCATGTCCCTAGACCTCACCCCCCCTTTCCAGACCAGGCCTTTGCTTCCCTTTAAACGGCAAACCCGACAGAAGGATCCACTGCAGCTCTCTTCCCTCATTCCCAGGTGAACGTGATTCACGCTCAGAAAGCAGTCCCAGCGTTCAGCCGTCTGTCCTCCATTCGTGGACGTAAGGCTGAACACCCCTTCCGCTCGGGGTCACCAAGAAGACACGTTTCTCAGCTCTTCGTATTCAGTAGGTTTGCTGTTGTTCTGTCGCTCATTCTTGTCCGACTCTCTGCGACCCCGTGGACGGCCGCCCGCCAGGCTCCCCTGTCCCTCCCCGTCTCCCGGAGCTGCTCAGACTCACGTCCATGGAGGCAGGGATGCCGTCCAACTGTCCCGTCCTCTGTCGCCCCCTTCTCCTCCTGCCCTCCGTCTTTCCCAGCCTCAGGGGCTTTTCCGGTGAGTCGGCTCTTCCCATCCGGCGGCCAGAGCTTCAGCATCTACCTGGGTCCTTCCCGTGACTATTTGGATCAGAGTCCTTTAGCAAGTATGTGTAGCGTTGTTTAAAAAGACATCCCAGGTCTCAACATCTTTCAAACAGGCTTACGAGTTCCTGTGAGCTGACATCTAAAGCTTTTATGGTTCCCCCTCAGGCTGTTAGCGTTGTCATGCTAAAAGCCTCAGCCGGGGTTGGTGGTGTCATTTGCCGAGCCCAGGGGCCAAAGGAACCTTCAGAGAGCCCTGCTGAAACCCAAAATCAACACGGAAGCCTCCGTCTCAGGTCACGCAGCCCAGAGGCCAGCTCCGCCTACAGAGCCTTTGGAACGAAGCCATGCTGGCCATTAAATTTGGCTGGACACCGTGCTAAGCAGCTGACTTTCTAGGCCTTGCGGATTTGAGCTCTCCATGAAGCCACAGACACGAAAGATGAATGTAAAGACACACACGCGCTCACGGGTGTAACGGGACAACGGCAGATGGCCGTCACCGTCGTGACCCCCAGTACGCTGGCCTGAGGCCCCCCCTTAGCCTGTGTGCCCTAGCCTGTGTGCTCGGTGAACGCGCTTGGGCCTGTGCACAGGCGTAGGAGTCTCCTGTTTCACCACCCAGTGAGGGCCCTTGAGCCTTTCTGGATGTGACTGTGTGAGATGAATACCCCTGTCTGCGTCATGTCCCTTCAGCCACGTCTGACCCTGTGGGACCCCGTGGACGGCAGCCCGTCAGGCTCCTGTGTCCATGGGATGCTCTGGGCACAAAGACTGGAGGGGGTGGCCGTGCCCTCCCCCGGGGGAATCTTCCCCACCCAGGGATCGAACCGGGGTCTCCTGCACGGCAGTCAGGTTCCTCACACCTGAGCCCTTAGGGAAGCCCTGTGTATATATATATATAGGCTGAATTATGTATGTATTTGAGACCCCATGGACTGCAGCTCGCCAGGCTTCTCCGTCCATAGAGTTTTCCGGGCAAGCCTCCTGGAGTGGGCTGCCCCCTCCTCTGCCACGGAGCTCAGGGCTGCACAGAGCTTTGTGGGGAGCAGAGCAGGGTGTAGTAGAGAGGATGCCCGGTCTCTTCTCCGGCAGCGACCTAGCTGGGCCCGGAGGGCATGCGCGGTGAAGGAGCCCTGAAAAGGATGACGGCAGGAGACGGGGCGGCCTTCTTGCTGCCCTGAGCTCACAGAGGGGCGGCGGGAAGGAAAAGTCAAGTGTGCGAATGGGTCGGAGGAGCTGGGTCTGGAGGAGGCAGCCGCCAATCTCGGGGCGCTTCGGCCCCCCCCTCGGGGGTCCCGCGCAGGGGACGCCCAACGTGACACCCCCGCTCGGGCCGCACGTGCACCTGCACGGTGGGGTGCGCGAGGGCTGCGAGCGGCGAGGCCCCTCGGCAGAGTCCGGGGGACCCCGCGGGGCGCACGGCGGGCACCGCCCCTCGCAGCGGCCCGCCCCGCTGTCCGTCAGGGCGCCCCAGCCAATGGCGGGCGGCCGGCGCGCGTCTGCCCGCCCTCGGGGGCGGGGCCGGGCGCACGGGGCGGACGTCGGCACCGCCCATCGCAGCGGCCCGCCCCACTGTCCGTCAGGGCGTCCCAGCCAATGGCGGGCGGCCGGCGCGCGTCTGCCCGCCTCCGGGGGCGGGGCCGGGCGCACGGGGCGGACGTCGGCACCGCCCCTCGCGGCGGCCCGCCCCACTGTCCGTCAGGGCGCCGCAGCCAATGGCGGGCGGCCGGCGCGCGCCTGCCCGCCCCCGGGGGCGGGTCCGGGGCGGGTCCGGGCGCGCGGGCTGGACGTCTCCAGGTGGCCGCCGCGTTCCCGGCGCGGCGCTGGAGCCCTGCGGACGCGGCGCCATGGGGCCCGGGGCGCTCGGCGCGGCGCTGGCGCTGTGCCTCTGGCTGGCGGCGCCCGGCGGCGGCGGCGGCGGGGCGGCCCGGCGGGCGGCCGAGGCGCGGGCGGCCGGGAGCGTCCCGCGCGCGCGCTGCGCCTCCAGGTGCCTGAGCCTGCACATCACGCGCCTCTCCGCCTTCTTCTCCCAGCGCGGCCAGGTAGGCTCTCCGGCCCCGGGAGCCGAGGGGCGCCGGCGGCGTCTTGGCCCGGGGGGCGCGCGGGCTCCCGGGGAAGGGTTCCCGCCTGCGGGGCTGGCCCGTGTGCGGGAGCCGGAGCGGGCACCTCTGGGTGGAGCGCAGACGCACGGGCCCGGGGCCTCGCAAGGTGGCCCCGGCTTGGCACGGCCCCGGAGGGCTCTCTGGGCGCCCGGCCCTCCCGGGGGCTGCCGGCTGCAGGCGAAGCAGCGCGTGAGCGTGTGTGCGCGCGGTGCCGGGGGTGCCCGGGGTGGGCACGGCGGAGAGGACCCCCGCGCGAGGTGCTGGGGACCCCGGGGGCGGGCGCGCGGGGCGCCGCCCCCTCTCGCCGCGGCCTGCCCCCGCTGTGCGCGCGGAGCTCCCTCCCGCGGAGGCCCCGTGCGGCTCGGCTCCAGCCCCGGCGGCGCACCTGTCGGCGCGAGCCCACCTTCCGGCCGCGGGGACAACCGCGGAGGCCCGAGGGAGAGCGCGGCGCCTCGCTGAGCTTGCAGGCCGAGCGCCGCGGCCCCGGAGGCGTGCGCTGGGCGCCTGTCCCCCGCTTGGGCTAAGAGGGAGCCGCCCCAGGGTCCCCGGGACGCCACGCGGCGATGGGGCCCGTCCTCAGGACCGCGGCGTTGGGGACGCGCCTCTGAAGCCACGAGCCGCTTTCTGCAAAGGAGAGCTCAGAGTTGGGACGCTCGGAGAGCAGAGCTGCGCTTGCGTACGCGGTTCCGCGTCTTCTCCAAGAAGTGAGACCCCCTGGGCTTCGGAGACCTCGGCCGGCCCCCTGGGTCTTCAGCGGAGGGGACTGGGCGCGGGGCCTCCCGCGCGGGAGGTCCGCGGACACCCTGGGGAGCCCCCCACCCCCAGCCACCGGGCTTCCCACCTGGCCGGCCCTGCCCGCGTGGCCTCGCCTGGAAGCAGGTGCCGCGCTGCTGTTTGAAGGCGAGCGCCCGGCACACCTGGCAGGCTGCTCCCGGGGAGAAACAGTCGTCGTCGTCGTCGTCTTCCCTCCCTCTCTGCTCTCTCCTTTCGCATGGACGCGTCAGCGGCTGTCATGTACTTGTTTCACAGTTGCAGGCGGCTGAGGAAGCGGCCCAGAGCCAGCCGGTTCCTGGGAACGGCTTTCTCTCCTGCTCTCTTGGCGCGGTTTCTCTTCGGAGGGGAAACCGCGGACAGGGTGCACATGGCCAGACAGTCCTGATGAGGGTTTAATTAGCCGGGGGCGGGAGCAGACTGCAGACTCCTCAGCGGGGGCCCTTTCCCCAAAGGCTTCTTGGAGGGTTACCCCTGGCCGGGTGAGGCCTGTCGGAGTGACCCACGTTGCAGGGATGAAGCTTTGGGGACACACAGGCACCCCCACCTTACAGAGCCTCATTGCCCCGGCCCTCACTCCGCCTTTTTTTTAGAATTTTTTTTTTGGTCAGTTCTATTGATTTTGCATCTATTATCTTTGTTCTCTGGCCTGTGGGCCTCCCATGTGGCCCCGCTGTCGCGCGGAGGAGGCCCCGTGCGGCTCGGCTCCAGCCCCGGCGGCGCACCTGTCGGCGCGAGCCCACCTTCCGGCCGCGGGGACAACCGCGGAGGCCCGAGGGAGAGCGCGGCGCCTCGCTGAGCTTGCAGGCCGAGCGCCGCGGCCCCGGAGGCGTGCGCTGGGCGCCTGTCCCCCGCTTGGGCTAAGAGGGAGCCGCCCCAGGGTCCCCGGGACGCCACGCGGCGATGGGGCCCGTCCTCAGGACCGCGGCGTTGGGGACGCGCCTCTGAAGCCACGAGCCGCTTTCTGCAAAGGAGAGCTCAGAGTTGGGACGCTCGGAGAGCAGAGCTGCGCTTGCGTACGCGGTTCCGCGTCTTCTCCAAGAAGTGAGACCCCCTGGGCTTCGGAGACCTCGGCCGGCCCCCTGGGTCTTCAGCGGAGGGGACTGGGCGCGGGGCCTCCCGCGCGGGAGGTCCGCGGACACCCTGGGGAGCCCCCCACCCCCAGCCACCGGGCTTCCCACCTGGCCGGCCCTGCCCGCGTGGCCTCGCCTGGAAGCAGGTGCCGCGCTGCTGTTTGAAGGCGAGCGCCCGGCACACCTGGCAGGCTGCTCCCGGGGAGAAACAGTCGTCGTCGTCGTCGTCTTCCCTCCCTCTCTGCTCTCTCCTTTCGCATGGACGCGTCAGCGGCTGTCATGTACTTGTTTCACAGTTGCAGGCGGCTGAGGAAGCGGCCCAGAGCCAGCCGGTTCCTGGGAACGGCTTTCTCTCCTGCTCTCTTGGCGCGGTTTCTCTTCGGAGGGGAAACCGCGGACAGGGTGCACATGGCCAGACAGTCCTGATGAGGGTTTAATTAGCCGGGGGCGGGAGCAGACTGCAGACTCCTCAGCGGGGCCTTCCCAACGGCTTCTTGGAGGGTTACCCCTGGCCGGGTGAGGCCTGTCGGAGTGACCCACGTTGCAGGGATGAAGCTTTGGGGACACACAGGCACCCCCACCTTACAGAGCCTCATTGCCCCGGCCCTCACTCCGCCTTTTTTTTAGAATTTTTTTTTTGGTCAGTTCTATTGATTTTGCATCTATTATCTTTGTTCTCTGGCCCGTGTGGGCCTCCCATCGCCGTGGCCTCTCTCGCTGCAGAGCACCGGCTCCGGGCGCATGCGCTCCAGAGCTCCGGCTCGGTGATTGGACACATGGGCGCACGCGCTCCAGAGCCCCGGCTCGGTGATTGGACACATGGGCGCATGCGCTCCAGAGCTCTGGCTCCTGATGGGACACCCCGGTCCATCCGCACCGCGGCGCGTGGGATCTTCCCTGGCCAGGGATCGAACCGGTGCCCCCTGCACGGCAAGGCGGCGTCTCTACCCACTGGACCACCAGGGAAGCCCCCTCCCCCCACTTTTTTGGCATAATTGGGTGCAGAGGAGGAATCTGGCCGCAGGCCTCTCCGTCCAGCACAGGTGAGACTTGTTAAGGGTCAGGAAAGGCCGGGCTGGGGGAGGGGCTGGGACTGCCTTCATCAGAGACGCCCCGGCCACCCACCCGCGCGCAGACACAGCCTGGCGGGGGCCGTCCAGGGAGCTAGCTGCTGCTGCTCGGTTCCCCGCCTCCCTGTGAGGCTGGACCAAGACTCGCCGGCCGCCGTGAGGCCGGACAAGCGTGTGGACGCTCCCACAGCTGCAGGCCTTGGCTGGGAACACCCCAGCCCGGGCTCTCAGGGGTGTCGCCGGAGGTTTGGAGCCGCCGGGGGTGAGCAGGCAGGCCTGCGGAGGCGGCTGCGGGCTGAGCGTCCGCGCCCCGATTCCGCGACGACTCCACTGCTCCCCGGCCCTGCCGCTCGGGGCTCGGGGGGCCGGTCCGCTCCCGGTGCCTCTCGGAGCCGGGGAACATCAACACACAATTAGCCCATCACGGCAGCCTCGGGCCCCCAGGGTCGAGGAGCACCGGTTTTGTGGTGACTGTGCCCCGCCCTAGGGTGTCAGCCGGCGGCCAGGCTGAAGTTACAGATGCTGAGAAGGGCCATCCTCGCGGTGCGCCTTTCGAGGCCCGGGTCCCGGGCCCTCCGGCTGGCCCTCCGACGATGTCTGCATTTGACCGAAACTAGACGTCGGGGGGCCCACCTGCTCCGTCGCTCGGCCGTGCGACCCCGTGGACGGCCGCCCGCCCGGCTCCTCTGTCCGTGGGGGTCTCCAGGCAAGGAGAGTGGAATGGGGGGAGGGGGCTGTGCCGTCCTCCGGGGATGCTTCCCCACCCGGGGACCGAACCGGGGTCCCCTGCGGATTCATGCACCTGCCTCACACGCAGTTGCCTTACATTCTAGGGACCCGGCCTTGAGGGTCTCGTGCCTCCTGCCCACGAAATACTTATTTTCTCCTTGGAGAGGGAGAGAGGGAACTACTTCACCACATCGTTGTGGAAGCAAAGAAAGGATTATGATCCCAAAACATCTTTTAAATCTTTAGGTATAATGCTGTGACCTAGGACCGTAGTTTTTTAGATGGAGATTCTGTTTTCCCCGATACGGGCTTCCCCGGTGGCTCAGCTGGTAAAGCACCCGGCTGCCATGCAGGAGACCTGCGTTCGATCCCTGCCTGGGGAAGATCCCCCGGAGAAGGGAGAAGCTATCCACTCCGGTGTTCTTGCCTGGAGAATTCCACCGCTCATCCAAGGAGACAAACACGCCTCTTTTCTCCCTGCTGCTCGGTTCCCCGCCTCCCTGTGAGGCTGGACCAAGACTCGCCGGCCGCCGTGAGGCCGGACAAGCGTGTGGACGCTCCCACAGCTGCAGGCCTTGGCTGGGAACACCCCAGCCCGGGCTCTCAGGGGTGTCGCCGGAGGTTTGGAGCCGCCGGGGGTGAGCAGGCAGGCCTGCGGAGGCGGCTGCGGGCTGAGCGTCCGCGCCCCGATTCCGCGACGACTCCACTGCTCCCCGGCCCTGCCGCTCGGGGCTCGGGGGGCCGGTCCGCTCCCGGTGCCTCTCGGAGCCGGGGAACATCAACACACAATTAGCCCATCACGGCAGCCTCGGGCCCCCAGGGTCGAGGAGCACCGGTTTTGTGGTGACTGTGCCCCGCCCTAGGGTGTCAGCCGGCGGCCAGGCTGAAGTTACAGATGCTGAGAAGGGCCATCCTCGCGGTGCGCCTTTCGAGGCCCGGGTCCCGGGCCCTCCGGCTGGCCCTCCGACGATGTCTGCATTTGACCGAAACTAGACGTCGGGGGGCCCACCTGCTCCGTCGCTCGGCCGTGCGACCCCGTGGACGGCCGCCCGCCCGGCTCCTCTGTCCGTGGGGGTCTCCAGGCAAGGAGAGTGGAATGGGGGGAGGGGGCTGTGCCGTCCTCCGGGGATGCTTCCCCACCCGGGGACCGAACCGGGGTCCCCTGCGGATTCATGCACCTGCCTCACACGCAGTTGCCTTACATTCTAGGGACCCGGCCTTGAGGGTCTCGTGCCTCCTGCCCACGAAATACTTATTTTCTCCTTGGAGAGGGAGAGAGGGAACTACTTCACCACATCGTTGTGGAAGCAAAGAAAGGATTATGATCCCAAAACATCTTTTAAATCTTTAGGTATAATGCTGTGACCTAGGACCGTAGTTTTTTAGATGGAGATTCTGTTTTCCCCGATACGGGCTTCCCCGGTGGCTCAGCTGGTAAAGCACCCGGCTGCCATGCAGGAGACCTGCGTTCGATCCCTGCCTGGGGAAGATCCCCCGGAGAAGGGAGAAGCTATCCACTCCGGTGTTCTTGCCTGGAGAATTCCACCGCTCATCCAAGGAGACAAACACGCCCTCTTTCTCCCTGATAAACGGAGTTTGTGCAGATCTGGCTACAGTGCCTCTTGTCTAGCAGAAATCCCAGAGCGAGTTACCCACAGCTGTGTGTCTTGAAGTCGCAGAGGCGGAGGTTGTTGTCTGGGGATCACCGAGGTCGCTGGACGTCGGCCGTGACCTTGGTTCCTGCCGTCGGGTCCGGGACGCGTTCCGGGTGCTGGCAGGTGGCGGCCGTCGCTCGTAGCCAGGCCACGGCTGCTCTTAAGAGACGGTCCTGTGCGCCTTGCTTTTCGTGTCTGTTTTGGACGGCGGGTGTGTGTTCAGTGCGTCGTTCAGCATCTCTGTAGGGTGGAAACGTGCGACTGTAAGGAATTCTGAGGCAGGAGGTTAGGAACGACGCGGGGCTGCCCCTGAGCCGCGGCGGGCGGTGAGCGGGGGTCCGTGACCTCCACAGCCTGTGCCCAGGGGGCGGTCGGAGCCGCGGGCCATCAGAAAACACGCGCTCCCAAAGCGCTTCATTCACAAACAGCTTACCCGTTGGCTTTCGCTAGAGACTCAAACTTTCCATCTCTGAAAAAGGCTGAAGCCATCAGGACAGTGTGAATGCAAACCAAAACCATCGAGGGTTCAGGTTAAAGGCGATTTGTGTTTACTTCTCAGGGTGTCCCTTCTGGTGGATTCCTGTAAACGGTCCCTCTGATGTCAGTGTATCTGCTCTCTGTGAACGTCCTGGGACGACATGCTGGAAAGAGACGGCGGTTTCGAGACTCAGGCGCGTCTCTGCCCCGGTCTTTCAGCGCCGGCACCACGAGAAGGGATTTATCCCGTGTGTGACACTTGGTGGGCTGCAAACCAGAGGGACCAAGAACGCAGTCCTAGGATAGCCTGAGAGAGTCAGATGAGGATCTAATCTTTTTTTTTAATTTATTTATGTATTCACTGTTGGCTCTTCTGGGTGTTCCCGGCGGCCGCAGGCTCTCCTCTGGCTGCAGGGAGCGGGGGCTCCTCTCTGGGGGAGGGGAGCAGGCTTCTCGGGGCGGGGACATCTCTGGGGGTGGACCTCGGGCTCCGGGGCCCCCGGGCTTCCGTCGCTGCGGCCCCCGGGCTCCCCAGGGGCGGCTCCGAGGCTCCAGAGCACAGGCTCCCTGGTTGGGGCTCCCGGGCTCCCCAGCTGGTGGGCTTTTCCCGGACCAGGGATCGAACCCGCGTCTCCTGCCTGGGCAGGCGAGCTCTCCACCCCTGAGCCACCAGGGACGCCCCGAGGATCCGCTCTTACCTGGGATCTGTCATCCCAGCCCCTGGATGCGTTTCTAGGGGGGTTGGAACAAAGCAAGCATGCCACGAAGACTGGCCCCTCGGGGTCCATAGCCCCCTTTCCAGCGGTTGACCAGACGCCCTCCAGGGTGCACGTACCAAGAGCGGTGCCAGCCAGGACGGGGTGGCCGCCACCACCACCCCCCTGTCCCTGGGACCCCCCAGCCCGTCTGCGTCCTCCCCACGCCCACGTCTGGAGACGGGGCCCTGGTCCCTGCGGCCTCGCTGTGCACACAGCGCGGTGGACGTCCTCCGCTCTCCGCACCTGACCCGCATGGGGGGCTCCCCCTGGCCCTTGCTGAGGGGTGCCAGCCTTTCCCCTGCTGGCCCTTCCCCTGCGGTCAGAGGTGCTCTTCCCGAGCCTGGCGCACAGCGGGGCTCAGGAGACCCTCCCCCAGGCGCCTGCGGGGGTGCCCGCGTTTGCCCGGCCGCGCTCCCGTGTGGACGCATCCGGAAGTTCCAGGGAGAGAATTTGCCTGCACTACAGGTTCGATACCCGGGTGGGGAAGAAGCCCCCGGAAGCAGGGCGTGGCCGCCCCCTCCAGCCTTCTCCCCCGGAGACGCCCGTGGACAGAGGAGCCTGGCGGGCGGCCGAGAGGGGTCGCTGCGTCGGACACCACGAAGCACCGGCCCCGGCTCGAGGTCTGGCAGGCGCCCGCTGCCCGTCTTGCACTAGAAATGCGTTTTCTCTCCCTCCGCGTCGGCCCGCCTCCCCTCCTCGCTTCCTCTCCCTTCCTCCATCCTGACACTTGGCTGCCCCAGCTTCGAAAGCAGCCCAGCCAGGCCCCATGGGCGCTTTGTTCCAGAAACATCTGGGAAGTGCTTTTTCCCACTGGGCCAGAACCGGACAGCACGTTGGGAGCGTCTCCTGCCGGGGTGATGGTCGCCGCGGTTTTGTATCGGAGCCCAGAGGGGATGTCCTCACAGCTGCAGAGACGTGAAAAACAAGACACCTGGGGCTTCCCTGGTGGTCCAGGCGCTCGGACGCTGTCTCCCAAGGCGGGGGGCCCGGGGTCGATCCCTGATCAAGGGACTAGGTCCCACAGGCCACAACTAACAGTTCACATGCCTCAGCTATGACCCAATTCAGGGAAATATATATATATGAGAGATCTTTTTTAAAAAACAGCAACAACATACGTTTGTGCAGGGGAACGTCGCTGGTTAAATATCACCGGAGACACACGTGTGCAGCCGGGGCTCCCTGAGAGCAGACCTCCATTTCCATTTCGATCTTGTGGTTCCGCGGCCGTGGAAGGGCATGACATTTTGATCCTGTTTTTATTGGCCAGGCTGGGCATACTCTAATCTCATTCGTTCCTCTGCAGTTTTTTTTTTTTTTTTTTTTTTGTGAGAAAATGTAGCAGTTTTATTTCACCTTAGCACAGGACAAAGTTTAGCAACAGTAGAAAAATATCACCATTGGCAAAATTGTATTCAAATCAACCATAATGGTATTCCCCACGATTTTCATGTTAGAGAATATATGGTCTATAGATTTCAAAGTACTTTCACATTTATTTCTTGTATCATAGCAGACTTCACAAATAGGAGAAATGAAATTCCTCTGCAGTTTTGAGGGGGAAAAAAAAGGAGGAAGATTTTTTTTTTTTCTTTTTCGAACAACCCAATGAAATCAGGGCTCCAATATATATATATATATATATATATATATATATATATATATATATATATATATATATATATATATATATATACACACATGTCTGTCTGGAGCTTGGCAGGTGGCTCTCGCGGTAGAGAGCCCACCTGCCCGTGCAGGTTAGAGCTAAGAGAGGCGGCTTCCATGCCTGGGTCGGGAAGATCCAGGCGGCCGTTGCCGGGGCGCCTTCGCGGCCCAGGGACAGAACCGGGCCGAGCCCTGAGCCCACCGGGCGGGCCCCGCGCCTGGCTGCTGGCGCGAACCCGGACGGTCCCTTTGGAAGACAGGCCGTCGCGTCCAAGAGGCAGCACAGCCTTGCTCCTCGGCGTTTGTTCACGTCAGGTGGCCACGCGGGAAGCGTGTGCCGGGGCGCGTGGCCCACCTCGACTCACGCCGGTCCCCGTCGGGGAGCGGCCAGGAGGCCCTGCAGGGGCTGAACGGATGCATCGCCCTCGGGGCCGCCGTGTGCTGAGCGCTGGCCCAGCAGGGACCAGCCCTCTCGTCCTCCGCCGCCCCCTTGCCCTCCTGCCCGCCGTCTTTCCCAGCCTCGGGGGCTTTTCCAGGGAGCCGTCTCTTTGTATCGGGGCCCCGAGGATGGGGGCTTCGGCAGGCATCTTCAGGGCAGGTATCTTGCAGGATGGACTGGGTCTGATCTCCCAGCCGTCCCCGGGCTCTCGGGCGTCTTCTGCAGCCCCACGGTTCCAAGGCAGCCGCTCTTCGGCCCTCAGGCTTTTCTGTGTCATCCGTCTGTCCACGCCCGTAGAGTGCCCAGCCCAGAGGGAGCCCCGAGGTCAGCGCTGGGCTCTGCGGGATAGGGGTGTCTCCCCGCAGGTTCACTCTCGGAGCAGGTGCGTCCGAGGCGGGGACGTGATGCTGGGGAGGCCATGCCTGTGTGCAAAACAGGGTCTGTGTGGGCGTCTCTCGGCCTGCCCTTTGATGTTTCTTTGAAGCTAAAAGCATCAAGTCATTTCAAAGCGTTTCTAATTAATTTTTTTCTTTCTTTTTCGGCCACTTCTGTTGGTCTTTCATGTATCTATTTCCATCCATCTTAAGTCCTCAACCCGTATGGGCCTCCCATGGCAGTGGCCTCTCTCGCTGCAGAGCACCGGCTCCGGGCGCATGCGCTCCAGAGCTCCGGCTCGGTGATTGGACACATGGGCGCATGCGCTCCAGAGCTCCGGCTCGGTGATTGGACACATGGGCGCATGCGCTCCAGAGCTCCGGCTCGGTGATTGGACACATGGGCGCATGCGCGCCAGAGCTCCGGCTCGGTGATTGGACACATGGGCGCATGCGCTCCAGAGCTCCGGCTCGGTGATTGGACACATGGGCGCATGCGCTCCAGAGCTCCGGCTCGGTGATTGGACACACGGGTCCACGCACTCCATGGCACGTGAGATCTTCCTGGGCCAGGGATCGAACCGGTGCCCCTTGCCCTGCAAGGCGGTGTCCTTACCCACTGGACCCCCAGGGGAGCCCCCACTCCAGGTGCGGCGCTGGAGCCTCCCCAGGGACAGAGGAGCCGGGCGGGCTGCCATCCACGGGGTCGCAAAGCGCTGGGCGCCGGGGCGACTGAGCCCAGCGCAGCCCAGCGTCAACGTGCAAGGTGAGGCCTCAGCAGCGACGTGTGAGCACGCCCGCCCCGGCCGTCCACGTGCCTCGATGCTGGTTCTGGCCTCGGCCGCGGAGGAGGAGGCGCGAAGAGAAAGCAGTTTCTCCGGCTGACTCTCTGTTTCCCAGGGTGCCGGGGACAGGGCTGCGGTCGCTTGATTCCTGTTGCTCCTTGGTGACTCCCTTGCCTTCTCCTGCGCGCCATGGGCTCCGGTCTAGTTGCTCCTTCCCGGCTCCCTGTCCGCTGCTCTCCGGCTGGACCGCTAGGTCTTCAGCCCCGGCCTCTTCCAGGACGTCCTGGGCTCTTTGTGTGGAGGCCGATGGCTCCGTGCTCCAGAGACTAGACATGCCTGGTGTCTGTCGAAGCCGTGGCGAGAATGAACTCAGGGCTGCCCTGGGGGTCCAGTGGGTGAGGACACCGCCGTGCAGTGCAAGGGGCGCCGGTTCGATCCCCGGCCTGGGAAGATCCCGCGTGCCGCGGAGCGGCTGGACCCGTGTGTCCAACGACCGAGCCGGAGCTCTGGAGCGAGAGAGGCCACTGCCATGGGAGGCCCACACGGGCCAGAGAACAAAGATAAATAAATGAAAGAGCAATAGAAGTGGGCCCCCCCAAAAAAAATCAAAACGAGAATGAGCTCAGAAATAGCACGTCTGCTTGGAGGAGACGGCGGCCGGGAGACGATTGCGCGGGTGGTGCGCGTGGACGCCCGTGTCGTCCGTGCCGCCGGCCGCCGCGGGTCCCCTCCGTCCATCAGGGACGCCGAGGAGCAGACGCTGCGTCCTGGCCGTGGCTGGAACGTGCAGGTGTATTCCTTGTGGAAATGAGGGCGGTGCCTTGCGGTTCTAGTGACATCCTGCCGGTGACTCACTGACATCTGGAGAAGGATCCCTAGCATGACTGCCTCCTGGACAGCGTGCTCCTGATGGTGACCGCCCGCCCTCACCGGGGCCGTCCCGTTCTCGTGCTGCGTCCCGCGGACGTGTCCTCCGTAGGAAGCAGAGAGTGAAGCCGTTGCCTAAGCGCTCTGCCCGGTGAAGGCAAAGACTTTGCTCAACTCCAACCGTTTATTTTCCCTGTTTCAGTTCCTCGCGAACTCACAGGTAAAGCGTAGATTCATTTGTGGATCCCTGTTCCACTCTGGAGAAGGGCGCGGCAGGCCTCCCCGGTATCCTTGCCTGGAAAATTCCATGCACAGAGGAGTCAGGCGGGCTCCCGTCCACCGGAGGGTCGAGAGCCGGTCCACCCCCGAGGGAGCTGGCGCGTCTGTGAATTTCTGTGTGGAGTCAGTATCCCTGAAGGCCTCGAGAGAGCCAGTGGTAAAGGGGAGACAGACGGATGGTGCTTTAAGGGGGTCAGAAGTGGGCCTGAGTGGTGAGGGCCAGTGAGGGAAAACAGTGCACATGTGTTCACACTAGACCACTGTGTACATGTCTGTGGCAGAGAGGCGTCGGCCATGTGCAGCCGCGGATCTGTTGTCGTCAGGGAGCGGGGCATTGGGAAGGCTTCCTGGAGGAGGTGGTGTTTGGAGGAACCTGAGGGAGAGGGGCATGGGGGCAGGCTTCCTGGAAAAAGTGGTTTTTGGAGGGCCCTGAGGAAGGGGGGCATCAGGGAAGGCTTCCTGGAGGAAGTGGTGTTTGGAGGAACCTGAGAGAGTGGGGCATCAGGGAAGCCTTCCTGGCGGAGGCGGTGTTTTCAGCGCCCTGACAGACGCGTGGGCGCTGCCTTTGGGCCGGGGCCCGTTCCGGGTGGGAGCTCTCGCTTCCGGGACCCCTTCCTGGGCCGTCCGGCGGGCGCGAGGTGGCGAGAGGACCCAGGCAGGGTCCGTGGGGTCGGACCGCGTCTCCGGGTGGCGTTCCCTCCCCGCCCGCGTCCGCGGCAGGTGCAGGCGGTGGTTCTGCGCGGAGCGGTCACGAGAAGCCTTGGTCCTCGCTGGGGCCGCCGTGTGACCCCGGTCAAGGCTTGTCGTACAGACAGCAGCCGTCAGCCTGTCCCCGGCCTTGGCGGACTTGGCGCCGCCAAGGGTCGCAGCTCGGCGGAGCAGAGAGCCCGGCCGGCCCCGCGCCCTCCGACCCTGGACGCCCCCCGCCGGGGCTCCCGGAGCCGGCTCCGCCTCCTGTGCACCGAGCCGGGGACGCCCTCCAGCCCCCTCGTCCTCGGTCGCCCCTTCTCCTCCGGCCCCCCGTCTGTCCCGGCCTCAGCGGCTCCTCCACGTGGTCCTCTCTTCGCATCAGGTGGGCCAAGCGTGGGAGCGTCAGCTGCAGCCGCCGTCCTTCCACTGGCTCCTCGGGGTGGTGGACGTCCTTCGGGATGGACGCATTGGCTCTCCTGCCGTCCAGGGGGCCCCCGAGCGTCTTCCCCAGCTCCGCAGTTTCAAGGCCGTCCATTCTTTCCATAAACAATGCCAGTTCACTTCGCCACATGCACCTGAGTTGCCTGAGAACTAGTTGCACTGTGTGTACGATTGGGACGGTCCCTGGCAAATATTAACTGATCAAAAAAGTTTTCTGAGGCCGCTCCCTGGTGGTCCGGTGGCTGAGACGCTGCGCCCCCAACACAGGGGCCCTGGGATCCGTCCCTGGTCAGAAGGCTGGTTCCCACGGGCCGCAGCTCCTAAGCGTCCGCGTGCTGCAGCCAAGGATCCTGCGTGTCCCAGCTACGCATCGGGGCGGCCCCATTCATAAGAAATAAATCCAAGGACATGTGAAAACCAGTTTTTAAAAATACTTTGAGCTAGGGCTTCCCTGGTGGTCCAGAGGGTAGAGAGTCCACCGTGCAGTGCAAGGGGCGTCGGTTCAATCCCTGGCCCGGGAAGATCGCACGTGCCGCGGGGCGGCTGGACCCGTGTGTCCAACGGCCGAGCCAGTGCTCTGGAGCGAGAGAGGCCAGTGCAGTGGGAGGCCCCCACGGGCCCGAGAACAAAGATGCGTGAAAAAATAAAAACGATGGCCTACAGGCAGAAAAAGGGAAAACATTGAGAGCCATGGAAAGGCTGCATCTGAATTTAAGTCTCCCGAGCTCCCCGTTTCGTGGCTGTTGGAGCTGAGAGAACCTTGGGGGCAGACCACGGTGAATCCTTAGAGCTTACAGAGCGTCTTTGGAAGGCGGGCCTGACGGGCATTCCTGTCTCCTCCGGTTAAACCAGTGAAAGGCCGGGTGTGAGCTCTGCCTCATTCCGGAAGCCCCGCCGCCTGCTCCTACCTGCGGGTCCGTTCTCGAGGCAGGGCTCTTTCGTGCCTGCTGGGCCCTGTCTTCTCGCTGGCCTTCAGCCAGAGCGGGGCTTGATTGCAGAAACGGCAGTTTGTTTCGGTGGTCAGACGGCTTACCCGGCGAGGGCCCTCGGCATCCGCCTAGAAACACCTCCCCCTAGGGCGGGACGTGGACCTGGAGCTGGGTTTTTAATCACTTTCCTCTTCCCAGGCGAGCTATGACGTTCCGTCTTCAATAATGAGAAAAAAGTTAGGAGCGTAATCGGGACGATCGCTCACGCCCGCTTGCTGTGGCCCCGGATACTGGTTTCTAGCGACGGCTCTTCCTTGTATGACGCGTGGGGGCTGGTGCTGCGTTTCGGGAGGAGACGGCCCTGGGAGGGATGCCCAGCCGCCTGTGAGCGACAGCTGGGCTCTGTGGCCCCGGGGCGGGCGTGCCGGCCACCCGGACGGCCGGCGCTGGGCGGCGTCCGTGGGGAGCGGGCAGAGGACGGGCGCCTCTGCCCGGGGCTCGACGGCACCCTGTGCCGGGACGCGCGGCTGCTTGAGGTGGGACCGTCGTCCCTGCAAGGCGCAGAGAGGCATTCTGGCCAAGGCGTGCGTGGACAGAGCCTCTCACAGGACTAATCCTCTTTATTATTTTTTTTTAAACTCCTTGGCCGTGCAGTGGCTCCGTCGTGTCTGACTCTGCGTCCCCGCGGACGGCAGCCCACCGGGCGTCCCTGCCCTGGCCCGCCTCCCGGAGCTCGCCCGGCGCGCGTCCATGGGCTCGGGAAGCCCTCCGGCCCTCTCGTCCTCCGTCGCCCCCTCTCTTCCTGCCTTCGCTTCTTCCCAGCATCACGGGCTTTTCCAATGCGTTGTCTGCTTGTACAAAGGCAAGAAGATAGGACCCGGCATTCTTTATTGTTTTCTACGTGTGTGTATCGCCCGGCCAGGGGCAGAGACGCATGTCCGTTGGAAATGCACTTGTGTATCTTAGAGAAAGAAGAGAGACCCGGGGGGCAGAGTGGGTCTTTGGTGAACGCGCATGTAGTGAAACTGTAAGAAGGCCGGCAGCTGTGTGCCGTGTTCACGTAGAGGAGGATTTCCTGAGCCCGTGTTCCTTTTTCTCTTTTGCAGAACAACGGATCCCTGGTCTGGTGGGGAGTGCCAGGCGGCCCCGCGGGAAAGTTCCGGGAGCGAGGCTCGAGCCACGGGGAGCGGCGGAGCTCGGCGCGACCCACGGTTACCACCCAGGTCCGCGTAGCACAGAGTCCCAGGCGGGACGCGGGCATGGCTGCTCCGGGCTGTGTCGCTCCCCGCATCTGTGAGGTTAGCTCGCGTGCACGGACTCAGACAGCGTCGTCACGGCCGCCGCCGTCCCGGGGGACGTGTGTCGGTGTCTGGGTGTGTCCCCCTGGGTGTGTCCTGATCGTAGTTGGAGTCAAGGCTCCTGGGAAGGAGACGGCGGCTTCCGAGCTGACACCGGAAGACGCCAGAGGGACCTCGTGGGTGTGAGCTTTGCGTTCAGGAATTGTTCCTTAAGCAATTTGAGTTGTTTTTTTTTTTCCTCCACCTTTGTTCTCTGGCCCGTGTGGGCCTCCCATGGCGTGGCCTCTGTCGTCGCAGAGCACCACCTCGGTCGTTGGACAGAGCCTCTCACAGGACTAATCCTCTTTATTATTTTTTTTTAAACTCCTTGGCCGTGCAGTGGCTCCGTCGTGTCTGACTCTGCGTCCCCGCGGACGGCAGCCCACCGGGCGTCCCTGCCCTGGCCCGCCTCCCGGAGCTCGCCCGGCGCGCGTCCATGGGCTCGGGAAGCCCTCCGGCCCTCTCGTCCTCCGTCGCCCCCTCTCTTCCTGCCTTCGCTTCTTCCCAGCATCACGGGCTTTTCCAATGCGTTGTCTGCTTGTACAAAGGCAAGAAGATAGGACCCGGCATTCTTTATTGTTTTCTACGTGTGTGTATCGCCCGGCCAGGGGCAGAGACGCATGTCCGTTGGAAATGCACTTGTGTATCTTAGAGAAAGAAGAGAGACCCGGGGGGCAGAGTGGGTCTTTGGTGAACGCGCATGTAGTGAAACTGTAAGAAGGCCGGCAGCTGTGTGCCGTGTTCACGTAGAGGAGGATTTCCTGAGCCCGTGTTCCTTTTTCTCTTTTGCAGAACAACGGATCCCTGGTCTGGTGCCAGAGCCACAAGCAGTGCGCAAAGGTAGGCGGCCCCCGGCGCGGGCCCCGCGGGAAAGTTCCGGGAGCGAGGCTCGAGCCACGGGGAGCGGCGGAGCTCGGCGCGACCCACGGTTACCACCCAGGTCCGCGTAGCACAGAGTCCCAGGCGGGACGCGGGCATGGCTGCTCCGGGCTGTGTCGCTCCCCGCATCTGTGAGGTTAGCTCGCGTGCACGGACTCAGACAGCGTCGTCACGGCCGCCGCCGTCGGGGCACGTGTGTCGGTGTCTGGGTGTGTCCCCCTGGGTGTGTCCTGATCGTAGTTGGAGTCAAGGCTCCTGGGAAGGAGACGGCGGCTTCCGAGCTGACACCGGAAGACGCCAGAGGGACCTCGTGGGTGTGAGCTTTGCGTTCAGGAATTGTTCCTTAAGCAATTTGAGTTGTTTTTTTTTTTCCTCCACCTTTGTTCTCTGGCCCGTGTGGGCCTCCCATGGCGGTGGCCTCTGTCGTCGCAGAGCACCACCTCGGTCGTTGGACACCCCGGTCCAGCCGCTCCGCGGCACGTGGGATCTTCCCGGGCCGGGGATCGAACCGGCGCCCCTTGCGCTGCGAGGCGGTGTCCTGACCCGCTGGACCCCCAGGGGAAGCCCGTTTGTTGGCTTTTTGTGGGGCCGCACAGCTCGTGGGATCCCAGTTCCCTGACCAGGATGGAACCAGGGCCCTCCGGAGTCTGAACCACTACGGCACCAGGGAATTTCCAGCTCCATTCACAGGCACGGTGACGTCAGCGTCCCGGTCCGAAAACATCATAACCGTGAAACAGGCGTGGTTTCTGTGTGGCCGTGTGCCTTAGCTCCCGTCTGCAAGTGGGTTTTATGTTCAGAGAGCGTTTCAAGTTTGGCCTCGCTGTGAGTCGCGGGTCTTGTCGCGATCGTCGTCGTGTTCCGTCGGCGTCTTGCGCGGGAGCTCCCGTGAGACTGGGGGCGGAAGCCGTCTTCTTGCGTCAGTCAGAATGTCAGCATCGTGCGGCCGTGACGTGACACTTGGTGAGACGCGGCTCTGCTCCGCCCGGCCTCTCCGCATCCTGCGCAGAAAGGCGGCGTCTGGTTGCTGGGCCTTGTCCTTTGTATATAATATCCTCATCTGCGTCTCTGTGTGTGTGTCTCTCTCTGTGTGCGTGAGTGAATGTACAGGCCTGCGGGGCGAGTGTAGCAATGCGTGAGGCTGACCACTGGTGTCCATCGTACTCACTGATCTTTACCTGCTGCTTTATGTCGTCACCGAGGAAGACGTGTGTCTGAGTGTGTCTGTGTGTGTCAGGGCATGGCTGGGAGGCTGACTAGCTTTTCTGGGTTTTTTTCCTAATTTTATTTTATTTATTTATTTATGTATTTATTGTTGGCTCTTCTGGGTGTTGCCGGCGGCCGCAGGCTCTCCTCTGGCTGCAGGGAGCGGGGGCTCCTCTCTGGTGGAGGGGAGCAGGCGTCTCGGGGCGGGGACGTCTCTGAGGGTGGACCTCGGGCTCCAGGGCCCCCGGGCTTCCGTCGCTGCGGCCCACGGGCTCCCCAGGGGCGGCTCCGAGGCTCCAGAGCTCAGGCTCCCTCGCTGGGGCTCCCGGGCTCCGTGGCTCCGCAGCCGGTGGGATCTTCCCGGACCGGGGATCAAACCCGCGTCTCCTGCCTGGGCCGGCGAGCTCTCCACCCCTGAGCCACCAGGGACGCTTCGAGACTAACTAGCTTTTGTAACTACACTTTTTGTCCTGTTTTGTCGGTGGGGTCTTACATGAATAGTAACTTTCTGCATCCATGTTATTTCTCATGTGCATCCATTTTCTCTGCGTCCCGTCGAGAAATGCATTCTTTTTCGTACTGCTGATATTTGGCCAGGAGAGCTTCACTTGAACCGCTTTTAAAACACGCTAGTGAAAGAACATCCCACCTCGGGGGAGTACAGATGGTTGGACCGTATTCTGCAATTGAATGATCGAGCCTGACAGGAGTGACTGAATTCCACAAGGAAAGAAATCAGTTCTTTTTGCCCCAAAGCAGAAAGTGAATCAATGAGTCACCGATAATTCCCAGGAGAGCCTTTGGAATGCCTTACGAGGCGGGCCTACATTTCAGGGGTGTCTGCAGTCGGACCCCTCGGGGATGCCCGTGCACGTCCATCAGAGTGTACCTCCTTTGGATCCGATCCTCCCGGGGTCCGCGCGCAGCTAATTGCAGTTTGCATTTCTTTGGAGACTCTAAAGCCCTGGGCACGCTTTTCCTCTCATTGCAAACAAAATACAGGAACAAGAGAGTAAAAAAAAAAAAAAAAAGAAACCACCTGGTCAAAAAGTGATGTTGCTGAGATGACTTTCTGAGCGTCTGTTGAAAGATGAAATATTTTATCCAAGGCGGTTCCGTTGCCGAGTTGTGTCCGACTGTCTGTGGCCCTGTGGACGGCCGCCCGCCAGGCGTCCCTGTCCCTCCCCGTCTCCCGGAGCTGCTCAGACTCCTGTCCATGGACTTGGGGATGCTGTCCAGCCCTCTCGTCCTCGGTCGCCCCTTCTCCTCCTGCCCGCCGTCTTTCCCAGCCTCGGGGGCTTGTCCGGGGACTCTTGTCCCCGGAAAGGCAGCTGGCTGGGTGCAAAGCCTCCGGGTCTACACGCCGTCTTTGCAGACTTTGCACTCTTTGCAGACCACTCGAACGATGACGCTGCGTACGTGTGAATATATCTATTTATATGACTTGGGTATCTCCTTTGAAGCACGTGTAAGCTCTTCCTGGTCCTTGCTGTGTTTCATGAGCTGAGTATTTCACTCTTGTTGGCTTTATATGTGCACGAGCGTCGTGAGTGAAATATTTCCTGAGTTAAATATGTGACTCTTGTTGGCTTTACATGTGCACAAGAGTCATGCACCTGTGCGCGTTGACCAGATGCCCGGTGATGTTTCTGCACCTGGCATTTCTGAAGGCACTGCTGGCGGCCACCTCCCGTCTGGGCAGCGTGCGCGGGCTCGTCCGTCTCCTTCTGGGTGCTCGCGCTCTCCCCGCTGCCTTTCGTTTCCCGCGGGGTGGTGAGGACCCGAGTGGCACAGCCGTCGCTGAGGACTCGCTCTCCGTGGGGCGGCCCGGGGCTTTCATCTCCGTGGGAGTTCCGTTCTTCCAAGGGCCCCCGGCTCCGGGGTCGCCGCGACTTCCCAGGTGGAGCCAGAGCCAGGTTCAGACGTGAAGACGAGTGGTTCTGCGTGTAGGAACATCTGGACGGCCTCAGTGGACATGTGTGGAATGTGCTGGAAGACGGTCAAACCCCAGAAACATCGCCGAATGTGACTGCAGCCGGGTGTGTTCTGTGCGAGAGGCTTTCTGTGACGGCTGTGGTCCTGACTGGAGGGCCGTCGGGCGCCAGGAAGACACGGCTCTGGGAGGAGAATGGACCCTCAGACGCCCACGGAAATGTGCAGCGTCCAGAGGCCCAGAGAGACTGCCGTACGCAGCACTCACCGGAGCAGAGCCTGACGCTGGAGAAAACAGAAGGCAGAAGGAGACGGGGACGACAGAGGACGAGGCGGTCGATGGCCTCCCTGAGTCAGCAGACGTCCGTGCGAGCAGCTCCGAGGGCTGCTGAAGGACGGGGAAGCCTGGGGTGCGGCCGGCCACGGGGTCACCCGCCTTGGACACAGCTCAGCCTCTGAACTGAACACGCAGCAGGTTGAGACTTCAGATGTTTCTTATACTTTAAAAAGCACTTAAAGGGCTTCCCTGGTGGTCCAGTGGGTAGGGAAACTGCCTTGCAGTGCAAGGGGCGCCGGGTTGATCCCTGGCCTGGGAAGATCCCACGTGCCCAGAGCGGCTGGACCCATGTGTCCAATGACCAAGCTGGAGCTCTGGAGCGCATGCGCCCGGAGCCGGGGCTCTGCAGCGAGAGAGGCCACTGCCATGGGAGGCCCACACGGGCCAGAGAACAAAGACGGATGGAAATGGATAAATGACAGACCCATAGAAGTGGCCAAAAAAAAAAAAAACTTAAAAAAAAGAACCCAACACTTATAGCGTATCGTAACACGTCCTGGTGATGGTGGGGATTTCCGTGCCTGCGGATGCCCGTGGTCAGCGCCAGGGGCAACGCGGATGTGGGCTGAGCACCTCCTGTCCAAGGTGTGGGCGTGTTTTGGCCGGCACCGGTTAGGTCGTGGGTCGAGCGTCCGTGGACATCGAGTGTGAAGACACGTTGCAGGACGTCTCTCTTCCGCGGAACCTCAGCTCGTCGACGGCCTGGTCTCCGTGCCGTCGAACGCAGAAGGCCGTGGCCGCCCGCGCCCGTCTGCTTGCCTGGCGCGTGCCCCGGGCGGCGGAGCCCGGCGGGCGGCAGCCTGCGGGGTTGCCAGGACTCGTGGCGGGGCACGCGGACGCACGCCCGCCGCTGCAACGGGAGCACGCTCGTGTCAGGGCTGCACGGGCAGCTTCCTTCTCACGGCCTGCATCCAGCACTGCCGTAAGGAAGCCCCCGCGTGGCGGGACCTCTGAGCCGAGGCAGAATCGGAGAGGAAAGGAAGAAGTAGACGAGAGAGCGTGCAGCACAGAGAAACACAGGACGGCGTCCCAGCGGCGGGTGGGGGTCGCTCCCGCACTCCGTCGGGTCTGACTCTCTGCGGCCCGTGGACGGCCGCCCGCCACGCTCCCCTGTCCAGGGCCGTCTGCGGGCAGGGATGCGGCGTGGGGTGCCTTCGGGTCTGCTGTGGCCATGTTTCCGCCTTTCTGCGTGTTTCCCGCGTCTCAGAGTCTGTTCCTCTTGGCCCGTCAGGGAGCCTCGGCGGAGGACCCGGGCGAGGTCTGGCCGGAACATCCCGTCGGGCTCGGCTGGATTCCACTTTGGCGTGTGTGTGTGAGACTAACGGCAAAGCTGGACGCTTGTTCTGAACTCGTGTTCAGCCTCCAATGAGCACGCCCGTGCGCAAGATGTCCCGTTAGGTTTGTGCCTTGTGCTCCCTTCCGAGCTGGAAGAGAACATCCTCTTTTCCCCGGAGGGTCTTGACCGGGTCCTCGCTCGACCACGTCTGGTCGCGTCCAGCCCGACTCAGGGTGCTGTGTTCCTTCAAGCGGCGGCCCTCGTTAGGCTGGGTCCCCCTGGCTGTGGGCGTCAGAGAATGTCCACAGCTCTTCCCTGGGGCGGCTCTCCCACCTCCCGTACCCTGGCGGCGCCCAGAGGACCCATCTGGACCCGTGCTGGACGCGGGAGCCGTTTCCAGATGCTCTCCCGTCCACGCCTGGATGACAGGACATGCCTGGGCCCCGTCCAAATTATGCTTCAGTGAGTGACCTCTGCGTCGCGGTGACCCCGTGGACTGCGGCTGGCCGGGCTCTTCTGTCCCGAGACGCTCCCGGCGGGCATCCTGGAGGCGGCGGCCGTGTCCTCCTCCGGGCGTGCTCACCGGGTCCGCGGTCATTATGCCCTGGACGCTGGTGGACGCCCTAGCCCTTGGACCCGCCGTGTTTCCCCCTCGGAGAGCTGCCTGTTGGAAGACTGATCGATAGAGAAAACCGGTTCTTTCTCCAGAGGGTCCTGAAATGTGTCCCTTGTCTTCTGGTAACTAGCTCTGTCGCCAACTCCCAATGTTTTCTCTGTTTTTGGTATTTTGGTTTTCCGGAGTCGTGTGGTTTCCTGCCGTAGGTGAGCCCCCAGCAGCCGCAGGGGAGCACAGGGCCCCTCGATTTTGCTCCCAGCCTCGCCCCGCGGCGGGTGGGGGTCGCTCCCGCACCCCGTCGGGTCTGACTCTCTGCGGCCCGTGGACGGCCGCCCGCCACGCTCCCCTGTCCAGGGCCGTCTGCGGGCAGGGATGCGGCGTGGGGTGCCTTCGGGTCTGCTGTGGCCATGTTTCCGCCTTTCTGCGTGTTTCCCGCGTCTCAGAGTCTGTTCCTCTTGGCCCGTCAGGGAGCCTCGGCGGAGGACCCGGGCGAGGTCTGGCCGGAACATCCCGTCGGGCTCGGCTGGATTCCACTTTGGCGTGTGTGTGTGAGACTAACGGCAAAGCTGGACGCTTGTTCTGAACTCGTGTTCAGCCTCCAATGAGCACGCCCGTGCGCAAGATGTCCCGTTAGGTTTGTGCCTTGTGCTCCCTTCCGAGCTGGAAGAGAACATCCTCTTTTCCCCGGAGGGTCTTGACCGGGTCCTCGCTCGACCACGTCTGGTCGCGTCCAGCCCGACTCAGGGTGCTGTGTTCCTTCAAGCGGCGGCCCTCGTTAGGCTGGGTCCCCCTGGCTGTGGGCGTCAGAGAATGTCCACAGCTCTTCCCTGGGGCGGCTCTCCCACCTCCCGTACCCTGGCGGCGCCCAGAGGACCCATCTGGACCCGTGCTGGACGCGGGAGCCGTTTCCAGATGCTCTCCCGTCCACGCCTGGATGACAGGACATGCCTGGGCCCCGTCCAAATTATGCTTCAGTGAGTGACCTCTGCGTCGCGGTGACCCCGTGGACTGCGGCTGGCCGGGCTCTTCTGTCCCGAGACGCTCCCGGCGGGCATCCTGGAGGCGGCGGCCGTGTCCTCCTCCGGGCGTGCTCACCGGGTCCGCGGTCATTATGCCCTGGACGCTGGTGGACGCCCTAGCCCTTGGACCCGCCGTGTTTCCCCCTCGGAGAGCTGCCTGTTGGAAGACTGATCGATAGAGAAAACCGGTTCTTTCTCCAGAGGGTCCTGAAATGTGTCCCTTGTCTTCTGGTAACTAGCTCTGTCGCCAACTCCCAATGTTTTCTCTGTTTTTGGTATTTTGGTTTTCCGGAGTCGTGTGGTTTCCTGCCGTAGGTGAGCCCCCAGCAGCCGCAGGGGAGCACAGGGCCCCTCGCTCGCGAGCCTCCCTCCCGCCGCCCTGGCCTGCCCTCCCGCGGGGCGGTCCCGGACCCAGCCCTGGCGCTCCGAGCCTGAGAGCTGATTCCCACTGCTCGTCTCTTGTGCGGACGGCCGCGGAAGTCTCCCTGTCGCGCTCTCCGTCCGTCTCACCCACTCCTCGCTCCCCCAGCGTCCATGGGTCGGTTCTCCGGGTCTGTCTGTCCACGGCTGCTCTGCACGTACGCCTGTGTGCACCGTCTCCCCGCATTCCATAGACATGTGTCCGTGTGCAGCGTTTCTCTCTCTCTCTGACGTCCTTCACTCTGTACACCGGGCTCTAGGTTCATTCCCCTCATTCGCACTGACTCAGAGGCATTCCTTTTTCTGGCTGAGACCCCAGTTTGTATTGTCTTTTTTTTTTTAAATTTTTACTTATGTATTTATTGGCCACGTCTATTGATCTTTCATTTATTTTTGTTCTCTGGCCCGTGTGGGCCTCCCATGGCAGCGGCCTCTCTCGCTCCGGAGCTCCGGCTCGGTCGTTGGACACACGGGTCCAGCCGCTCCGCGGCACGTGGGATCCTCCCGGGCCAGGGATCGAACCGGCGCCCCTCGCCCTGCAAGGCGGTGTCCCCACCCGCTGGACCCCCAGGGAAGCCCTGTATTGGTCATTTATCTTGTGTTTTTGATGACACCCTGCGGAGATGCATTGACGGGCTCTGTCTTTGAAAATCCTCTCGCGTGCTGTGAGCCGTGAGCGAGGCCCTGGATGCAGCTGTACAACCGTAAATACCTAGAGAAATGCCACGTCGGGGCTGCAGCGTGCCCGGTGCGTCGCTGATTTCCGGCCCCGGTGTGTCCCCATGGCTGCCGGCGCGGGCTGGCAGGACCGCCGGGTTCCGGGGCTTCCTTGCTGGGCGGGGAGCGAAGGCGGCCACTGGTCCGCCGGGCGGGCTGTCCCTGGGCGGAAGGGAGAGGGGGATTCGGGGTTGTGCAGCCCGGGGGCTGGGGTCGGGACGCGTCCTGGGCAGGCAGCGCGTGAGGTCGGGTGCACCGAGGGGCAGCGCTCTTGGGGCGAGCGCCGGTGGAGCAGAGGGGCCCGGGCCGGCTTCTCAGCGTTTCAGTCCCAGCGAGCGAAGCTCAAAGAAGAGTCTTCAAAAGCGCGCAATAGAGAAAGGACGTCTCTCAGCGGGGCCTTTTCAGAGCCCAGCGGCCCGTGTGGGGAGCTCAGGTCCCCTGGTGCCGGGGCGCGGGGCTCACATGTGCCCTTTGTAAGGGGGGCTTCTCTCCCCTCTCCTGCTCCCCTTATTCCATCCTGCCCCGTGTCTTTCTTTTTTTAAACCTTTTATTTATTTATTTTTGGCTGTGCTGGGTCTTTGCTGATGTGTGGGCTTAGCTGCTCTGCAGTTGGTGGGATCTTCCCGGATCAGGGCTCGAACTAGTGTCTCCTGCATTGGCAGACGGGTTCTTACCCACTGAGCCACCAGGGAAGCCCGCCCTGTGTCCTTTCCTCGTTCTTTTTCTCTCTCCCCGTCCCTCCTTCATTAATGTCTTCCTCCCTCGCTCCTTGCATTCTCATCTCTCTCCCCCTGTCTCTCTTCACCCCTTCCTGCTCTCGTCCGTTCTGTCACCGCAGCCCTTGTTGACCGACGGCTTTGACGCACCTTCCCCGTCTGCCTCGGCCTCGGGCGTCCCTCTGGACGCCTTTCACGGGAGAGAACCCGCTGTGGACGGGCTGCGTGCGTCCCCTCCCAGAGCTACATCGGGGACCCCCGCTTCCACCCACGGCAGCCCTCTGGCCTGCTTCCCGAGCCACGCAGCCCGGGCGCCAGGCGGCTGGGCGTTCTCTTGTTGGACGGCGCGCGTGGATCCGGCTGAGCCGAGGAGGTGGAGAGCTTGCTGGTGGTCGGGAAGGTGGCCTCACAGGCCCCTGCCGCACCAAACCGCCTGCATTTGCGGTCGATCCCGGGCTCGGAGCGGGTGTCCGCGGCGGTGCAGGGAAGGCCGCTTCCCACGGGGCCCCGGAGGCCGCGGGCCAGGGTCCCGCCTGCCGTCCCGTGGGCTGCCGTCCTCGCGAGAGGGGTGGCTCGTTCAGGAGGAGCAGGTCTGCCTGCGTCCTCTTTGGATCCGTAAGATCATGTCCACAGTGCCTTTGCCGTAGCAGGAGTCCAGCGGTGAGGTACCTAATGGGTGGAGGTGCACCGTCTCTCTTGTTCTTAATGTTTTTTTTTTTAATTTTTTTTATTTTTTTTTTTAAACTTTTATTTTACTTTTAACTTTTACAGCGTGAAAGGGCGTCTCTCAGCGGGGCCTTTTCAGAGCCCAGCGGCCCGTGTGGAGCTCAGGTCCCCTGGTGCCGGGGCGCGGGGCTCACATGTGCCCTTTGTAAGGGGGGCTTCTCTCCCCTCTCCTGCTCCCCTTATTCCATCCTGCCCCGTGTCTTTCTTTTTTTAAACCTTTTATTTATTTATTTTTGGCTGTGCTGGGTCTTTGCTGATGTGTGGGCTTAGCTGCTCTGCAGTTGGTGGGATCTTCCCGGATCAGGGCTCGAACTAGTGTCTCCTGCATTGGCAGACGGGTTCTTACCCACTGAGCCACCAGGGAAGCCCGCCCTGTGTCCTTTCCTCGTTCTTTTTCTCTCTCCCCGTCCCTCCTTCATTAATGTCTTCCTCCCTCGCTCCTTGCATTCTCATCTCTCTCCCCCTGTCTCTCTTCACCCCTTCCTGCTCTCGTCCGTTCTGTCACCGCAGCCCTTGTTGACCGACGGCTTTGACGCACCTTCCCCGTCTGCCTCGGCCTCGGGCGTCCCTCTGGACGCCTTTCACGGGAGAGAACCCGCTGTGGACGGGCTGCGTGCGTCCCCTCCCAGAGCTACATCGGGGACCCCCGCTTCCACCCACGGCAGCCCTCTGGCCTGCTTCCCGAGCCCACGCAGCCCGGCGCCAGGCGGGCTGGACGTTCTCTTGTTGGACGGCGCGCCGTGGATCCGGCTGAGCCGAGGAGGTGGAGAGCTTGCTGGTGGTCGGGAAGGTGGCCTCACAGGCCCCTGCCGCACCAAACCGCCTGCATTTGCGGTCGATCCCGGGCTCGGAGCGGGTGTCCGCGGCGGTGCAGGGAAGGCCGCTTCCCACGGGGCCCCGGAGGCCGCGGGCCAGGGTCCCGCCTGCCGTCCCGTGGGCTGCCGTCCTCGCGAGAGGGGTGGCTCGTTCAGGAGGAGCAGGTCTGCCTGCGTCCTCTTTGGATCCGTAAGATCATGTCCACAGTGCCTTTGCCGTAGCAGGAGTCCAGCGGTGAGGTACCTAATGGGTGGAGGTGCACCGTCTCTCTTGTTCTTAATGTTTTTTTTTTTAATCTTTTTAATTTTTTTTTTAAACTTTTATTTTACTTTTAACTTTTACAGGGTTTTGTTGTTTACAGATATGTATGTTCTCAGATTAGTCATATGTATATCTCCCCCATCCCACCCCTCCAGACCGTCACACGGCACCCATGAAGGATCTGCTTTTGTCACAGAGCAATGACTGTAGCTATTTTCTTCATTTATGAAGGCCTTTGAGCTACTTCCTTTACGCCTCTCAGCCACTGTTCCTTCTCCACAATGTCCATATCTCCACTGTCCATGTCTGTCTTTCCGTCGCTTCACTGCATGTGCCATCATCACCATCCCACTAGATTCCATATATGTGTGTTAGTATACTGTACTTGTCCTTCTCTTTCTGACTGACTTCACTTTTGATGATAGGTTCTAGAGCCAGCCACCTCATTAGGGCTGATTCTTCTGCATTTCTCTTTACAGCTGTGTAGTATTTCATCGTATATATGGACCAGAGCTTCTGTATCCATTCGTTCGTTGATGGGCATCTAGTTTGCTTCCATGTTCTGGCTATTGTATAGAGAGCTGCAATGAACATTGGGGTACAGGTGCTTCTTTCAGATTTAATTTCATCAGGGTATAAGCCTAAGAGTGGGATTGCTGGCTCGTATGGTGCTTCTATTTTTAGTTTTTTAAGAAATCTCCAGACTGTCTTCCATAGAGGCTGTATCAATTTACATTCCTACCAGCAATGCAGGAGTTTTCCCTTCTCTCTGCACCCTCTCCAGCATTTATTCTCTGTCGATTTCTGGGTGATGGCCATTCTGACGGGTGTGAGGTGATATCTCATTGCAGTTTTGATTTGCATTTCTCTAATTATAAGTGAAGTTGAGCATCGTTTCATGTGTTTTGGGGCTATCTGCATGTCTTCTTTGGAGAGGTGTCCGTTTAGGTCCTTTTCCCATTTTTTGATTGGGTTGTTCATTTTTCCGGTGCTGAGTTGTCTGAGTTGCTTGTAGATTTTGGAGATTAATTCTTTGTCTGTTGTTTCATTTGCTATGATTTTCTCCCATTCTGTGGGCTGTCTGTTCAGCTTTTTTGTGATTTCTTTTGCTGTACAAAAGTTTAAGTTTCATTTATCTTTGATTCATTATAAAATATCCAAATCTCTGAGTAACCTGACGTCTCCCGCGGTGACGGGGGTCGACGGTGGCCTGCAGCAGGGTCGAGGTCACTGTGGAAGTGCTTCCCATAGAGAGTGTGGGAATAAATCCTTTGTGAGACAGACGCCATTTTCCCTACTCTTTTTTTTTTTTTTAATATTTTATTTATATTTATTCAGCTGCATTGGGTCTCAGTTGTAGCAGGTGGGCTCTAGTTCCCTGACCAGGGATCGAATCCGGGCTCCCTGTATTGGGAGCACAGAATCTTAACCACTGGACCACCAGGGAATTCCCCTGTTTTTAATGTTTATGCATTTATTGTTGGCTCTTCCGGGTGTTCCCGGCGGCCGCAGGCTCTCCTCTGGCTGCAGGGAGCGGGGGCTCCTCTCTGGGGGAGGGGAGCAGGCTTCTCGGGGCGGGGACGTCTCTGGGGGTGGACCTCGGGCTCCGGGGCCCCCGGGCTTCCGTCGCTGCGGCCCACGGGCTCCCCAGGGGCGGCTCCGAGGCTCCAGAGCACAGGCTCCCTGGTTGGGGCTCCCGGGCTCCGTGGCTCCGCAGCCTGTGGGATCTTCCCGGACCAGGGATCGAACCCGCGTCTCCTGCCTGGGCCAGCGAGCTCCTCACCCCTGAGCCACCAGGGAGGCCCCTGAACGGTCTCGTTCTGAATCACCCACATCTCATGGCAGTGGGAGAGAGAGCCACACTGGCCCAGGGATGCTTTCAAGCAAGGCAGAGGGAGGGCTGCATCTTGGCTCGATGGCATCTCCTTCCTTTCCCTGCCTCTTTCTTCCCGATGCTCCTGCATCTTCATGTGCACCAGACAGTGCCGTATCGCTACCGCGTCCAGCGTCGGCCCGCTCGCCGCGGGACAGGCCAGTCAGTCGGGAGGCGACGTGCGGAGGCAAGTGCTCGCGACGTCGTTTGGCCCGCCGGCCAGCGACGCAGGTGCCTGTCAAGCATCTCTCGGGCACCGTCATCCTGGGGCCGGGGGCCAGGTTCTCGTGCAGAGCAGAGCGGGCGCCGGTTAGGACGTGGGGTACGACGGCCGTTCACCTGGGCCGCCCACTCCGGCCTTCTCGCCGGGAGGACCCCGCGGACAGAGGGTCCCGCCCGGCCGCAGCCCACGGGGTCACCGGGGAGCCTGCAGACGTCTGCCGCAGTGGCCGGCCCGGGGCAGCGCGGGGTTGGGGATGTGAGAGCCCCTCTGGCCGGGTACGCTTTGGGGAAGGCGGCAGCCGCACGCGGGCCCCCCAGGAAGAACAGAATGCTCTGCAGATTTCAGGGGCCCCTTTTGGAGTCCCTCTGAAGCCTTCACCCTCAGACATGGCCCCCCGAGCCTCCAGCAGCTGCTCAGGGAGCCTGCAGGTCCCCTCGCCCAGCGGAGGGGCTCATTCCCGCTCTGGGCAGCCCTGACTCTCTGTGCTGGGCCGTCTCTCCCCTCCTGGGGGCTGGGGTTCCCCACTGACTCAGCGCGTAAAGAGCCAGCCTGCCGTGCAGGAGACCCGGGTTCGATCCCTGGATGGGAAAGCTCCCCTGGAGAAGGAGATAGCAGCTCCCTCCAGTCTTCCCGCCTGCAGAGTCCGACGGACAGAGGAGCCTGGCGGGCTGCCGCCCAGCGGGTCGCGAAGAGGCAGGCACGAGGGGACGTGCACACGCCCGTCCTGGGAGCACGGGGCTGCTCCGGGTCCTCCCTTGTCTGATGGGTCCGAGAGCAGTGGTGGAGTTTTCGCCTGTTCAGCCGTTTCTTTGTGATTCGAGTGGCACCTCCCACGTCCCTTCTCCGTGGACCTGAAGCCAGACGTCCCCCTTTTCGTACAAGCTTGCTCTGAAGTTCTCCTTTTCCCCCAGTGGCCACAGTCATTCCTCTCTCCTGGGCAGCCCTTCCTGACCTCTCTGTGGGTTACATCCCGGGACGGGGGACTCGGCACCTCCTGGGCCCTGGCGAGGTTCTGTGTTCATTGTCTTGACGTTTTTCGGTGCTGTGGGTGCACGGGCAGTCCCAGGTTCTTGATGCGTGGGCCTTTGTCACCACACCCCGTTTATGATAGTCGGTATGTCCTTCTGGGCCTCCCTCTAGACTACAGCCTGATTCTGGTCCTCTCTATAGCCTATAGCCTGATTCTGGTCCTCACTGTAGCCTATAGCCTGACTCTGGTCCTCACTATAGCCAATAGCCTATAGCCTGCCTCTGATCCTCACCATATCCTATAACCTGACTCTGGGCCTCACTATAGCATATAGCCTGCCTCTGGGCCTCACTATAGTGTATAGCCTGCCTCTGGTCCTCACTATAGCCTGTAGCCTATAGCCTGACTCTGGTCCTCACCATAGCCTATAGCCTATAGCCTGACTCTGGTCCTCACTATAGCCAATAGCCTATAGCCTGAGTCTGGTCCTCACTATAGCCTGTATGCTGACTCTGGGCCTCACTATAGCCTATAGCCTAACTCTGGTCCTCACTATGGCCTATGGCCTGACTGTGGTCCTCACTATAGCCTATAGCCTTCCTCTGGTCCTCACTATAGCCTATAGCCTGACATTGGTCCTCACTATAGCCTATAGCCTGACTCTGGTCCTCACTATAGCCTATAGCCTGCCTCTGCTCCTCACTATAGCCTATAGCCTGCGTCTGGTCCTCACTATAGCCTATAGCCTGCCTCTCGTCCTCACTATAGCCTATAGCCTGACTCTGGTCCTCACTATAGCCTATAGCCTATAGCCTGCCTCTGGTCCTCACTATAGCCTATAGGCTGCCTTTGGTCCTTACTATCGCCTATAGCCTATAGCCTGCCTCTGGTCCTCACTATAGCCTATAGCCTGCCTCTGGTCCTCACTATAGCCTATAGCCTGCCTCTGGTCCTCACTATAGCCTATAGCCTATAGCCTGCCTCTGGTCCTCACTATAGCCTATAGCCTATAGCCTGACTCTGGTTCTCACTATAGACTGATTATGAATGGGGACATTCATCTTCTCTTCTCTTCTTTTTAACGTTTGTGTATGTATTTGGCTTCTCTGGTTTTGGGTGCCGCCTGTGGGATCTCTCCTGTGGCTGGGGGACCTTCCGTGGCGGCCCCCAGGCTTGATTGCCGTGGTCCTTGCACTGGAGCGTAGGTGCTTGAGTCCGGGCCACCTGGGACCTGCCCATCTTTCTTTCGGTTGTGATAAAAATACGCCTCCGATGAAAACATGACCCTCGTCGTCACCAGAGGCGGAAACGGCCGCCCCCTCCCCTCTCGCCTGGAGACGCCCGTGGGTGGCGGAGTCTGGCGGGCTGCCGCCCACGGGGTCCCCAATCCAGATACGTGTACACGGGCGTCCCCTGAGGCCTCGGTGGAGAGGAACCTGCCTGCCAGGCAGCGGAGCCGGCTTCTGCCCCCGGGTGGGGCGGCGCCCCTGGTGGAGGGCACGGCTGCCCACTCCCGTCTTCTCGGGCTTCCCCGGCGGCTCAGATGGTAAGGACTCCCCCTGCCCTGCCGCAGCCCGGGACGCCCTCCGGGAGTGGGTTCGAATCCCCCACACGCAGGTCGTGTTCTTGTCCGAACAGTTCCCCGGTGCGTCCGTGGGGTCGCCGCGCATCGGCGGGACTGAGCGGCGGGCCTTGGCGTGGATGCGCGCGTCTGCCGGCCTCCGCGGCGTCTCCGGCCCCTGCTCCTCGGCCCTCAGACGCCTCTCCACTGCGTCCGCGTGCGTCCTTTGTTGCTGGACGTGCGCCTGTGGGCAGAGCCTCTCGCGTGGAGGGAGTGCTCGTGTCGGTGGGCGCGCTCTGAGCTCTGTCTCCGTCGCACAAGCCCTTGGCGCGGAGGGACGCCCGACCCCCCCTTGTGTTGTCACAGCTGAGGACGCTGTTGACGGTCCTGCCTTTCGGTCGCTCTGCAGCGAGGGGCCCCTCCTCTCCGGAGGCTGAGCCGCGATGGCCGGCCCGCTCCGACCCGACGCGGCGTGTTCCCAGCTCTTTGCTCCCGGGGTGTCCGGGTCCAGTCTGCTGGGGTGCAGAGCCTGCTCGCTGCGTATGGGGCTCCCTGAGCGCCTGGCTGGGCGGGGGCCGTCCGTATGCCTTGCCGTCGCTTCCGGCACCATCAGCACCGAAACCCTCTGGGTCCGGGCACACGGACCGTTGGGGCCGACGCGGGGGGCCCAGTGTGCGGCCTGGCATGTTCCAATGGGCGCTCTTGGCAGTTTTTGCCGTGACCCCGGCAAGCGGCTCTTGTTTCTCTCGGCGGAGAGAGGCGGGCCTCGGCCGGGACCGGGACCGGCCGGAGGTCCCCGAGACGGGCTGGCCGCACGCGGGAGGGTCTCTGCAGCCCGGGTGTGTCCTTTGTGTTTGAGTAGCGTGTTCCGGGCAGCAGCAGACGGGTTGAGGCCCTTCCTGGCCGCAGGGATTTGGAAACACACGTGAAAGTGTTTGTCCATCAGTCGTGTCGGAGGCCTCGTGACCCCGCGGACCGCAGCCCGCCAGGCTCCTCTGTCCGTGGGCTTCTCCGGGCGAGAAAACTGGAGCGGTCGGCCGTGCCCTCCTCCAAGGGCATCTTCCCAAGCCAGGGGTCAAAGCGGGGTCAGTCACCCTGCAGGCAGATTTGCTGCTGCCTGAGCCGCGAGGGACCCGAGGCCTCCCGGGCTTGCTTGCACACTCATCTGCTGGGCTTGCACACTCATCTGCCGGCTACCACTCAGGTCCGGCACCGCCGGAAACACCGATGGCGCGTGTCCGGCCTGCTCCGTCCTGCCCGGCGCTAGCCCACCAGGCTTCTCTGTGCCTGGGATTCTCCAGGCAGGAGCGCGGGAGTGGACAGCCGTGCCCATCTCCAGCCAGAGGAAAGCCTGCATGCCTTTCGGTTCCCCGCGCATCCGATCCACCTGGGGACGGCCCCCTGAAAGGCCCCGGAGGCAGCTCAGGGTCCAGCCGTGGGCGCAGGGTGGCCACGGCGGGCTGGGGGCATGCCTGGCCGGGTGAGGCCACCCCTGCTGCCCAGGCCGGTCGCCTCTGGTCCCGAGGGGTGGGGTGGGGGGCTGCTCCCGCAGCCGGGACAGAAAGCCGGCTGCGCGGGGGGACGGCCGGGGGCGGTCACGGGGTTAACTGCCTCTTTGGTGCAGGCCCGGCTCCGGAGGGATTGCTGTTCATCTCATTATTCTCTCCCTGCGGGGCAAGTAGGGATTTAAAAAAAAAAAAAAAGGGAACCTGTGGTGGTTTTTAAAAATCTCCTTTTGTTAATCCTCTTGGACGTTTTTCAGACGTTGCTGGGTTCCGATTGCGCTCAGGCCTACCAGCTGAAGATGGCAGAAAAATAACTATTATGCAGATAAAGCGAATGCTGAATGTGATTTCAACCTTTAGCCAATGAAAACAATCTTTAGTTGCTTTTTTAAATTCCTTTTAATTTTGGCTACTTTTGCTGGTCTTTCATTTTTACTTATTTCCATCCATCTTTGCTCTCTGGCCTGTGTGGGCTTCGCATCACGGTGGCCTCTCTCGCTGCAGAGCACCGGCTCCGGGCGCATGCGCTCCAGAGCTCCGGCTCGGCCGTTGGACACCCCGGTCCAGCTGCTCCGCGGCACGTGGGATCCTCCCAGGCCAGGGATCGAACCGGCGCCCCTTGCCCTGCAAGGCGGTGTCCTTACCCACTGGACCACCAGGGGAGCCCTCAAATCTTTAGTTGTCTTCGTGTTTCGTTTTAATCTTTAAGGAGAAAAGGAATTCTGAACTTCCTGTCGTACGTAATTGGCTGTCCCTTTCGGTGCTGACAGTAGTCTCGTACGTTTGAAGGCAGCGCCGTCCGGAAGATCCGTCGCTCAGCACCTTGGCTGTGTGTCCTTGTTGTTCGGGGCTCAGGTGCGTCCGACTATTGGCGACCCCGTAGCTGGTGGCCCGCCAGGCTTCCCCGCCCGTCCCCGCCTCCCGGAGCTGGCTTACATTCACGTCCGTGGCGTCGGTGAGGCCGTCCAGCCCTCTCGTCCTCCGCCGCCCCCTCTCCTCCTGCCCTCCTTCTTTCCCAGCATTCTTTTCTTTTTTTCCTGAGTGGGCTCTTCGCCTCAGGTGGCCAAGGATTGGAGCTTCAGCTTCAGCATTTGTCCTTTCAGTGGACAGTCAGGGCTCTTTAATTTACATTGAATGCAGCTAGAGGTTCAGTGCCGGGAGCCCTGTGGTCCTCCGCCGGGAGTCTGGCTGCCCCCGGGGGCATGTGGCGGTGCCTGGGGGCGGCTTTGATTGCTACAAGGCGCCGGAGGAGGTGCTGGTGCTGGGATCCAGGTGGGGTGAGCCCAGGGGAGCCCCGCTGAGCACCCCGCCCTGCCCAGGGCCGCCCCCACCAGGAAACCTTGGACCCACGGCGTTGGGAGCGCTGAGGTAGGGCCTGGGGGAGGGTCGATCCCAGGTTGGGCAGATGGGGGGGGCCCAGCAGTTCGATCCAGCTGAATGCAGAAAAATAACTATTATGCAGATAAAGCGAATGCTGAATGTGATTTCAACCTTTAGCCAATGAAAACAATCTTTAGTTGCTTTTTTAAATTCCTTTTAATTTTGGCTACTTTTGCTGGTCTTTCATTTTTACTTATTTCCATCCATCTTTGCTCTCTGGCCTGTGTGGGCTTCGCATCACGGTGGCCTCTCTCGCTGCAGAGCACCGGCTCCGGGCGCATGCGCTCCAGAGCTCCGGCTCGGCCGTTGGACACCCCGGTCCAGCTGCTCCGCGGCACGTGGGATCCTCCCAGGCCAGGGATCGAACCGGCGCCCCTTGCCCTGCAAGGCGGTGTCCTTACCCACTGGACCACCAGGGGAGCCCTCAAATCTTTAGTTGTCTTCGTGTTTCGTTTTAATCTTTAAGGAGAAAAGGAATTCTGAACTTCCTGTCGTACGTAATTGGCTGTCCCTTTCGGTGCTGACAGTAGTCTCGTACGTTTGAAGGCAGCGCCGTCCGGAAGATCCGTCGCTCAGCACCTTGGCTGTGTGTCCTTGTTGTTCGGGGCTCAGGTGCGTCCGACTATTGGCGACCCCGTAGCTGGTGGCCCGCCAGGCTTCCCCGCCCGTCCCCGCCTCCCGGAGCTGGCTTACATTCACGTCCGTGGCGTCGGTGAGGCCGTCCAGCCCTCTCGTCCTCCGCCGCCCCCTCTCCTCCTGCCCTCCTTCTTTCCCAGCATTCTTTTCTTTTTTTCCTGAGTGGGCTCTTCGCCTCAGGTGGCCAAGGATTGGAGCTTCAGCTTCAGCATTTGTCCTTTCAGTGGACAGTCAGGGCTCTTTAATTTACATTGAATGCAGCTAGAGGTTCAGTGCCGGGAGCCCTGTGGTCCTCCGCCGGGAGTCTGGCTGCCCCCGGGGGCATGTGGCGGTGCCTGGGGGCGGCTTTGATTGCTACAAGGCGCCGGAGGAGGTGCTGGTGCTGGGATCCAGGTGGGGTGAGCCCAGGGGAGCCCCGCTGAGCACCCCGCCCTGCCCAGGGCCGCCCCCACCAGGAAACCTTGGACCCACGGCGTTGGGAGCGCTGAGGTAGGGCCTGGGGGAGGGTCGATCCCCGGGTTGGGCAGATGCCCCGGAGAAGGAAAGGGCCGCCCACTGCAGCCTTCTGGCCTGGACCATTCCACGGACAGCCAGGTCGTGGGGTCGCAGGGGGCCGGACAAGACAGAGCGGGCAACACACACACATACACGCGTCTGTGGTTTTATTTATCCGTCTGTCTGTCTGTTTGGCTGTGCTGGGTGTTCGTTTCTCCGCCCCGCAGAGGAGCCTGTGCCTTCGCTTCCCTACTTCCCTTCAAAAGGAGACGTACACACGCGTGCCTTTGCACAGTGGTGGGCTTCCCCCGCGGCTCCGATGCGAAGGCGTGTGCCTGCCGCGCGGGAGGCCTGCGTTCGCTTCCCGGCTCGGGAAGATCCCTGGCGACGCGCGGGACCACCCTCTCCAGTCTTCTTGGGCTTCCGTTCAGGGGTCCTCCTGCAGCGTGAGGGACCTGGGTTCCGTCTCTGGGTCGCGAAGACCCCCTGGAGAAGGAGATAGCTGCTCCCCTCCCGTCCGTCTTTGTGCCCGGAGAGTCCCGCGGACAGAGGTAGAAACGTGTCCTTTGGGAGACCCCAGACAAGGGCGTCTTCTTTTTTTGTTGTTGTTTTTAGGAGGGGGCGGGCGGGCCACTTCTATTGGTCTTTCATTTATCTATTTTCACCCATCTGTGTTCTTTGGCCCGTGTGAGCCTCCCATGGCAGTGGCCTCTCTCGCCGCAGAGCTCTGGCTCGGTCATTGGACACACGGGTCCAGCCGCTCCGCGGCACGTGGGATCTTCCCAGGCCAGGGATCGAACCGGCGCCCCTTGCCCTGCAAGGCGGCGTCCACCCACTGGACCCCAGGAAGCCCTGTCCCAGTCAGGGCTCTTTAATTTACATTGAATGCAGCTAGAGGTTCAGTGCCGGGAGCCCTGTGGTCCTCCGCCGGAGTCTGGCTGCCCCCGGGGGCATGTGGCGGTGCCTGGGGGCGGCTTTGATTGCTACAAGGCGCCGGAGGAGGTGCTGGTGCTGGGATCCAGGTGGGGTGAGCCCAGGGGAGCCCCGCTGAGCACCCCGCCCTGCCCAGGGCCGCCCCCACCAGGAAACCTTGGACCCACGGCGTTGGGAGCGCTGAGGTAGGGCCTGGGGGAGGGTCGATCCCCGGGTTGGGCAGATGCCCCGGAGAAGGAAAGGGCCGCCCACTGCAGCCTTCTGGCCTGGACCATTCCACGGACAGCCAGGTCGTGGGGTCGCAGGGGGCCGGACAAGACAGAGCGGGCAACACACACACATACACGCGTCTGTGGTTTTATTTATCCGTCTGTCTGTCTGTTTGGCTGTGCTGGGTGTTCGTTTCTCCGCCCCGCAGAGGAGCCTGTGCCTTCGCTTCCCTACTTCCCTTCAAAAGGAGACGTACACACGCGTGCCTTTGCACAGTGGTGGGCTTCCCCCGCGGCTCCGATGCGAAGGCGTGTGCCTGCCGCGCGGGAGGCCTGCGTTCGCTTCCCGGCTCGGGAAGATCCCTGGCGACGCGCGGGACCACCCTCTCCAGTCTTCTTGGGCTTCCGTTCAGGGGTCCTCCTGCAGCGTGAGGGACCTGGGTTCCGTCTCTGGGTCGCGAAGACCCCCTGGAGAAGGAGATAGCTGCTCCCCTCCCGTCCGTCTTTGTGCCCGGAGAGTCCCGCGGACAGAGGTAGAAACGTGTCCTTTGGGAGACCCCAGACAAGGGCGTCTTCTTTTTTTGTTGTTGTTTTTAGGAGGGGGCGGGCGGGCCACTTCTATTGGTCTTTCATTTATCTATTTTCACCCATCTGTGTTCTTTGGCCCGTGTGAGCCTCCCATGGCAGTGGCCTCTCTCGCCGCAGAGCTCTGGCTCGGTCATTGGACACACGGGTCCAGCCGCTCCGCGGCACGTGGGATCTTCCCAGGCCAGGGATCGAACCGGCGCCCCTTGCCCTGCAAGGCGGCGTCCTTACCCACTGGACCCCCAGGGAAGCCCTGTCCCAGAATTCGTGGCCTATCGTCCGTGCCCGCGTGCGTGCCGGTCGAGGGGGGCCGGCTTTCCGGGGAAAACAGCTGCTCGGCGGGCGAGCGGGGCCATGTGGGGTTCGTTTGGGTCTTGAGACGGTGCTCTCTCGGCTGGGCCGTGGCCGTCCACGCAGGCCGGACTTGGTTTCTGGGCCTCCGCCGGGTGGCCCACCTTCCCCGCTCGGGCGGTCTTTGGGAGGCGTGAGGGTTGAGCCCACAGCGGGCAGGAGTGAGAGCGTGTGGGTGTGGAGCGCGGACACGGGGTGGGACGGCCCCATCGGGGGGCCCGGTGCACGGAGGCCCCGGTTTGCTGTTGGAGCGCCTGCTTTCCTCCTGGGCTCCCCCACCTGTGAGAGTCGGCGCGGGGGTTTCTGCGTGTGCACGCTGCGTTTCACGTGAAGGAGCCGTGTGTGTGTGTGTCTTTGTTGATGACGAACTACGCGGGCCTGGAGTTTATGCATCTGTGTCCTTGAGAGCTCAGACACGAGGTAAAGCAGTGGCCGTTGTTCTGTCCCTAAGCGACCCCCTGGACGGCCGCCCGCCAGGCCCCTCTGCCCATGGGGTCCCCAGGCAGGAAGACGGGGCGGCCGCTCAGCGTCCTTGCCGGGGGGCCTCCCAGGGACAGAGGGGCCTGGCGGGCTCCGGTCCACGGGGTCCCACACGGTGGGGCACGACGGAAGCACTAACACGGCCCTCAGCTGACCGAGGTGACCTGCTCCCGGCTGGTGCTGTGGCCTGGCGCACCCGTCCGTCTTTGTGCCCGGAGAGTCCCGCGGACAGAGGTAGAAACGTGTCCTTTGGGAGACCCCAGACAAGGGCGTCTTCTTTTTTTGTTGTTGTTTTTAGGAGGGGGCGGGCGGGCCACTTCTATTGGTCTTTCATTTATCTATTTTCACCCATCTGTGTTCTTTGGCCCGTGTGAGCCTCCCATGGCAGTGGCCTCTCTCGCCGCAGAGCTCTGGCTCGGTCATTGGACACACGGGTCCAGCCGCTCCGCGGCACGTGGGATCTTCCCAGGCCAGGGATCGAACCGGCGCCCCTTGCCCTGCAAGGCGGCGTCCTTACCCACTGGACCCCCAGGGAAGCCCTGTCCCAGAATTCGTGGCCTATCGTCCGTGCCCGCGTGCGTGCCGGTCGAGGGGGGCCGGCTTTCCGGGGAAAACAGCTGCTCGGCGGGCGAGCGGGGCCATGTGGGGTTCGTTTGGGTCTTGAGACGGTGCTCTCTCGGCTGGGCCGTGGCCGTCCACGCAGGCCGGACTTGGTTTCTGGGCCTCCGCCGGGTGGCCCACCTTCCCCGCTCGGGCGGTCTTTGGGAGGCGTGAGGGTTGAGCCCACGGCGGGCAGGAGTGAGAGCGTGTGGGTGTGGAGCGCGGACACGGGGTGGGACGGCCCCGTCGGGGGGCCCGGTGCACGGAGGCCCCGGTTTGCTGTTGGAGCGCCTGCTTTCCTCCTGGGCTCCCCCACCTGTGAGAGTCGGCGCGGGGGTTTCTGCGTGTGCACGCTGCGTTTCACGTGAAGGAGCCGTGTGTGTGTGTGTCTTTGTTGATGACGAACTACGCGGGCCTGGAGTTTATGCATCTGTGTCCTTGAGAGCTCAGACACGAGGTAAAGCAGTGGCCGTTGTTCTGTCCCTAAGCGACCCCCTGGACGGCCGCCCGCCAGGCCCCTCTGCCCATGGGGTCCCCAGGCAGGAAGACGGGGCGGCCGCTCAGCGTCCTTGCCGGGGGGCCTCCCAGGGACAGAGGGGCCTGGCGGGCTCCGGTCCACGGGGTCCCACACGGTGGGGCACGACGGAAGCACTAACACGGCCCTCACCTGACCGAGGTGACCTGCTCACGGCTGGTTCTGTGGCCTGGCGCAGGTCTTCTTTGTTTCCCTGTCCCCGGGAACAGCTGAGAACACGTCCTGACCCTCCTGTTGTGAGCCTCCCGGAAGGGGGCCCGTCCCGAGGAGGCCCGCGGGGCTCTCCGGCTCTGAGACCCCCGCCGCCCTCTGCGGGGTGGGTGTTCCTGTGGGCATCAGGTGTGCACGCGGCAGAGCCGGGCGATGGGTCAGCAGGGGGCTCGGCCTCGTCGCGGCCCGGGGCCCAGCGCGCCCAGCCGCTCATCCGCAGCCAGGCTCGCGGGCGATGACCGACTTCCACGCTGGGTGGGAGCGAGGGCGCCCTTGACCCCGGCCAGGATCGGCGAGCTGGCCCGCAGTCCCTCGGCGGGGATCGCTGTGGGAGGCTCCCCACGGCCTCCGGCCAAGCCTGGGCACGCCGAGCACCGCAGCCCGGCCCACAGAGGCGCAGGGGATGCACGCGCGGGTGGGGGCACCAGGTGGATGCCAAGGACAGTCCTCAGAGAGTTAGCCTGCGGCCAGCACCGAGAGCCCGGCGTTTTCCTGGTGCAAACATCGGTTTCCCAGTGCTGCTTGGCTGTGTGAGTGGGAGGGGTCCAGGTATTTTTTCTTTTTTCTTACAGAGTTGTGCCGTTGACTACCGCACGTCGACCCGAGTCCTCCGTAGGTACACACGCGTTTCCCCGAGTCCCAGGCCTGCCCCCCGTCCCCCTTCCCGTCCCGCCCCCCGCGGTCGCCACCAGAGGCCCTGGGGAAGGGTCCAGGCTGACACTCTTGCTCATGACACGGGAGCCTCTGTGTGTGTGTTTGTGGGTTGGTGTGATTTCTCTAGGAAGGTCATTTTCTAATGCATTCAAGAATAGTAATTTCTCACATGGGATTTTTTATTTTTGAATGGCCTTCCGTAATCACATACCGTAGGTGGTGAAGTCGCTCCGTCCGATGGGCTCTCTGCAGCCCCGTAGCCTGCAGCCCGTCGGGCTCCTCTGTCCGTGGGATTCTCCGGGAGAGGGGCCTGCAGGGGGTGGCCGTGCCCTCCTCCTTCGGGGGATTTTCCCGACTGAGGGCTCGAACCTGGGTCTCCCTCGTCGCAGGCAGGTTCTTTACCACACACAGGACGTAAAGAGACGGTGAACTGGCCTGTTATAAAATACAGATACGTGCTGCAGGATTGGAGAGGAGGCCGGTTTTCGGAAGCATGCGGGAGCCCTTCCTAAGTCACAGGAGTGCCCCTGACTCAGGCTGGGTCGGGGCCTCCGGTCAGGCTGGCGTCCTGGCCCCCCACTGAGGTTCACAGCCGTATTCTGTTTCTCTTGCTTTCGATTGATATCAGCAGCACATGAGTGCTGAGAAGGTTCATTTTGTGCTGTATCTCTCAGTCCCAGCCAAAAAGGCAATGTAATTGGCACCTTTCTACAAATAGCCTCTGATCACCATCTTAGATGCCTTAACCCACTTTTCTGGAAAAGAGAAAAGAGATGTGTGCGTGTGTCTGTGTATTTGAATGTGAAATATTTAAATTAAGCCATTTTCCTTCATGGCAATGAAAGCGCCTTTCCTTGGGATCGGTTAGTGGAGCTTGTATAAAGGCCTCAAATGCAACGTGGAAATACTCGCGAGGCCCTGCTGTCGAGTCTCTCTGTTTTGAAACGGAGGGTGGATCCCCCGTAACAGGGGCGTTGACGGCCGTTCAGTCCGCCCGTGGTCTCCGACTCCGTGCGACCCCGTGCTGGGCCGCACGCGCGCCAGCCCGGCCCGCCCTGGAGCGTGCGCCGACTCCCGTCCGTCGAGCCCGTGATGCCCTCCGGCCCTCGCGTCCTCGGCCGCCCCGTTCTCCTCCTGCCCGCCGTCTCCGCCGGCACCGGGGGCTTTCCCAGGGGCTCAGGTCTTCAGCGCTCAGCCTGCCGTGTGCTCCAGCCCTCCCGTCCGTCCACGCTCTTGCCTGTCGGCAGAGGAGAGCTGGGCCGCGTGCAGACTTCCTTTTGGACGCGGTGCCCTGGCGACGGAGGGGGCGGAAGGAAGGCGGCGCTCGCCGAGGCCTCCGGCCCAGGAGGGGTTGGGGCCAGAGACCCGAAGTTGGTGGCCCGGGCTGCGGGAGGTTTACGGCTCCCCGGGGGGACCTGGGGGCGACTGCCCTCTCGGGGCACGGGGAGGGTGCTCGCCACGGCCTCCTCCTGGGTGGCATGCCCGGCGCGGTTTGCGTGGGTGACGGCAGGCGGGAGCGTGGGGGCGGCGGCCCCAGAAGGGGCCAGAGGCAGGGCTCAGTTCCTGCTCTCCAGACCTGTTGGTGCCTTCCCCTCACCGCGCCTGGCCACGGTCAGCGCCCCCACTGCCGCTGGGAACTCGGGCGGGTGCCCTGCCGTCGAGTGAGGCAGCCGCCGTCCCGCCCCAGCCCTGCACTGTGGACACAGAGATCCCTGGGGAGACGGGCTTTGGACCTGGGGCACCGGGCCCTGCCGTCCACGCTCTGAGCGTCCCTCTACCCCCCGCCCAGCTGCAGCCGTGCGCTCCGGACCCAGGAGGACCCAGGGGAGCACCTTCTCGAGAGAGATCGGTCCTCTCGGGCCTTTGGCCAGTAAAGTCCATCCCCTCTCACCCCCAGGGAAAGCCGCCACGTCCCTGCCGATGGGTGGGCTCACACCGCCCGTGAAAGCGCCTTTCCTTGGGATCGGTTAGTGGAGCTTGTATAAAGGCCTCAAATGCAACGTGGAAATACTCGCGAGGCCCTGCTGTCGAGTCTCTCTGTTTTGAAACGGAGGGTGGATCCCCCGTAACAGGGGCGTTGACGGCCGTTCAGTCCGCCCGTGGTCTCCGACTCCGTGCGACCCCGTGCTGGGCCGCGCGCGCGCCAGCCCGGCCCGCCCTGGAGCGTGCGCCGACTCCCGTCCGTCGAGCCCGTGATGCCCTCCGGCCCTCGCGTCCTCGGCCGCCCCGTTCTCCTCCTGCCCGCCGTCTCCGCCGGCACCGGGGGCTTTCCCAGGGGCTCAGGTCTTCAGCGCTCAGCCTGCCGTGTGCTCCAGCCCTCCCGTCCGTCCACGCTCTTGCCTGTCGGCAGAGGAGAGCTGGGCCGCGTGCAGACTTCCTTTTGGACGCGGTGCCCTGGCGACGGAGGGGGCGGAAGGAAGGCGGCGCTCGCCGAGGCCTCCGGCCCAGGAGGGGTTGGGGCCAGAGACCCGAAGTTGGTGGCCCGGGCTGCGGGAGGTTTACGGCTCCCCGGGGGGACCTGGGGGCGACTGCCCTCTCGGGGCACGGGGAGGGTGCTCGCCACGGCCTCCTCCTGGGTGGCATGCCCGGCGCGGTTTGCGTGGGTGACGGCAGGCGGGAGCGTGGGGGCGGCGGCCCCAGAAGGGGCCAGAGGCAGGGCTCAGTTCCTGCTCTCCAGACCTGTTGGTGCCTTCCCCTCACCGCGCCTGGCCACGGTCAGCGCCCCCACTGCCGCTGGGAACTCGGGCGGGTGCCCTGCCGTCGAGTGAGGCAGCCGCCGTCCCGCCCCAGCCCTGCACTGTGGACACAGAGATCCCTGGGGAGACGGGCTTTGGACCTGGGGCACCGGGCCCTGCCGTCCACGCTCTGAGCGTCCCTCTACCCCCCGCCCAGCTGCAGCCGTGCGCTCCGGACCCAGGAGGACCCAGGGGAGCACCTTCTCGAGAGAGATCGGTCCTCTCGGGCCTTTGGCCAGTAAAGTCCATCCCCTCTCACCCCCAGGGAAAGCCGCCACGTCCCTGCCGATGGGTGGGCTCACACCGCCGTGACGGGGGGTGCTGTTTGGGCGAAGAAGGGAACGATGTCGCTTGCCGTCGGCTCGCAGCCCTGCCGGGTCCCTGGGTCACGTTCCGTCTCTGGCACTCTGAGCTCGGGTTTGAGAGCTGAAGGGTTTCTGCGAGAGGCTGCCGCAGGTCTGTCCTCTAGGACTGAGTTCTAACACGTCGGAATTCTCCTGTGTGGTCAGGAAGGCTTGACTCTCTTGCCAAGAAAAGTGTACCGTCACTTTCCTCTTCATCTGAGACCTGATCGTCTGTGGATATGTTCTGGGCTTTGGAGGGACAGCGCCAGGCGCTCTGGGCGTCGATAGTGGAGGGCCTGGCGCCAGAGCTCGTGGGAATAACCTCCGTGCAGTTCCGCACTGTCCAGCCCAGGGCCGGACGGCTGCCGGCCGAGGTTTCCGTCCTCCTCACACGTCTGATGGTTCTGAAACGTGGCCGCGAAGGCGCTCACTCGTGTCTCGACTCCTGGTGGCCCCCGGATGCGCCGTGGCAGTCTCCAGGTGGGAATCCTGGAGGGGTCGCCTCTGCCTTCTCCAGGGCCTCTTGCCCACCCGGGGATCGACCCGGCTCTCCTGCGCGGCAGGTGCATTCTCTACGCGCCGGCTGTCCTGACGCAGGCTGTGGGCTCCCCCGGGCTGCTGCTCCGGGGGGCACTGGGCACGCTCGTTCGGGCGGGCCGGCCGGAGGTGGCTTGCTGGCACGGGCTGACGGAGGCAGCTCTCGGGCGTCCGTGGACGGCCTCCCGGGGTGCCTGGGGTGAATGAAGGCGGCGAGAGTCGAGTTGTCCCGTTATCAAAATGTCTGGAGGCCGGCAGGAAATAGAGCGTGGACGCGCGCTTATCGCGAGCAGCGCCCGTCTCCCCTTTCTTGGAGAGACGCCGCGGATTCATTTAGCGCAAGACCAGCTGTGTGCTGTGCCTCCCGGCCGTGGCCGCGCGGAGGGGCGTTCCTGCCCAGCCTCTCAGGCCTCAGACGCCCGTGCCCGCCCTCCCGAGCACCCCGGCTCTGCGGGGCCTCTCGCACGGAGGGGCGCGTTGGGCCGTCGGGGAGGCTGAGCGCTGAAGGTGCTTTTGCCGCGCGGTGCTGGATGAGACTCTGGAGAGGGCCCTATGGACGGCACGGAGGCCCAGCCAGTCCGTCCTAAAGAAACTCGACCCTGGAGTCGGCGGCAGGACGGGCGGTGCAGCTGGGGCTCCAGTCCTGTGCCCACCCGGTGTGCAGAGAGCTCTCGTCGGGAAAGCCCCCGAGGCTGGGGAAGACGGGGGCGGGAGGGGAAGGGGCGGCCGCGGACGAGAGGGCTGGAGGGCCTCCCCGACTCGGGGCGTGTGAGCAGGCAGGGGGCAGGGAAGCCTGGCGAGGCATCCACGGAAACGACGCTCAGCCTCGCTTGTGATTAGAGAAATGCAAATTAAAACCACCATGAGATAGCACCTCACACCCGTCAGAATGGCCATCATCTGTCTACAGGGACGGGGAGGTTCTTCACGCCCGCTCACGCGGGACAGACGTGACGCAGTCAGCGTGGACGAGGAGGCTCGGTTTGAGGACCTGGGCTCTCGCCGGGGTCCTGGGGACGCCCCGTGACTCCCACGGGCCCTCCCACGGCTCCGAGTCCAGACGTTTAAAGCCACGTCCGCTCCCAGCAGCTGGAGGACGAGGCCCGGGCTGTCCGAGGGAAGCCCACCTTCCTCACTGGGCGGGGACCCGAGGGGCCACGCAGGGCCCAGTGGCCGGGGAGGGCGCATCCAGAGCCACAGCCGCAGAAGGGAGCTGGCCCCCGGCAGCCCGGGCCGTGCGCACCGGCAGCCGGCTGCACGAGCTGGGGCCAGGCGCCCCTGTGGGCGCGACTGCGGGGGTGGCCGCCTTCCGTCGCCGCGCGCAGGACCCAGAGGCGTGCGTCTGATCCCCGGGAACCCGGTGGCTACGACTCTGAGCTCCCAGCTCTGGGGCCCAGGGTCGATCCCCGGTCAGGACACTTGATCCCACATGCAGCAGCTAAGACCCGGTGCAGCCCAACAAGTCAGTCGATACATGAATGCATGTTAAAAAGAAAAGGAGACGACAGCAGGGCGGCCCCAGCGGCTCCACAGTAGAGAATCCACCGGCCCACCTGTGGAACCTGCAGGAGACGCGGGGTGCACCTGCCGAGCCGCCATTTCTCCCGTCCGGAGGCGCTGGCCGACGTGCAGCGAGGGGCCCCCCGGCCGTGAGAGCTCAGAGTGCTAGCCACCGGACCCTGAGCTGGCCGCTCGGGTCCCCGCCTGGTGCACACTCGGGGAGGCTGCGTGGAGAGAAACGGGGGCTTCCCTCGGACAGCCCGGCCTCGTCCTCCAGCTGCTGGGAGCGGACGTGGCTTTAAACGTCTGGATTCAGAGCCGTGGGAGGGCCCGTGGGAGGGTCCTGGAATATGGGGGCGGCCTGGGTCAGGCAGAGCAGGGGTGCACCTGTCGGCCTCCGGATTCCTCGCCCCGGTGCGCCTCCCTGCCGGTGCTGTTCTCCGGGATCGACTCTCAGATCCTGGGCGCCCAGGGGCCTGTCTCCTGGTTCCGATGTCGCCAGCCGGGGTTGAGAGTCGCCCCCAGAGAAAGCCCGCCCTTCCCGCCTCCCCCGTCCTGGCTGGGGAGCTTCCTCCCTTCCCGCCTCCCCGCTCCTGGCTGGGGAGCCTCCTCGGGGCGACCGGCTGGCTTCAGATCGGCCAGCGCCCGGCCCTGCCGATGCTTTATGAGAGAGGCCCGTGCTGAGGTCTCCGCTCCTTGCCCGAGGTGACGGTTCCGCCCATCTGAAGGGGACGTCGACGGTTTGCGGAGGACCCTCCGTGTTCCGAGTCCCAGCTGTTGGGTGGGGAGGAGGGAGGCGCCCGAAGCGGGCTTGGCCCGTGGCGCCTCGAGGGCCAGGTGGCCAGGGCCGGGGGCTTCGGGGGGCCGAGTGCCCACCCTGCCTGCGCAGCCCTGCCGGCCCGGGCGGCCCTGCGGAGAGCGGGCGGGCGCAGGCTGTGCGGGCCGGTCACCCCTGAGCTCTGGGCATTGACGTGAGGTTCATAGAACCCTCAGACCCAGGGAAGCTCTTATGCTTCTCTCAGTTTTTATTTCAGCCACTTATCTGTGTTTTCATGTGGCTGTGCTGAGTCTGTGTTTGGGCCCCCAGGCGTGCTTGCTTTGAGCTGTGTGGGACCTTCGTCTCCCAACCAGGGATGGAACCCAAGTCCCCGGCATGCAGCGCCGTCTGTGTCCCCTCCCTCGTGAGCCCTCCGCCCCGTCCCAGCCCTGCAGATGGATCCGGAGGCCCCACTTGGGTGCCCTGAGTCCTGCAGGAAAGTGGGTTGTTTTTTTTTTCAAGTCACTAGACGTCCAGCCATTTTCAAGGTGAGGTCCCTTCCACCCTTTTAAAGATGAACCGTCGTGCCGGGATTACGGACTGTAAGAGAAGGACATGGGCTGGTTGGGCCGTCGCTTCGCAAGCCCTGAGTGGGCACCCGGGCCGCGGGTTTAAGGCGCTCGTGGGTGCTGCCCGGGGAGGCGGACGCGGAGAGCGGAGTCCCGTCAGGCCTGGCTCGTGAGCTCCGGGGGTCACGGGGCAGAGGTCACGGGGCGGGCCCTGGGCTCGGGTCTCCTCTGGGACAGACCGTGAAGCCGCTCTGCGATCAGCTTTATAAAAACTGGCTACAGTTCCTATCCGTGGTGGATTTAATGGAGATACAGGGCAAGCATCCAGAATGTCAACTCTTGTTTCTTAGCTAAAGTGGACCTTTTTTTTTCTTCTTTTTAGCCTCACGCCACGAGCTTTGTCTTAGTTATTTATTATTTCCATCCATCGTTTGCTTTGGCCCGTGTGGGCCTCCCACTGCAGTGGCCTCTCTCGCTCCAGAGCTCTGGCTCCTGATTGGACACACCGGTCCAGCGCTCCGCGCCGTGGGATCTTCCCGGCCAGGGATCGAACCGGCGCCTTGCCCTGCGAGGCGGGATCCTAACCCACGGGACGCCCAGGGAAGCCCAGACTTATTTTTTGTCCACATGGGGCCGAGTGCCCACCCTGCCTGCGCAGCCCTGCCGGCCCGGGCGGCCCTGCGGAGAGCGGGCGGGCGCAGGCTGTGCGGGCCGGTCACCCCTGAGCTCTGGGCATTGACGTGAGGTTCATAGAACCCTCAGACCCAGGGAAGCTCTTATGCTTCTCTCAGTTTTTATTTCAGCCACTTATCTGTGTTTTCATGTGGCTGTGCTGAGTCTGTGTTTGGGCCCCCAGGCGTGCTTGCTTTGAGCTGTGTGGGACCTTCGCCTCCCAAGCGGGCATGGCACCCACGCCCCCGGCATGCAGCGCCGTCTGTGTCCCCTCCCTCGTGAGCCCTCCGCCCCGTCCCAGCCCTGCAGATGGATCCGGAGGCCCCACTTGGGTGCCCTGAGTCCTGCAGGAAAGTGGGTTGTTTTTTTTTTCAAGTCACTAGACGTCCAGCCATTTTCAAGGTGAGGTCCCTTCCACCCTTTTAAAGATGAACCGTCGTGCCGGGATTACGGACTGTAAGAGAAGGACATGGGCTGGTTGGGCCGTCGCTTCGCAAGCCCTGAGTGGGCACCCGGGCCGCGGGTTTAAGGCGCTCGTGGGTGCTGCCCGGGGAGGCGGACGCGGAGAGCGGAGTCCCGTCAGGCCTGGCTCGTGAGCTCCGGGGGTCACGGGGCAGAGGTCACGGGGCGGGCCCTGGGCTCGGGTCTCCTCTGGGACAGACCGTGAAGCCGCTCTGCGATCAGCTTTATAAAAACTGGCTACAGTTCCTATCCGTGGTGGATTTAATGGAGATACAGGGCAAGCATCCAGAATGTCAACTCTTGTTTCTTAGCTAAAGTGGACCTTTTTTTTTCTTCTTTTTAGCCTCACGCCACGAGCTTTGTCTTAGTTATTTATTATTTCCATCCATCGTTTGCTTTGGCCCGTGTGGGCCTCCCACTGCAGTGGCCTCTCTCGCTCCAGAGCTCTGGCTCCTGATTGGACACACCGGTCCAGCCGCTCCGCGGCCCGTGGGATCTTCCCGGGCCAGGGATCGAACCGGCGCCCCTTGCCCTGCGAGGCGGGATCCTAACCCACGGGACGCCCAGGGAAGCCCAGACTTATTTTTTTGTCCACATGGTAATGAGTTTGTAGCACATCATCAGACGTGTATTTTGTTGCTGTTGTTCAGTTGTGGAATCCCGTCTGCCTTCCTGCGACCCCGTGGACGGCCGCCCGCCGGGCTCCCCTGTCCCTCCCCGTCTCCCGGAGCTGCTCAGACTCCCGTCCGCGGAGTCGGGGATGCCGTCCAGCCCTCTCGTCCTCGGCCGCCGCTTCTCCTCCTGCCCGCCGTCTGTCCCAGCCTCGGGGGCTTCTCCAGTGCGTCGTCTCTTTGCACCTGGTGGCCAGAGGACGGGAGCTGCAACTTCAGCGTCCGTCCTTCCAGGGACTGAGGCTTTCCTTTCCTTTAGGATGGACTGGCTGGATCTCCGTGCGTCCAGGGGCCTCTCAAGAGTCTTCTCCAGCACCCCACTTAAACGCATCGTGTCTCTGGCGCTCAGCCTTCTTACTGGTGCATTTCGTCTCGTCTCTTCTCGTTGACTTCCAGTTTATGGCTGGATGCCGCTCGCCCGCCTCTTAGAGGAGGAGGTGGCCGGGGAACACGGTGACTCTCTCCTTCTTTCCAGATCTTTCTCTCCTACCTGCGACAGTGCTGTCCCTTTGCCCATCCCTGGCCATTTGTCTTTCTCTCTCTCGCATTCCTCCCACGTAGTCCTCCCTTCTTCCTGGACTTGTGTCCCCTCGCCGACCACTGGCTGCTTTTAGTTGCCATTTTCTCCCCAGCTCAGGGCCTTAATGTATTCTGCATGCCTTTTCATGCCGATGGCGTGGGAGGGTCCGGGAGGTGATTTGCATGGGTTTGAGGACCCAGGGCATGAGAAGGCCGTCTGCTTTCCTGCCGGCTACGTGTCCTGGGCCTTGAGCGGTGGCGGGCCACCTCGGAGCCTCTCCGCGTCCCTCGGGTGGGCCGCCCGCCGCCGGCAGCCCCCCGGCGTTCCCAGGGACGGCGGGCGCGGGGCTCCGGGTCCTGGCCGGGCGTTTCTTTCCCATCCTGCGTCCCGGTCCCGCGGGCTCTCTGTCAGGTGTCAGCGGAGGATCAAAGCCCTCCCCGCCCCCCGCCCCCGGAGCAGATTTGCATGAGAATCTGCCCCACGATTCACGAGCGAGGGTCATTAGCGGGTTTCCTTGGGCGGCTCGGAGAGGCTCTTCCATTGATCCGCTCGTTCTGTGAAGGCGCGGCGCCTTTTCACGGGGCTGCCCCCCGGTCCTCGCTCGGCGACCACAAAGTGGACGCCCCCGCGCCCCGCCCCCGTCCCCATCGCCTCCGGTGACTTGGCGTTGGCCCCGTGGGAGGGCAGAGGCTGCCGGTCCCGGCCGACGGTGGAGGAGGCGCAGACGGGGATCGGATGAGGGGCACCCGGACCGGCAGGTGCGTGGCCCTGGGGGTGTCCCCGGAGCACCGGCTCCGGTCAGAGGTCCGCCCCCTGGACCATCCCGTCCTCAGTGGAGACGCGGGGGCCCTTAGACGCCCCCAGATCCTTCTCGCAACCTAAGCGTGCTCCCCGATGAGATCGTGCCTCGGACGGGGGGCTTCACTGGTAGCTCGGGGGGGAAAGACTCCGCCTGCCCTCAGGGGACCCCGCTCAGCTCCTGGGCTCAGAAGGTCCCCTGGAGACGGGGTGGGCTCCCCACTCCAGCGCTCCGCAGGCTCAGGGGGTCCGGGTCTAAGAGGGCCTGGGTGGGCTCACGGGCACGAGGCAGCTGGGGGAGCAGCGGGTGGTCTCCTCCTGGTGTTTCCAGGGGCTGCTCCCCAAAGGCCCAGGCGGGGCCTCCCCACGTTTCTGTTCCAACAGAGAAAAGTTTAAACGCCCACTAGGAAAATGCTCGGCGGCCCCAGTGCACCTCTCTCCAGGAGCGCCCCCGGAATCACAGGAGCACCCCGAGTGTCTCACAGAGGGGCTCAGCCTTCCCTCCCCGCGAAGGTGGACTGAGATACGCCAGTGTCCAGCCTGGGTGTAGGGAAGGCGGAGGAACCAGAGGTCCAAGTGCCCACAGACATTGGACTGTAGACAGAGCAAGAGGAGGGGCTCCCCTGGGGGTCCAGTGGGTCAGGACACCGCCTTGCAGTGCAAGGGGCGCCGGTTCGATCCCTGGCCCGGGGAGGATCCCACGTGCCGCGGAGCAGCTGGACCGATGTGTCCAATCACCGAGCCGGAGCTCTGGAGCGCATGCGCCCATGTGTCCAATCACCGAGCCGGAGCTCTGGAGCGCATGCGCCCATGTGTCCAATCACCGAGCCGGAGCTCTGGAGCGCATGCGCCCATGTGTCCAATCACCGAGCCGGAGCTCTGGAGCGCATGCGCCCGGAGCCGGTGCTCTGCAGCGAGAGAGGCCACTGCGATGGGAGGTCCAGAGGGCCAGAGAACAAAAGATGGAACTAAATGAAAGACCAATAGAAGTGGCAAAAAAATATATATATATATATATGTAAAAAAAAAAAATTTCTGGGAGAGACATCTGTCACCTCCGATACGCAGACGGCACCACTAAGAAAGCTAAGAGGAGCTTGTAAACCAGTTATCCTCCAATGAAAAGAATAAGTCTCACGGTGACTAGAGTGAGGATTTCTGCGGTTCTTTCGTTTTATAAAGCGGCAATATGTAGGTCACTGCCTGGGCTGGGAAGATCCTCTGGAGGAAGACCGGGCGACCCACGGCAGGATTCTCGCCCGAAGCGTTCCCCGGCTTGTTATGGGTCTCACAGAGTCAGAACATAAAAGAGTATTTGTGGGTCGGTTAACAAGCCGTGACGGACTCTTTTGTAGCCCGCCGGGCTCCTCTGGCCATGGGATTCTCCCGGCAAGAAGGCAGGAGCGGGCTGCCAGCCCTTCTCCAAGTGAGCATAGGTTGAAGTTTTATTCTTCCACTTGCTTTCGGTGTACCAAAATGATAAAAAATATATATATTTCCCATGTTTGAATTATTTGGCTTATTTTAGATTCCAGACGTATGGCTGATAGTACCTTAGTTTCCGTGTTTGTTGAATGCTGTCTTTTAGCATATGTGGGACCTGATGACATGGCTCTCCTTGGTAATAGAGTTCTCTTCATATGATTATTTCCATGTATGGCATTGGTCCCTTTTTTTTTCTTTTTTCTTTTTTTTAATTTATTTATTTACTTTGGGTGGGGGTCGGGTTGGGGAGGGAGGGGGGCGGGCGGGCCACTTCTATTGGTCTTTCATTTCTCTATTTTCATCCGTCTTTGTTCTTTGGCTCCTGTGGGCCTCCCACTGCAGTGGCCTCTGTTGTTGCAGAGTGCCGGCTCTGGGCGCATCAGTCCAGCCGCTCCGTGGCACGTGGGATCTTCCCAGGCCAGGGCTCGAACCGGCGCCCCTTGCACTGCAAGGCGGTGTCCTGACCCACTGGACCACCAGGGGAAGCCCGGTCCCTTTTAAAAGAAACACTGAGGTCATTTTCCGCTCCGAAGGTGAGCCCGAGAAAGCTTACTGGAGGCGGCTCAGCTAACAGTCAATGACGGCATTCGAATCTAGTGGACGGTGCCTGGTGCCGAGTGCTTCGCGGAACGGGCGTGGCAGGCTCTGATGCTGTCTGCTGCCCTCGACGAGACGGCCGCGTGGCGTTGCGCCCGGGGTTGGATGAGAGGCGACCGGCACGTGTGTGTGTCGAAGGCGCTCGTTTGGCTCCCGCGAGCATCGCGAGGGAGTTCCAGTGGGCCGAGGACGGCCTCTTGCCTCTGTCCCTGGGCTTCCTGGCCTCCCCCGGCCTTCCCTCCGCGGGGCGGAGCACAGTCTCTCGGGGTCGTCGAGCCTCGTGACTCTTGTTTGCTCTACCGCTTCCGAGGGGGAGGGGGTGTGTGTTTACAGTCGCTTCTGGCTGGAAGCGTTCTGTCCTCTCCAAGGCGAACAGGTGTGCCTGCTTTAGGCAGATGTCCCAACAGGGCTGCCAGACCGTGACTGGAGGCGGCGGCGCTGTTGATGGCCTTTAGGATGGACGGGTTGGCTCTCCTCGCCGTCCAGGGGGCTCTCAGGAGTCGTTTCCTTGGGCCCACGCGTATCAGGTGCCTCGTGCCCGAAGATCTCTTCCATACAGGTCCTACATCGGTCATGTTGGTCTTGCGCTCGGCGGTTTTCCTTTGCTCTGGATCCCTGCCTTGGAAAGTCGCGTCTGTGGCAGGCCTCTGGCGTGGTGCGGGTCTCCTTCCCCAGGTGAAGGTTCCCACAAGGCCACGTGGTGAGACAGGGACGTCACTCAGAGCCTTGCTGGACGAGCGTGAACGTGACGTTTGCGACCTACGGACGAGCCGTGGAAGGCTTCAGGCAGGAATACTGGAGCGGGTAGCCTCTCTCTTCTCCACTTGCAGGCATGTCTCTACCAGAAGAGCTCCGGGGAAGCACTTGCTGTTCGGATAGCATATTTCAGTCGCAGGAATTCCTATCTAAGTACCAGGTCTTGGTATGTCTAGAATAGATTTTTCAAGACTCATTTCATTTTTTCAAAGTCTTTGTTTCTTTTCGGCCACTTCTGTCGATCTTTCATTTATTTTCATCTTTGTTCTCTGGCCCGTGTGGGTCTCCCATCACAGTGGCCTCTCTCGCTGCAGAGTACCAGCTCCGGGCACATGCGCTCCAGAGCTCCGGCTCCTGATTGGACACATCGGTCCAACGTGGGATCTTCCCCGGCCAGGGATCGAACCGGCGCCCCTGTCACTGCAAGGCGGTGTCCTGACCCACTGGACCACCAGGGAAGCCTAGGGTCATTTCATGTTTAAGAGGTCGGGTTTTTTTGCTAATTTTGTGACAGACACGTAGAAAGCATGTTTTGATCGCCCTCTAACACTTGAGATGAAGTCTCTGTTTTCTAACATCTTCAAGACTTATCGCTTGGAGGTGGATTAGTATTACATTCCCCAGTGTCGACTAAAGAAGGTAAACAACTTGAGAGTTGTGGGTAAAACTTTATTTGGGGCGCAATGAGGACGGCAGACCTCAAATAGCTCTCAGAGAGGGCGCCAAAGAGGCAGCAGAAGAAAATTCCGTTTGTAACTGTTTGGTGGCGAGGATTTTTCCGTACCGTTGAACACTCATTTTACAAAGGTGGTCTCTGGTGAGTCTCACGGATCTGCTTCCCCATGAAGGGATTTTGTGCTTTTCCAGGTATGACGAGATGCAAGGATCGAGATCCTAAAACCTGTTCCTAGGGCTTCCCTGGTGGTCCAGTGGGTAAGGACACCGCCTTGCCGTGTAAGGGGCGCCGGTTCGATCCCTGGCCTGGGAAGAGTGGACGCATGTGTCCAACGACCGAGCCGGAGCTCTGGAGTGCATGCGCTCGGAGCCGGTGCTCTGCAGCGAGAGACGCCACCGCGATGGGAGGCCCACAGGAGCCAAAGAACACAGAAATCAATGAAAGACCAATAGAAGTGGCCCCCAAAAAAGGGAAAAAAAAAGATTAAAAAAAAAAACAAACCTGTTCCTAAAAGCAATTCCGCCCTCTTCTCCACTTGCAGGCATGTCTCTACCAGAAGAGCTCCGGGGAAGCACTTGCTGTCCGGATAGCATATTTCAGTCGCAGGAATTCCTATCTAAGTACCAGGTCTTGGTATGTCTAGAATAGATTTTTCAAGACTCATTTCATTTTTTCAAAGTCTTTGTTTCTTTTCGGCCACTTCTGTCGATCTTTCATTTATTTTCATCTTTGTTCTCTGGCCCGTGTGGGTCTCCCATCACAGTGGCCTCTCTCGCTGCAGAGTACCAGCTCCGGGCACATGCGCTCCAGAGCTCCGGCTCCTGATTGGACACATCGGTCCAACGTGGGATCTTCCCCGGCCAGGGATTGAACCGGCGCCCCTGTCACTGCAAGGCGGTGTCCTGACCCACTGGACCACCAGGGAAGCCTAGGGTCATTTCATGTTTAAGAGGTCGGGTTTTTTTGCTAATTTTGTGACAGACACGTAGAAAGCATGTTTTGATCGCCCTCTAACACTTGAGATGAAGTCTCTGTTTTCTAACATCTTCAAGACTTATCGCTTGGAGGTGGATTAGTATTTCATTCCCCAGTGTCGACTAAAGAAGGTAAACAACTTGAGAGTTGTGGGTAAAACTTTATTTGGGGCGCAATGAGGACGGCAGACCTCAAATAGCTCTCAGAGAGGGCGCCAAAGAGGCAGCAGAAGAAAATTCCGTTTGTAACTGTTTGGTGGCGAGGATTTTTCCATACCGTTGAACACTTATTTTACAAAGGTGGTCTCTGGTGAGTCTCACGGATCTGCTTCCCCATGAAGGGATTTTGTGCTTTTCCAGGTATGACGAGATGCAAGGATCGAGATCCTAAAACCTGTTCCTAGGGCTTCCCTGGTGGTCCAGTGGGTAAGGACACCGCCTTGCCGTGTAAGGGGCGCCGGTTCGATCCCTGGCCTGGGAAGAGTGGACGCATGTGTCCAACGACCGAGCCGGAGCTCTGGAGTGCATGCGCTCGGAGCCGGTGCTCTGCAGCGAGAGACGCCACCGCGATGGGAGGTCCACAGGAGCCAAAGAACACAGAAATCAATGAAAGACCAATAGAAGTGGCCCCCAAAAAAGGGAAAAAAAAAGATTAAAAAAAAACCAAACCTGTTCCTAAAAGCATCCGCCTGTCTAAAGAGTTCTCCCACCAGATCCCCTGGTGCCCGGAGGGCCTCCTTCAGCCCCAGACTCCCTCAGGGGGTGCTGAGGGCCAGCAGCTGCCGCAGCCCGGGTCTCGGTCTCCCCAGGGGTGGACGGCAGAGGCCGTTGTGGTTAATCATCAGCAGTGTGATTGCTAAATGCCGAGTTGTACTTGACACCAAGGAAGAAGTCATTGCACACATCCCATGAGACTGGAAACTATTTACAGTTCTTTAGAGTCTCCCCTAAAGAAATTTCATGTGTGTGTTTGAGGCTGAGCTGGACCTTGGTCGCTGGGCAGCTCCTGCTGGTTGTGACAAGCAGGGGCCCGTCTCCGGCCGCATTGCGAGGGCTTCTCATCGCCGGCTTCCCTCGCCGCGGAGCCCCCGCTGCCCCGTGCCGTGGGGCGCCTTCCCAGAGCAGGGGTCGACACCGTTTCCCCTGCACCGGCGGGCGGATTCTGCGCTGCTGAGCCCCTGGGGAAGGACCCGGGTTTACCCCTTCGAGACCTGATCCACGGGAACCCTGTCCTGTGCAGCTCCACCCCGAGAGGCCGTCTGTACGTGGAACGGCCGCTGTGTTAGCCTGGAAGAGCAAACGCCTCTTGCGAGGCCGGCGAGGGTTCCCGAAGTGAGACAGGCGCATCCCCGGCCCTGTGTGCAGCTGAGGGCAGTCGGGGCGGGGGGGATCGGTTTTAGCGCAGTCGGGGGCAGAGGGGAGCCCCCAGCATGTGCCTTCCGTGTTTCCAGCGCCGTGTGCTGCCGTTGTTGCTTGCGAGGAAGTCTGAGCAATGGGTCTGCTCTGTACATGGCTCACAGCCGCAGGAGAGAGCTGAGCTGAGGACGGAGAGGCCGGCGGCGCTCGCTGAGCGGAGGGGCTCTGCCGGGGGGCTCTGTGTGTGGCGGGAGCCCGCGGCCCTGTGCCTGCTGTCTGCCCAGTGGCAGGAGACAAGGTGCCGCCCTCCCTTCTCCGGCCCCGCTCTGCCGGTCCCCCTTCCCGCCGCCTCCTTTTAGGAGACCTCGCTGAGGCGGTCGCCTCCCGCCAAGACCCGGGCTTGCCCTGACCCTCCGGGGCTCACAAAGGGGGGCTTTCAGCGTCCCCGGGAAACGGCCCCAGCGCTTTATCAGGCCGTGAAATCGGGAATGAAAGGCCCTTTGCCTCCGCTGCCTCGCCCCGCCGCGCCGGCCGGGGGATGCCGCTGCCCGGGGAGGCAGGGCGCCCGTGTCCCCCCCCGGCCCCCGCACGCAGGCGGCCGGCCCCCTCCTCCGACGGCTGGGTGGTCTGCCGAGGCCCCCGAGGCGCCGTCCCCGGGGCACGGGAGCGTCCTCTGGTCCCGGGGCTGCTCTGGGCGGGCGTGGGCTCCAGGGGGGACGGGAGTCTGTTTGGCTCCGGAGAGCCCCCGGAGCTTCACGTTCCAGAAAGAAACAGCAGAAGCGAGAGACGCGCGTCCCTTTGTGGTGGCCGAGGCCCGTCTCCAGGCTGTCTGCGCCCTCAGCGCGGTGTGCCTCTGGCAGGGGCTGGAGCGGTCTTTGCAGGGAGTCCCTGTGTGCGTGTCTCCCGTTGCCTGTTTCAGGTTGATAACCTGGCTGAAACGTTCTGATGCTTTGCATCCACACGTGGAGACGTTGAGAGCCGGGTCAGAAAAGAGCAGGGTCAGGGCTTCCCCGGGGGTCCAGGGGGTAAGGACACCGCCGTGCAGGGCAAGGGACGCCGGTTCGATCCCTGGCCCGGGAAGATCCCACGTGCCGCGGAGCGGCTGGACCGGTGTGTCCAGCGACCGAGCCGGCGCTCTGCAGCAAGAGAGGCCACTGCGATGGGAGGCCCGCACGGGCCAACGAACAAAGATGGATGAAGCTGAATGAATGAAAGACCAGTGGAAGTGGCCCGCCCGCCCCGCCGGCGGGTGCTCCCGGCATGAAGACGGGGGTGGGCGGCCGTGCCCTCCTCCGGGCGATGTTCCCGACCCAGGGATCGAACCCAGGTCCCATAGACTTCTGAACCCTGACATCGAGACAAATTAAGGAGAATAAAACGCTTAGATCTCTGTCTACACTGGCTGTGGGTCGGGACCCTGGTCCTTTCTTGTGGCCGGTGGCTGGGCTCTGCGCACAGAGGCGCTCCCGCGCCCGTCTGATGCTCAGGAGGACACGGGCGCCTTCTCCTTCTGCCTTTCTTGGTCCCGCAGAGCTGCGGACGCACGCGTGGGCCGGGGGACGCGCGAGTTGGCCGAGAGAGCCCCCGAGGTGTTGGCGTCGCCGAGGGGTGGCGTGCAGCCGTCCGTGCGCGAGGCCTCGATTGCAGCTCGCAGGTCAAAAGCGTCGCGAGCAGAGGGTCGCCCAGAAGCCCGTGTCTGCCCTCCGCGCGATGTGGCTTCCGTCACGCCCGGCCCTTCGCTCTTCCGTGGCCTCCAGCCCGCCAGGCTCCTCTGCCCGTGGGCGTCTCCCGGCAGGAAGCCTGGCGTGGGGGGCCGTGCCCTCCTCCGGGGATCTTCCCGACCTGGGGATCGAACCTGCGTCTCCCGCCTGCGCAGGTGAGTTTCCCCCCCGGAGCCGCCAGCCGGCCTGAAGGCGACGTCTCGGCCTCGGGCGCACTCTGAGGCCGCGCAGAGCTCCTCGCGGCGATCCGGACGTGCTCCGAGGCGCGGAACAGAGCCAGGCTGAGCTCGGTCAGCACCTGCGGCTCGTGGAGGTTTCCTCCTCAGGCTGTATTTTCGGCGGTGCCGGGGCTCTGTGACCGTGGGCCGTCGTCCTCGAGCTGCGCTGACCGGGGCCCCTCTTGAGGTGGGGTCGGCGGGCTGCTCTTGTCGGGGAGCGCAGGCTGGGGGTGTGTGGGCCCCCCAGGGCTGGAGTGGAGCGCGCGAGCGCCGGCCGGCGGCCTGGGGCCCACGGGCCTCGTGGCTACCCGCGTTCTCCCGCCATGGCGGGCGGACTCTCAGACCCTGTGCCACGCAGGAGGCCCGTGGTGCTCGCTCGGGCTGGCCTCGCAAGAAGCTGTAATGGTGCTTTTGTTTATGTATTTATATTTTAAAAAGTTTGACCTCGTGTTTTTGTTCTTTTTCCTTTTTTATTCATTTTGGCCACTTCTATTGGTCTTTCATTTATCTGTTTTCACCTGTCTTTGTTCTCTGGCCCGTGTGGGCCTCCCATCGCAGTGGCCTCTCTCGCTCCGAGCACCGGCTCCAGGCGCATGCGCTCCGGAGCTCCGGCTCAGTCGTTGGACACCCCGGTCCAGCCGCTCCGCAGCACATGGGATCTTCCCGGGCCAGGGATCGAACCGGCGCCTCTTGCCCTGCAGGGCGGTGTCCTTACCCGCTGGACCACCAGGGAAGCCCAGATCGGTACTTTTTTTTTAACACGAGAGGCTTGTGTGGCTTTGTACAAGGCACCCCATTCTGGGTATCTCTGATTCTTTCTGGAGGTTCCGGTCCAGTTCAGGAGGCTGCCTGGGTGACGCCGGGGCCGTGTTTTTGTCGGAGCCTCACGGCCGCGGCGTGCCAGGCAGGCTTCCCCGTTCCTGAAGACGTTTGCTTTGTCGCGGTGCTGAGGTGCTGTCTCCAGGCTTCTCCACTGTGAACATGTCCCTCGATCTTCTTGATTAATATCTTTTTTTAGCATATAAGAGTGTTTGCTGTCTGGCTGTTCAGGATGGCGTATGTCAGCCGTATGCACGCTGTCTTTTCAGCCTGAGACGTACCTGTGGGCTGTTCGTTGGGACTTTCTGTTCTGCGCCAGAATGCCGTCGCCGACAACAGGTGAAAAATCTGGATGTGAGAGTTTTGTGAACAGCAAAACTCTGTAAAAGTCAACTGAAACTAAAAAAATCCCCTATAGGTCTGAGGCAGGACCAAGGACCACAGACTTGGAAGACCTGGCTTTGAGATGGTTTCGTTCGCTTAGCGGTCTTCTGCCTCTGGCCTGACGTGTGCTCCTAGGTGTTATTTACGTATATCCATTGTTGTTGTTTAGTCAGTGTGGAACACCCAGGACGTGTCTTTGGTCCTCAAGCAGCAGAATTCCCCGATGGCTCTGTCTCCAGAGAGTTACGGACGGGCACCGTGGCATCGCCCGTCTGAGAGCGGATGAGACGGAGAGGCTCGTTTCCTGGCAGCGAACCCCTTGGGGCACTTGCTTTGTTTCTCGGTGTTTTCAGGGTACACGGGCGCTCTTGCTGGTCAAATCCCTGTCGTCGTGAACGGCGGTGGGGGTCCCCGGGGGCCCAGGGGTCTTGGCAGGCGGCGTGGACGGAGGGGGCCTCTCGGGGAGCGTGGACCCAGGGTGTCAGGTGTGGGGGCGTGCCCTGGCCGGCAGGCGGCTCGTCTTGGGGTTTGCCTCTGCTGGCCCTGCAGCGGGGTTTCTGTCGGCCGGCTGCCAGAAGGCCTCCTTATTTTGGCAAGGCGCAGTATGCTTTTCGCGACACACATGTTCTCCACCCATTTCGAGCTCGAGAGAGTCCCGTGAATACCTGTAAAGCTGGCCCCGGGCACCTATTTTTGCAGATATGTTGGGAACGGGAAAAACGCACCCACCTGAAAAACAGATTCGCCATTTTCCAAAGAAACCTGGTGCTGTGAATTCAGAAAAGGGAAAAGGTCTTGGGATCCCGGTTTCTGTTGAGAACGTTACTGGACGCTCTGAGCATGTACCGTGTGACGTGAAAAGTGGATTTTTCTGTGCATGTGTGCGTGTGGAACGCCACGTTTTTTCTTTCCATCTAGACAGAAATGTAAGTATTCATCAATGTTCAGCGTTTTCGTATCCAGCAGAAATGTCTGTGTGTGTGAGCATGCCACAGGTCCTAGGAAATGTCCAGCGCTCTGGTCTCGGGCGTTTCTCGCTGATTCCACTTTCCGGCCACGCCTGAGAACCTGCCTTCCCACCTGACCGCCGCTGGCGGAACGTGGCCTGAAAAATGGGCCCTTTTGAAACAATTATGGAAGCATGCCTGAGAGACGAGACTTACATTTTATTCTATTTCATTAAAAAAAAAAAGTGGCAGTGGCTTCGTTGCTCCCGTGCGCCTGACTCTGCCCACGGGTGGCAGCCCGGCAGGTGGCTCTGTCCATGGGATTCTCCACGCCCGACTCCTGGGGTGGGGTGCCAGAGACCCTAGGTAAACGCTCCTTGCTGGTCCGCTTTCTTTTTTTTTTTTTTAATTTTGGCCAATTCTATTGGTCTTTCATTTGTGTATTTTTGCTTTTTGGCCTGTGTGGGCCTCCCATCGCAGTGGCCTCTCTCACTGCAGAGCACGGGCCCTGGATGCATGCGCTCCGGGGCTCCGGCTTGGTAATTGGACACACCGGTCCAGCCGCTCCGCGGCACGTGGGATCCTCCCAGGGCCAGGGATCGAACCGGCGCCCCTGGCACAGCAAGGCGGTGTCCTTACCCACTGGACCACCATGTTTCTGACAAACATGAACATGGATCAGCCATAGGTATGCATTACACCCTCTGACTGCTTTCTTTTACGGTGGGTGCTGTCTGTCTGTTCTTAGCGGCTTAGCTGTGTCTGACTCTCTGTGATCCTGTGGACGGCAGCCGGCCAGGCTCCTCTGTCCATAGGAGGCTCCAGGCAAGAAGACTGGAAGGGGTGGCCGTCTCCTTCTCCAGGGGAGCTTCCCCGCCCCGGGATCGAACCCGGGTCTCTTGCGTCTCCTGCCTTGGCGGGCAGATGGTTTCCCCCCAGTGTTACCCGAGTGTGTGACATAATATGACTCGGAGTTCTGTCTCCTTGAGAAGTAGGTGTGTGCGTGACATTTTTAACTTTATAGGAACTCGCGTAGCCTCAGGGTGTTTTCGGTGGTTGCCTCGGGCTTCGCTGCCTCAGCCTCTCTGAGCCTCTCTCTCGGGGCCGCGCGTCCTGGGCTGCGCACCTCCCCAGGCCGGCTGCCCGGAGGCTCCACGGAGCAGACCCTTTTAAACTCGCTCCGTCAGTCTCCAAGGCTCTCAGCACGCGGTCTCCGCGAGTCGGACGTCAGCAAGCCGACGTGGACGGGTCTGTTCTCCTGTTGGACTTAGGCTGCTGAGTTGCGTTCCAGTCTTTGCGACCCCGTGGGCGGCAGCACGCCAGGCTTGCCGCTCCTCCATCAGCTTCCAGAGCTGCTCAAACGCGTGTCCGTGGACTCGGGGATGCCGTCCAGCCCTCTCGTCCTCGGTCGCCCCCGTCTCCTCCTGCCCTCCGTCTTTCCCAGGATCGGGGGCTTTTCCAGGGAGTCCTCTCTGGAGCTTCAGCCACAGCCTCCGTCCTTCCCGTGAATATTCGGGGTGGATTTCCTTGAGCATGGACGGGCTGGATGTCCTTGCCGTCCAAGGGGCTCTCAAGCGTCTTCTCCAACCGTTCAAAGGCACCCATTCTTGGGCGCTCAGCTTTCTGTAGGGTCCGGCTCTCACATCCGTACGTGACGACTGAAGACACCATCGCTTTGCCCCTGGTTTCTTAGGACATGAGTTAGAGTGAAGAGACCTGGACAGCGTGCTACAGTGTACGTCAGTTGGGAGGGCGTCTGAAATTTCTACATCGTTGGCTTCTCTGTCAGTGACCAGCAGGCCGTCCGGCGCCGTCGTTTGCTGATAGCAGCGGACCTCGGGCTGGCGGTTCCCTTCGTCACCTCCAGTTAATCAGAACGTGCGCCTTTCCCTTCTGGCCACGGTCTGCCTGGCCCCTGGCGGCCTGGATGTGTGCGAGTCCCGGCCCTGAGTACTGGCTGTAAGAGCAGTTCAGTTTATCCACACGGTTGTCCAGCATTTCGGTTTATCAGTCCGCTGAGCTGCTGCCCAGTGCGAAGAATACCGTCGTGAATGTCATCGAGTCTCATTGCTCCCTGTCCCGCGAGGGGACTGTGGTAGGAACATGCCTCTTATTCCTCTTTGTCTTAAAATATAAACTTAATATATAATTATCATCTGAGCCATTGGTATGGTGACCGCATCTTTCTAGATGAAGGGAAAAAAGGGACAGCAGCCTTCCCCGTAGGATCAGCGTGAGGACCTCGTTCAGTCGCCGAGTCCCGTACGACTCTCGGGGGCCCCACGGACGGTGCCCCGCCCGCTGCCCCCCGCCCGTCACCCACACCCGGGCTTGGCTCAAGCTCACGTCCGTGGAGGCCATCCGACCGTCTCCTCCTCCATTCCTAACGGGATTCGCACATGCAGCGTTTTCGTTTCTGTGAAACTGCACGTGATTTCAGACGGTGGGGCACCCCACAGCTTGAGAGCCTGGAGCGCTTGGGGACATGCGCCCTCTGATGATTGTCATGCTCGGGTCAATGATAGGCTGAGGCGGCAGGTGATCGTGGGAGGTTTACCAGGAGTCTCTCTGGAGCTTCAGCCACAGCCTCCGTCCTTCCCGTGAATATTCGGGGTGGATTTCCTTGAGCATGGACGGGCTGGATGTCCTTGCCGTCCAAGGGGCTCTCAAGCGTCTTCTCCAACCGTTCAAAGGCACCCATTCTTGGGCGCTCAGCTTTCTGTAGGGTCCGGCTCTCACATCCGTACGTGACGACTGAAGACACCATCGCTTTGCCCCTGGTTTCTTAGGACATGAGTTAGAGTGAAGAGACCTGGACAGCGTGCTACAGTGTACGTCAGTTGGGAGGGCGTCTGAAATTTCTACATCGTTGGCTTCTCTGTCAGTGACCAGCAGGCCGTCCGGCGCCGTCGTTTGCTGATAGCAGCGGACCTCGGGCTGGCGGTTCCCTTCGTCACCTCCAGTTAATCAGAACGTGCGCCTTTCCCTTCTGGCCACGGTCTGCCTGGCCCCTGGCGGCCTGGATGTGTGCGAGTCCCGGCCCTGAGTACTGGCTGTAAGAGCAGTTCAGTTTATCCACACGGTTGTCCAGCATTTCGGTTTATCAGTCCGCTGAGCTGCTGCCCAGTGCGAAGAATACCGTCGTGAATGTCATCGAGTCTCATTGCTCCCTGTCCCGCGAGGGGACTGTGGTAGGAACATGCCTCTTATTCCTCTTTGTCTTAAAATATAAACTTAATATATAATTATCATCTGAGCCATTGGTATGGTGACCGCATCTTTCTAGATGAAGGGAAAAAAGGGACAGCAGCCTTCCCCGTAGGATCAGCGTGAGGACCTCGTTCAGTCGCCGAGTCCCGTACGACTCTCGGGGGCCCCACGGACGGTGCCCCGCCCGCTGCCCCCCGCCCGTCACCCACACCCGGGCTTGGCTCAAGCTCACGTCCGTGGAGGCCATCCGACCGTCTCCTCCTCCATTCCTAACGGGATTCGCACATGCAGCGTTTTCGTTTCTGTGAAACTGCACGTGATTTCAGACGGTGGGGCACCCCACAGCTTGAGAGCCTGGAGCGCTTGGGGACATGCGCCCTCTGATGATTGTCATGCTCGGGTCAATGATAGGCTGAGGCGGCAGGTGATCGTGGGAGTTGAAGTGACCGTTGTCGGTCTAGATTTATTTCTCTTCTCTTCTGTTCCCTTCTCTGGGAGCCGCAAGCCACGGGGTCCCAAAAGGTCAGGCACGATTTAGGGCCTAAACAGCCACACATGAGAGGGGCTGGGAGGCTCACTGGTTTGGGCCCAACTAACTTTCTGTTGTTGTTAATACGTGACAAATATGAAATGTTTCCTTTGTGTTCACAGCATGAGAGACATGGCTGTTATTTGTTTTTTTATTTATTTTTTTTTTACTCTTTGGCTTTTGTGGAATTCATTTCACCTGGCCGGCGGCAACCATAAGGAAAGAGAGCTCTGGCAAAGTACCCCGCAGAAGGTCACTCCGATGTGTCCTTCTAGGTTGTTCTTCTCAGGTGGTTTCCACCAAGGGCTGTGGCGAGGAAAGCTTGGCTGCCATGAACTCTTATTTTTGAGGTCTACATTTAGATGCTACTCAGTACGCGGATTGACTGAAAATGAGGCAAGCCTGCTGTAGACAGAAACCTGAATTGCACACAGCAAAGCTAGACTGGACAGGCATTCTAAATCAAGAGGGACACATTGCATTGTGGATCGCTGCCGTGGGCATTCCAGATACACGCCCGTTTTTTTTTTTTTTTCCCTTGGCCACTTCTATTGGTCTTTCATTTACTTATCTTTGTTCTTTGGCCTGTGTGGACCTCCCATAACAGTGGCCTCTCTCGCTGCAGAGCACCGGCTCCGGGCGCATGCGCTCCAGAGCTCCGGCTCGGTCATTGGACACACGGGTCCCCCCGCTCCGCGGCACGTGGGATCTTCCCAGGCCAGGGATCGAACCGGCGCCCCTTGCCCTGCAAGGCAGTGTCCTGACCCGCTGGACCACCAGGGAAGCCCCCGCACCCATTTTTGTTCATGATGTCTCTGCTGCATAAGGTGTTTGCTCCGCACGCGGTCAGGCATCCTGGACGTCCCAAAGGGCGGAGTGTCTCACACGCGCACGTCTGTAGCCGAGAAAAGCCAACCACGTACCTGTAATAGCGTGCTTTGGTAGTTGACATCTTCCACGGGCACGGGAAGCAAGCCCGGGGGACATGCCCTCTGATGATTGTCATGCTCGGGTCAATGTAGGCTGAGGCCATGATCGGGTGAGTGACCGTTGTCGGTCTAGATTTATTTCTCTTCTCTTCTGTTCCCTTCTCTGGGAGCCGCAAGCCACGGGGTCCCAAAAGGTCAGGCACGATTTAGGGCCTAAACAGCCACACATGAGAGGGGCTGGGAGGCTCACTGGTTTGGGCCCAACTAACTTTCTGTTGTTGTTAATACGTGACAAATATGAAATGTTTCCTTTGTGTTCACAGCATGAGAGACATGGCTGTTATTTGTTTTTTTATTTATTTTTTTTTTACTCTTTGGCTTTTGTGGAATTCATTTCACCTGGCCGGCGGCAACCATAAGGAAAGAGAGCTCTGGCAAAGTACCCCGCAGAAGGTCACTCCGATGTGTCCTTCTAGGTTGTTCTTCTCAGGTGGTTTCCACCAAGGGCTGTGGCGAGGAAAGCTTGGCTGCCATGAACTCTTATTTTTGAGGTCTACATTTAGATGCTACTCAGTACGCGGATTGACTGAAAATGAGGCAAGCCTGCTGTAGACAGAAACCTGAATTGCACACAGCAAAGCTAGACTGGACAGGCATTCTAAATCAAGAGGGACACATTGCATTGTGGATCGCTGCCGTGGGCATTCCAGATACACGCCCGTTTTTTTTTTTTTTTCCCTTGGCCACTTCTATTGGTCTTTCATTTACTTATCTTTGTTCTTTGGCCTGTGTGGACCTCCCATAACAGTGGCCTCTCTCGCTGCAGAGCACCGGCTCCGGGCGCATGCGCTCCAGAGCTCCGGCTCGGTCATTGGACACACGGGTCCCCCCGCTCCGCGGCACGTGGGATCTTCCCAGGCCAGGGATCGAACCGGCGCCCCTTGCCCTGCAAGGCAGTGTCCTGACCCGCTGGACCACCAGGGAAGCCCCCGCACCCATTTTTGTTCATGATGTCTCTGCTGCATAAGGTGTTTGCTCCGCACGCGGTCAGGCATCCTGGACGTCCCAAAGGGCGGAGTGTCTCACACGCGCACGTCTGTAGCCGAGAAAAGCCAACCACGTACCTGTAATAGCGTGCTTTGGTAGTTGACATCTTCCACGGGCACGGGAAGCAAGAATCCCACCGTTAGTTTGAGATATGTTTAGCCACGTTGCTGGGAGAATTGCGTGTTGGATGTTTCCCAGACGAAATGGTGGAGACTGGTGAGGCGCTGAGCCCATGGTAAAACGTCCCCAGGTCTCGGGGAGGGGTCCGGTCTGCCACAGGGCACGTCTTCAAAGGGAAACTGGTGCCGGGCATTTTAACGTGCCTCCTATTGATTATCGGTGGTCTTGAGAAGGGAGTTAGGGCCACAGGTGTTTATTAAAGGACTAGGAGCCAGCTTTTTGGGCAAGGAGCTGCTGTCTTGAAATGAGTAACAGCAGCTCCCAGGTTAAGGCATTCGACTTTCATTTGAGTCAACAGGGTCACTGTGCAGGGTGCTTGTCAACTATGTAAGGGAGAGAACTGTTTTCCAGTTTTCTCTTAAAACCTGTGTTTCAGTTTTTAAACGATTTCCGAGAACGGTATTCTTCGAGAATCGTTATGATGATGAAAAGCTATTGAGAAAACTTTTGAGACGTGTTATGATGACCTTCCGCGTTTGCTTTGGAGCCTGCTTGGTCGAGGGGAGCCCTGATCAGCCTGGGACCCGCTTACACGGGTCTCGGGAAAGCCTCGACGCGCTCGGCCTTTTTTTTTTTTTTTTTTTTTTTTTAGGTTTTTTTTTTTTTTTTTTTTGGGGGGGGGGTGGGTTGGGGGGGGGGGGGGGGCGGGCGGGCCACTTCTATTGGTCTTTCATTTCTCTATTTTCATCCATCTTTGTTCTTTGGCCCGTGTGGGCCTCCCATCGCGGTGGCCTCTGTTGTCGCAGAGCACCGGCTCCGGGCACATGCGCTCCAGAGCTCTGGCTCGGTAATTGGACACATAGGTCCAGCCGCTCCGCGGCACGTGGGATCTTCCCAGGCCAGGGATCGAACCGGCGCCCCTTGCACTGCAAGGCGGTGTCCTTACCCACTGGACCACCAGGGAAGCCCTCGGCCTTTTTTAAATTGTGTCCCTAAAGCGAGTGGTTCCTATGTGGTCGTGGAAACTCGGAAGAAGCCGCTGGACTCCTGAGGTCTCTGTGAAGTGAGACAGAGACTTGCGTCAGGGCCCGTGGGGTTTCCTCCCCGCGACGGCCCCGGCTTTCTTGAGATCTAGCTGGCGTTCGTGACGTTGTGGAAGGTTAGGAGGTAACGCAGTGTGAGAGTGGGTGCCCGCGTGCATTGGAAGACGTGTATCACGATAAGGACGTTCCTCCTTCCCGCTGGGCGTAAGGGCCGCGATTGCCAGGAGCAGGGGCTGAAAGAGATTCTCGGGGGCCGGACCCTGTCGGTCTCGGGGGGCCGGTCGTGGGCCAGCGTCTCTGACGCGCTGCCCGGTGGTGCTCGCACTGGGGGCGTTGATTCCCGCTGAGCCCGGCGGAGTGCTCCTGGGTCACGGCTCCTGCCTGATGAACGGAATGTTGAATGGAAATGCAACTTTGAGACTCACGTATCCGTTCATGTCAATGCCGCATTTCCATCTCAGTCGTGAGGCCTGGCTGCGGTCTCTTACGCACGTTGATGGACAGGCAGCACATGTAGGACTGTGTTCTGCGTGTTATATATTATAAGTGGAATCCCACTGTTACTGTAATATATACATGTGATTTGTTACATACGCATAGTACTATTGTAAATACAATAACGTGGGCTGTATATGTAGTATGACTACTACTACCTATATATACATAACATGCTGCATTTACACATGTCTGTACACATACCTTGTTTATTCTATAAGATTATTGTTAGGGCTTCCCTGGTGGTCCAGTGGGTAAGGACACCGCCTTGCAGTGCAAGGGGCGCCGGGTCGATCCCTGGCCTGGGAAGATCCCACATGCCGCAGAGTGGGTGGACCTGTGTGTCCAACGACCAAGCCGGTGCTCTGTGACAACAGAGGCCACCGCGATGGGAGGCCCACACAGGCCAGAGAACAAAGATGGATGAAAAATAGATAAATGAAAGACCAACCCAAGTGGCCCGCCCGCCCCCTCCCTCCCTAACCCGCCCCCCCACCCAAGAAACCATTAAAAAAAAAAAAAAAAACAAAGGTTATTGTTTACGATTACCATTGTAACTGAACGATGGGTTCTGGCTATTAACTTAATCAAATCATAGGTATAATTTATATCTAATCGTAAATTACATATATGCATATATGTATCCATATTTTATTCTGAAGCGCTCATCGCTGAATCTGCTATTTGGATGATTCCATTTTTCATTTATTTTTTTAACTTTTGGACTCTTTTATTGATTTTTTTCAATATTTTCATCCATGTTTATTCCTCGACCTGTGTGGGCCCCTATCATAGTGGCCTCTCTCGCTGCAGAGCACCGGCTCTGATTCCTCGACCCTCGGTCTCGGGGCGGTCGTGGGCCAGCGTCTCTGGCGCTGCCCGGTGGTGCTCGCACTGGGGGCGTTGATTCCCGCTGAGCCCGGCGGAGTGCTCCTGGGTCACGGCTCCTGCCTGATGAACGGAATGTTGAATGGAAATGCAACTTTGAGACTCACGTATCCGTTCATGTCAATGCCGCATTTCCATCTCAGTCGTGAGGCCTGGCTGCGGTCTCTTACGCACGTTGATGGACAGGCAGCACATGTAGGACTGTGTTCTGCGTGTTATATATTATAAGTGGAATCCCACTGTTACTGTAATATATACATGTGATTTGTTACATACGCATAGTACTATTGTAAATACAATAACGTGGGCTGTATATGTAGTATGACTACTACTACCTATATATACATAACATGCTGCATTTACACATGTCTGTACACATACCTTGTTTATTCTATAAGATTATTGTTAGGGCTTCCCTGGTGGTCCAGTGGGTAAGGACACCGCCTTGCAGTGCAAGGGGCGCCGGGTCGATCCCTGGCCTGGGAAGATCCCACATGCCGCAGAGTGGGTGGACCTGTGTGTCCAACGACCAAGCCGGTGCTCTGTGACAACAGAGGCCACCGCGATGGGAGGCCCACACAGGCCAGAGAACAAAGATGGATGAAAAATAGATAAATGAAAGACCAACCCAAGTGGCCCGCCCGCCCCTCCTCCTAACCCGCCCCCCCCCACCCAAGAAACCATTAAAAAAAAAAAAAAAAACAAAGGTTATTGTTTACGATTACCATTGTAACTGAACGATGGGTTCTGGCTATTAACTTAATCAAATCATAGGTATAATTTATATCTAATCGTAAATTACATATATGCATATATGTATCCATATTTTATTCTGAAGCGCTCATCGCTGAATCTGCTATTTGGATGATTCCATTTTTCATTTATTTTTTTTTTAACTTTTGGACTCTTTTATTGATTTTTTTTTTTCAATATTTTCATCCATGTTTATTCCTCGACCTGTGTGGGCCCCCTATCATAGTGGCCTCTCTCGCTGCAGAGCACCGGCTCTGAGTGCATGCGCTCCAGAGCTCCAGCTCGGTCATTGGACACATGGGTCCAGCCGCTCTGCAGCACGTGGGATCCTCCCAGGCCAGGGATCGACCCTGCGCCCCTTGCCCTGCAAGGCGGTGTCCTTACCCACTGGACCCCCAGGGAGGCCCACGTTTTCATTTCAATCATGAAGCCTGACTGTAATCTCTTACTCATTTTGATATATAGATAATATATATATACGACTATATTTCATATGTTTTATATTAAAAATGGGATCCCATTTATAATGTGCTATATACATGCAGATATAATTTGTTATATATAGCCATGCTATTATAATAGTACTATTATAAATAATAGGGGTATAACAAACTACATTTACATGTATATATACCTTGTTTATTCTATAATAGTATTATTTCTGATTACCATTGTAACCGACGGATCTCGGCTATTACTTTCATTTATTAAAGCATAGATATAAATTTATATCTAATTGTAGATTGGTTATATGCATATATGTATCCATATTTTATTCTGAAACTCTCATCACAGAATCTCCTATTTGGATGGGTTCAACATATCTTAATAGTGTAATTAAATGGGATAATTATCAGTTCGGCTGCATTCACTGAGATTAGGACGTAAGTTTAACCAAAACAAGTGTGACATATACATATATGTGTGATATAGACATGTGCACATATATGTTTGTGGGTGACATATATGTATGTGTGATATATGCATGTACATGTGTGTGTGATAGAATCTATAAGTGTCATATACATATATATATACACACGTGATATATACATATGTGTGTGATATACGTGTGTGTATATTCGTGTATGAATACAGGACTTCAGTCATTTACAGGAAAAGATTAAAAAACTAGCGCTCTGCGGGCTTCCCTGGTGGTCCAGTGGATAAGGACACCGCTTTGCAGGGCAAGGGGCGCCGGGTCGATCCCTGGTCTGGGAGGATCCCACGTGCCGCGGAGCGGCTGGACCGATGTGTCCAACGACCGAGCCGGAGCTCTGGAGCGCATGCGCCGGGAGCCGGTGCTCTGCAGCCAGAGAGGCCACCGCGGTGGGAGGCCCACAGGGGCCAAGGAACAAAGATGGATGAAAACAAATGAATAAAAAACGCAATGAAAGAGGCCAAAAATTTTAAGAAGACCTCGCGCCGTGCTGCCCGCTGGAACGCGGCTGGCTGTCCCGTCGCGGGGAGGAGCCCGGGTCTGCGGCGCTCCCTTCCATAGAGCTGAGCGTCCACCCTGCCGAGCGCCCGGCGCCGCTGTCCCCCGGGTCCTGCCCGCCAGCCCCGGACGCGCCACTGCCCGGTTGACCGTGCGGCGGCGGCCCTCTCTCTGCACCTGCCCCCGGCGATGGGGAGGGGCTTGCCGCCGGGCCCCCTGCAGGCCCCGGGCCGGCGGGCGCGGGGGCGTGTGCTCCGGCGTGGCTTGGCTGTGGTGCCCGTGGCTCTTCCGAGGTCGCTGACCGCCTGCGCTCTTCTCTCCCCAGTGCCTGGAGCCCTGCGCGGTGTCCTGGGACCCGGGGAGCGAGCCGTGCCAGAGCTTCTGCGAGGTAAGGGGCGGGTGCGCGGCGGACCCCGGGGCCCCGGTGCGTGGAGGGGGCTCCGCTTCCTCGGGGGCGGCCAAGGCCGCTGTGTGTCTGCGTGTCCACTCACACTCAGCCCCAGCGTGGAGACTTCCACAAAGCCAGGCGGGGCCCGTGGCCACGACCCTGCCGGCCGGCACGGGCGACGAAGAGACGCAGGTCCGATGCCTGGGGCGGGGGCGGCACGGGCAGCCCACGCCGGGATCCCACGGACACAGGAGCCTGGGGGCCCCCAGCCACGGGGCGCGGAGGGTCGGGCACGACTGAAGTGACGTCACAGGCGCTGAAAACCTAGCCACTCGCCGCTTCCGTTAGCAGTGAGGCAGGAAACCTTTTTTAAAATTTTTTTAACTGTCATTAAAAAAAAGTACAGCGCTTCCCTGGTGGTTCAGTGGGTCAGGACACCGCCTTGCTGTGCAAGGGGCGCCGGTTCGATCCCTGGCCTGGGAAGATCCCACGTGCCGCGGAGCAGCTGGACCGGGGTGTCCAATCACGAGCCAGCGCTCTGGAGCGCATGCGCCCAGAGCCAGTGCTCTGCGGCGAGAGGCCACCGCGATGGGAGGCCCACACGGGCCAGGAAACAAAGACGGATGGAAAGAGAGTCCTTACCCCTGGACCACCAGGGAAGCCCCCTATCTACTTTTTTGGTTTTTCTTAAACTTTTTGAGGGCACGGACTTGTGCATTTATCCTTCTTTCTTTCTTCTTGGTCTCTCTCCCTTTTTCTGTTCTTGCCGCTGTGCCCGGTCTTTGTTTTGGACCGCGGGCTGAGTCGTTGTGGCTAGGAGCTTCCGAGCTCTCTGGCTGTGGCCACAGGGCCTGGCTCCCTCAGGGCATGTAGGGTCAGGGATGAAACCGGCGTCCCCTGCAGGGGAAGACAGATTCTTTTTTGTTCCGTTTTTTCCTCTTTTTACACAGGTTTGTTGTTTACAGACCTGTATACTCCCAGATCAGTCATATGCATCTCCCCGACCCCCTCTCCCTGCCCAGTCCCCCCCATCCCACCCCTCCAGGCCATCGCACAGCACCCCTGTGGGATCCCCTATTCCCACAGCGCAACGACAATAGCTGTCTTTTTCACACATGATCGTACAGGTTTCCACGTTACTCCCTCTGGGCCTCCTACCCACTGTTCATTCCCCACAGTGTCCATATGTCTATTCATTGTCTGTTTTTCCATGGGTTCACTGTGTGTGTTATCATACCCTCTTACTAGATTCCGTATATATGTGTTAGTTATATTGTACTTGTCCTTCTCTTTCTGACTGACTTCACTTTTTAGGATAGGTTCTAGAGCCAGCCACCTCATTAGGGCTGATTCTTCTGCATTGCTTTTAACAGCTGAGTAGTATTCCATTGCTTTTATGTACCGGAGCTTCTTTATCCACTCGTTCGTCGATGGGCATCTATGTTGCTTCCGTGTTGTAGCTATTGTCTAGAGAGCTGCAATGAACATTGGGGTACAGGTGCTTCTTTCAGTTTTGGTTTCATCAGGGTATAAGCCTAAGAGTGGGACTGCTGAGTCGTATGGTGCTTCTGTTTTTAGTTTTTTAAGGAACTTTTCCAGTCTAGGAAGACAGAATCCTAACCACTGCACCAGACACGAGCCCCTTCTCTGTCTACCTTTTTTGCTTTTTAACCCTGTGTCTGACTGTTCTGTGGCCATGGGACAGCTCAACAGGGTGGCCACATACGGCCTTCTGTGTGGGGTCGCCGAAAGGCTTCTCACGGTGGGCTCGTAATCGTAACCAGACTTTTGACGTACGGGCCCGTGTTCTTCCCGTCCCGTCCTCTGTGTTCTGTCTCCAGGGACCCTAATGACTCAGGATCGACTTGCTCGGACACAGAGATTCTCTCATCCTGTCTGTTTGGTTCCTGTTTCTCCCCCGCCGTCGAGTTCATTTTGAGAGTTTCCATTACGGTGACTTTGAGGTCCGTCATGTGATCCTTTCTTCTGCAGATGCCGACCCTTGTGAAATCCCGCCTGGCCTGGTTCTGTGTCTTCCTTGTCACTTCTGCACGCTCCAGCCAGGCCTCTGCCGCGTCTTCCGTTTCTCTTGCCTCTCGGTCCACGTGTTTTTCTACAGCCCTGCGCCCACAGAGCTTATCGAGAACACCCTCTCACATGCCCTCGCCTGCGGATCCCATCACCTCAACGTTCTCTCGTGTCCGTTTTGGTTGCCTGGGAATAGCTTCCTGCTGCTTTGCCGGCCGGGTGATCTTAGATAGGATGTCACTTCGCGTGTGTCCAGGATTTGGCCGTGTTTCTGTGAAACGCCTCACGCTGTCCTGGCGGGTAGATAGATTGATCCTTGACCTCCCGTTTGCTGTCGTAGAGACGTGCGTTTACACGCGCACGGGGCGCGGTCCGAGCAGCCTTGGGTCCGGGTCTCATTTGCCCCCCGTCGCGAGGTGACATTTCCCCCAGGATTCTGTCCGACGCGCTGTGTCCTGCGTAGCCTGTGGCCTGTCAGCTCCGGAGGCTGCAGCGTCCATGCCTCAGACGTGCCTTCCGTGGCCACGCCGCCCCGTCGGGGATCTGCTCTCTCGCTGCAGCCGGGAGGGGCCGCGCTCTCGTCGCGGTCCACGGGCTTCTCTCTGCGGGGGTGTCTCTGGCTGCAGCGCACGGGCTCTGGGCACACGGGCTTCGGAAGTTGCAGCCCTCAGACGCGATGGTCGCGGCCGTGAGGGCGCGCTCACTGGGGCGCTGGGGCTTAGCCACGCCACGGCACGTGGAGTCTTCCCGGACCGGGGATCCAACCCGTGTCCCCCACAGTGCCAGGCCGACGCTTGCCCATCATGCCGCTAGGGAGCGCCCAGCCTCCTCCTGCTGGGCTCTCCGTCCCCTCCACTCAGAAAGCACGCAGGATGGCCTTTGGGTCCCCTCTCCTGCCCTGTGGACGAAGCCCCTCCAGCCGTGCATTTGGCGGCTGTGTCCAGGCTCCCCTCTTCCATGCGCTGTCTCCGGGCACGCCGCCATGTGGTACCTGTTGGCGCTGGAATTCCGTGCTGTTCTCTGTCTTGTGCGCAGCAGGCCAGGTCCCGCCTTCCCCCCCGACGGGTCCCTCGAGGGAGTTTTGCCCGATAAACCCAACGAGATGCAGCTCGCCGGTCGGTCTTCTGGGAACGTGTGGCAGTCATACAACCGACCCAAACGGTCACAGCAGAGCTGCCTCCCCCCCTCTCTTCCTTCCCCACAATGTCCATAGGGCCACTGTCCATGTCTGTTTTTCCATCGCTTCACTGCGTGTGTTATCATCACCATCCTACTAGATCTCGTGTCCGTTTTGGTTGCCTGGGAATAGCTTCCTGCTGCTTTGCCGGCCGGGTGATCTTAGATAGGATGTCACTTCGCGTGTGTCCAGGATTTGGCCGTGTTTCTGTGAAACGCCTCACGCTGTCCTGGCGGGTAGATAGATTGATCCTTGACCTCCCGTTTGCTGTCGTAGAGACGTGCGTTTACACGCGCACGGGGCGCGGTCCGAGCAGCCTTGGGTCCGGGTCTCATTTGCCCCCCGTCGCGAGGTGACATTTCCCCCAGGATTCTGTCCGACGCGCTGTGTCCTGCGTAGCCTGTGGCCTGTCAGCTCCGGAGGCTGCAGCGTCCATGCCTCAGACGTGCCTTCCGTGGCCACGCCGCCCCGTCGGGGATCTGCTCTCTCGCTGCAGCCGGGAGGGGCCGCGCTCTCGTCGCGGTCCACGGGCTTCTCTCTGCGGGGGTGTCTCTGGCTGCAGCGCACGGGCTCTGGGCACACGGGCTTCGGAAGTTGCAGCCCTCAGACGCGATGGTCGCGGCCGTGGAGGGCGCGCTCACTGGGGGGCGCTGGGGCTTAGCCACGCCACGGCACGTGGAGTCTTCCCGGACCGGGGATCCAACCCGTGTCCCCCACAGTGCCAGGCCGACGCTTGCCCATCATGCCGCTAGGGAGCGCCCAGCCTCCTCCTGCTGGGCTCTCCGTCCCCTCCACTCAGAAAGCACGCAGGATGGCCTTTGGGTCCCCTCTCCTGCCCTGTGGACGAGAAGCCCCTCCAGCCGTGCATTTGGCGGCTGTGTCCAGGCTCCCCTCTTCCATGCGCTGTCTCCGGGCACGCCGCCATGTGGTACCTGTTGGCGCTGGAATTCCGTGCTGTTCTCTGTCTTGTGCGCAGCAGGCCAGGTCCCGCCTTCCCCCCCGACGGGTCCCTCGAGGGAGTTTTGCCCGATAAACCCAACGAGATGCAGCTCGCCGGTCGGTCTTCTGGGAACGTGTGGCAGTCATACAACCGACCCAAACGGTCACAGCAGAGCTGCCTCCCCCCCTCTCTTCCTTCCCCACAATGTCCATAGGGCCACTGTCCATGTCTGTTTTTCCATCGCTTCACTGCGTGTGTTATCATCACCATCCTACTAGATGCCATATATGTGTGTTAGTGTATTGTACTTGTCCTTCTCGTTTTGACTTACTTCACTTTTTATACCATTGCATACTTTTGCAAGAAAGGCTCATGGATGTTAATATTCTCTGAGCTTATGCTCATGGGATTTCCGGCTGGGTGTTAGGAGATCAGGTTGCACAATTTTTTTTTTTTTTTTGGAAATGTTGGCCTCTTTTATACGTTTTTTTATTTTCATTCATCTTTCATTCTTCAGCCCGTGTGGGCCTCCCATGGCAGTGGCCTCTCTCGCTGCAGAGCACCGGCTCCGGGCACATGCGCTTCAGAGCTCTGGCTCGTCATTGGACACATGGGTCCAGCCGCTCCGTGGCACGTGGGATCCTCCCAGGCCAGGGATGGAACCCCTCTCTACCCACTGGACCCCCGGGGAAACCCAACTTGCACATTTTCTTTGGGCTTCCCTGGTGGCTCCGACAGTCAGGAATCTGCCTGCAATGCAGGAGGCCCAGGTTCGATCCCTGGGCTGGGAGGATCTCCTGGAGATGAGCACGGCAGCCCACTGCAGTATTTTTTTCCTGGAGAATTTATGGCCGGAGGATCCTGGTGGGCTACAGTCCACGGGGTTGCAAAGAGCTGGACAGGACTGAGCTATGAAGTCAAAGCTGTGAGTTTTAAATCCGGTGGTCGTGTGTGGATGTGAGAGGTGGACTTGTAAAGGGCGAGCCCCGGGGAATTGGTGCTTTTGAAGTGCGGTGCTGGCGAAGACGCTTGAGAGTCCCTTGGACGGCGAGGAGATCCCGTCAGTCCATCCGAAAGGACATCAACTCTGAACATCCATCGTAAGGACTGAAAGGGAAGCTCCAATCCTCTGGCCACCTGATGCGAAGAGACGACTCCCTGGAAAAGCCCCCGAGGCTGGGAAAGACGGCGGGCAGGAGGAGAAGGGGGCGACCGAGGACGAGAGGGCTGGACGGCATCCCCGACTCCGTGGACCGGAGTCTGAGCAGCTCCGGGCGACGGGGAGGGACAGGGGAGCCCGGCGGGTGGCCGTCCACGGGGTCGCAGAGTTGGACACAGCTGAGCCACCAAACTGCACTGAGTGACTAATACTTAACCCGTTGTCTTCATGTCTAGAGCATGAATACTCAGACATCATTTTCTCTCACCCGTGAGCATGTGTGTAGTTCGTGCATTGAACTCATAAATTCTCCATGAGTGGTGATTAAAGACATAGAGGGAAGCTTGGTGCATAGAGGCCATGTGCTGTCCCATTTGTATTCAGACCAGTAATATTTTCCAGCCCCATCCAAGGGGATTACCCCCGATGATGGATAGAGCACATCAAAACTTGCCTTCCGCAAGTTCTTCTTGTGTAAACAAGAGGACAGTTTGGCCAAACGCCTCTGAAAGGTTAGTGGACTGAATGCACGGATGTATCAGACGGTCTTCGAGTACGTTCAAAGACAGCAGACGCTTTCCTCCTTAAATGTTCCTCAGGGACCCCGCTCCCTCCTTGCAGGCCTCAGGGCTGGGCGCGCCGGGAGACGTGTGGGTGGTCCCACCGCCGGGGACGCTGACCCAGGGCTTCTGCAGCCCTTTGGCCCCAGTGACCGAAGACTTTGGAAGCGTCCCACGGGAACCGTGGGAAAGGAAGAGAGACGGGCCTCTGTCCAGTCCTGCTGAGCCGCTGGCGTGGCCGGCCGGCCTCCCGGCTCCGCGAGTTCCGGGACGAGCCGCGCGGGCCCCGGTGCTCCCCGACTTGGTTCCGTGGGTCTTGAAACAACGACCCCGCCAAACCGCCAAATCACGTTTGTGAAAATGCGATGAAAAGGACCGTGATTGAATTATAGGGAACAAACACCGTATCCACCGGGAGATCTAAAGTCTGTTACCAATTTATGATCCTTTGGAGAAAGGCGCGGCCGCCCCCTCCAAGAGCCCTGGCCTGCCCTGCGGGCTCAGAGGGTCAAGAATCCCCCTGCCACGCGTGAGACCGGGGCTCGATGCCCGGGTGGGGAAGCTCCCCTGGAGGAGGCACGCCACCCCTCCAGTCTTCTTGCCTGGAGACGCCCGTGGACCGGAGTCTGAGCAGCTCTGGGGACGGGAGGGACAGGGGAGCCGGCGGGTGGCCGTCCACGGGGTCGCAGAGTTGGACACAGCTGAGCCACCAAACTGCACTGAGTGACTAATACTTAACCCGTTGTCTTCATGTCTAGAGCATGAATACTCAGACATCATTTTCTCTCACCCGTGAGCATGTGTGTAGTTCGTGCATTGAACTCATAAATTCTCCATGAGTGGTGATTAAAGACATAGAGGGAAGCTTGGTGCATAGAGGCCATGTGCTGTCCCATTTGTATTCAGACCAGTAATATTTTCCAGCCCCATCCAAGGGGATTACCCCCGATGATGGATAGAGCACATCAAAACTTGCCTTCCGCAAGTTCTTCTTGTGTAAACAAGAGGACAGTTTGGCCAAACGCCTCTGAAAGGTTAGTGGACTGAATGCACGGATGTATCAGACGGTCTTCGAGTACGTTCAAAGACAGCAGACGCTTTCCTCCTTAAATGTTCCTCAGGGACCCCGCTCCCTCCTTGCAGGCCTCAGGGCTGGGCGCGGGGAGACGTGTGGGTGGTCCCACCGCCGGGGACGCTGACCCAGGGCTTCTGCAGCCCTTTGGCCCCAGTGACCGAAGACTTTGGAAGCGTCCCACGGGAACCGTGGGAAAGGAAGAGAGACGGGCCTCTGTCCAGTCCTGCTGAGCCGCTGGCGTGGCCGGCCGGCCTCCCGGCTCCGCGAGTTCCGGGACGAGCCGCGCGGGCCCCGGTGCTCCCCGACTTGGTTCCGTGGGTCTTGAAACAACGACCCCGCCAAACCGCCAAATCACGTTTGTGAAAATGCGATGAAAAGGACCGCGATTGAATTATAGGGAACAAACACCGTATCCACCGGGAGATCTAAAGTCTGTTACCAATTTATGATCCTTTGGAGAAAGGCGCGGCCGCCCCCTCCAAGAGCCCTGGCCTGCCCTGCGGGCTCAGAGGGTCAAGAATCCCCCTGCCACGCGTGAGACCGGGGCTCGATGCCCGGGTGGGGAAGCTCCCCTGGAGGAGGGCACGGCCACCCCCTCCAGTCTTCTTGCCTGGAGACGCCCGTGGACAGAGCAGCCTGGCCGGCCACAGTCCAGGGGTTTGCAAAGAGCCGGATGCCGCTGAGCGAGCCGCCCTCCGTGTCCGCCGCTGTCTGTGTGTTTGTGATCCCGGCCCGTTCGCTCGGGGAATCGGTGCGTGACGGGAGCAGACACCGTCTCGGGTCGTCTCTCCCCGCTCGGGGGCGTGCTGGCTGCCCACGCGGGGTCAGGGAGCCCTGGCCCTGGGCGCCGACGCCAGCGTCCGCTCGCCTGCAGCCCTGACGACGGTGGCGCTGGGCCAGCCTGGTGGCGCTGGGACGCAGGCTGAGCCCCTGCGAGTGCGGGCGTCGCCGGCAGTGAGCACTGGCCACGCGTCATCGCGTGGATTCTCCGTGCCAGCCTCAGCCTGGGGGGCAGGGTCCGGCCATCGTGGGTGACTCTCTGCTTTCAGTGCGTGTAATACGTGCGTTTTGTGGAAAGAGGAGAGCCGCCAGCACGCCGTCACGGCCCCACACCCCGTCTGCGTGCCTCCTTGATTCCTGCCATAGATTTGGACTTGAGAACTTTCTCAAAAGCCAGTGAAGGGAAACATTTACCAACTAAGAGAACAGGGAGCTGTGAAAAGGAGTAAGAGAAGAAGAGGCTTTTCAGTGTCTACAGAGAAATTTTTTTTTTAGTTTGCGCACTTGAGTATGCAGAGTGTGGCCTTTCTTCTGTCTTACCTGGAAAGCTCTTGACGGGCCGCACGACTTGAATCTACTCAGTTCCCAATGTTTTGAAGTTTTATATATGGTTGTTTTTTTTTTTACTTTTTGGCCTCTCTTATTGTTTTTTTATTAACGTATTTCCACCCACCTTTGTTCTCTGGCCTGTGTCTGCCTCCCGTGGCAGTGGCCTCTCTCGCCGCAGAGCACCGGCTTCGGGCGCATGCGCTCCAGAGCTCCAGCTCGGTCGTTGGACACCCCGGTCCAGCTGCTCCGCGGCACGTGGGATCTTGCTGGGCCAGGGATCGAACCGGCGCCCCTTGCCCTGCAAGGCGGTGTCCTTACCCACTGGGCCACCAGGGAAGCTTGGTTTCATTGTTGTTAACGGCCATCTAATATTCCACTGGTCTACCCACTGGATGGCCAGAGAAGCTGTTTTGTTCTTTTTAACGGCCATCTAATACCCCACTGTCTCTGTGTACCTCGTCTGCCTGATCCCTCTGCACCTTCCAGTTGCTTCCGGATCTTTACCGTCTGAGCCGCCAGGGAAGCCGGTGATTGCCGGTGCTGGCCTGCCTTGCCGGCGTCTGGGACATCTGGCTCCAGGAGTCTTAACGGAAGGGTGTCTCCCGCTCTCTCCCAGGCCCTGTTCCCCAAGAAGAACTCCGAGTGCGTGACCAGCTGCGAGTTCCTGCAGTACGTCCTGGCGGTGAAACAGGGGGACTGCCCCACCCCCGAGCGCGCCAGCGGGTTCGCCGCCGCCTGCGTGGAAAGCTGCGAGGAGGACGGAGAGTGCCCCGGCGTGAAGAAGTGCTGCCCCAACGGCTGCGGGCACACCTGCCAAGGGCCCAGGACGCTCTACAAAGGTAAGCGGCCGCGCCGCGCCGGCCGAGGGCCCTCTGCCGCCCGGGGCCTGTGTGTGCGCCGGGCAGGGCCTCCCTCGAAAGCCGGGACCCGCCAGGAGGGACGGAACCCTAAGGAAACAGTCTCGCCCCCCGCAGACGTCAGCACCGCGTCTGAGCTCCGCCCGTCGTGGGCCGGAGCCTTCCCGTGGATTCTCCTGGGTTTGCTACGGAAGGTGTGGCCAACGTACCCTCTTCGTTTCAGGCGTTCCGCATCGTGACTCCGTATTTTTTTTATCCTCATATTCCAGTTAATGTTACTATGGGGGCATCTCTGGTGGTCCCGTGGTGAGCACTCTGCCTTTCAGTGCCGGGGGTGGAGGTGCGATTCCCTGGCCTGGGACCTAATGTTCCCGCTCGTGACCCTAAAAGCCAAACAACCAACAGAAGGAAGGTTCTCCCAAAGTCAGGCAAGACCTTACAGATGGTGTATGTCAGCGCTTCCCTGGTGGTCCGGGGGGTAAGGACACCGCCTTGCAGTGCAGGGGGCGCCGGTTCGATCCCCGGCCGGGAAGATCCCACGTGCCGCGGAGCGGCTGGACCCGTGTGTCCAATCACCGAGCCGGAGCTCTGGAGCGCATGCGCCCATGTGTCCAATCACCGAGCCGGAGCTCTGGAGCGCATGCGCCCATGTGTCCAATCACCGAGCCGGAGCTCTGGAGCGCATGCGCCCGGAGCCGGTGCTCTGCAGCGAGAGAGGCCACTGCCATGGGAGGCCCACAGGGGCCAGAGAACAAAGATGGATGAAAAATAAGTCAATAAAAAAACAATGAAAAGAGGCCAAAATTAAAAAAAAGAAAAAGGTGCATGTCAGAAAAAAGCTACAGGAAAACTGATGGCTGCGTCACATGAACGCTTTTGGAATGGAAGGGGTAGAAAGGCCCGTCTCCAGCCCGCGAGGTTTGGGGGGTGTTTCTCCAGCGCGAGGGCGTCGGGAGGCTCCGTGGGCTTCGGGGTGGGTCTGCCGTGCCCCTTCTCGGTCTCGCATCCGTATCGGCGACACGGCAGGTTTCCACGTCGTGGGCTGGCCTCCCGGGTCCGTCGTCAGCTTTTCGCGAGTCCGCGGTTAGAGTGGAAATGATCCGGCCTCCTGGAAGCCTCGTGCCTGCCCCGCGTCCCCCAGCTCCTCCCCTTCTCGGGAGCGCTCCGTTCTGACGTCTGTCTAATCCATCCAGTTTTCCTTTTATTTCCTCTTTTTCCCCCTAAGATTCTTGGAAACCTGGCGCACGCGTCTGAGCTCCGCCCGTCGTGGGCGGAGCCTTCCGTTCCGGGGACGGAAGGTGTGGCCAACGTACCCTCTTCGTTTCAGGCGTTCCGCATCGTGACTCCGTATTTTTTTTATCCTCATATTCCAGTTAATGTTACTATGGGGGCATCTCTGGTGGTCCCGTGGTGAGCACTCTGCCTTTCAGTGCCGGGGGTGGAGGTGCGATTCCCTGGCCTGGGACCTAATGTTCCCGCTCGTGACCCTAAAAGCCAAACAACCAACAGAAGGAAGGTTCTCCCAAAGTCAGGCAAGACCTTACAGATGGTGTATGTCAGCGCTTCCCTGGTGGTCCGGGGGGTAAGGACACCGCCTTGCAGTGCAGGGGGCGCCGGTTCGATCCCCGGCCGGGAAGATCCCACGTGCCGCGGAGCGGCTGGACCCGTGTGTCCAATCACCGAGCCGGAGCTCTGGAGCGCATGCGCCCATGTGTCCAATCACCGAGCCGGAGCTCTGGAGCGCATGCGCCCATGTGTCCAATCACCGAGCCGGAGCTCTGGAGCGCATGCGCCCGGAGCCGGTGCTCTGCAGCGAGAGAGGCCACTGCCATGGGAGGCCCACAGGGGCCAGAGAACAAAGATGGATGAAAAATAAGTCAATAAAAAAACAATGAAAAGAGGCCAAAATTATAAAAAGAAAAAGGTGCATGTCAGAAAAAAGCTACAGGAAAACTGATGGCTGCGTCACATGAACGCTTTTGGAATGGAAGGGGTAGAAAGGCCCGTCTCCAGCCCGCGAGGTTTGGGGGGTGTTTCTCCAGCGCGAGGGCGTCGGGAGGCTCCGTGGGCTTCGGGGTGGGTCTGCCGTGCCCCTTCTCGGTCTCGCATCCGTATCGGCGACACGGCAGGTTTCCACGTCGTGGGCTGGCCTCCCGGGTCCGTCGTCAGCTTTTCGCGAGTCCGCGGTTAGAGTGGAAATGATCCGGCCTCCTGGAAGCCTCGTGCCTGCCCCGCGTCCCCCAGCTCCTCCCCTTCTCGGGAGCGCTCCGTTCTGACGTCTGTCTAATCCATCCAGTTTTCCTTTTATTTCCTCTTTTTCCCCCTAAGATTCTTGGAAACCTGGCGCAAGGAGGGTCTCAGATTCAAAATCGAACCCCCTTTCCCTGTCTTCAGGAGCTTTCCTTCATGGATCTAGACGTTTATTGCTCCCACGCTATTTTAGTATACGGCGCCCAAAAAGTGACTTCCACCAGCCGGGACACCCCTAAATTTCTTAAGAGTCTCCCGATGGAAAACCTTTTCTGTTATTCGCGGTCGTTTGCTCTTTTTTTTTTTAAATTTTTTATTTGACTTTTAACTGTTACAGAGCTTTGCTGTTTACAGATATGTATGATCCCAGATTAGTCACATGTACATCCCCCCCATCCCACCCCTCCAGACTGTCGCACAGCCCCCCTGCAGAACCATCTTGAAGCGCTTTTTTTTCTTTTGGATTATTGCTGTGTTTATCTTAATTTGGCTGCACTGGGTCTTGGTCATGGCATGTGCCATCTAGTTCCCCGACCGGGGATCAAACCCGGGCCCCCTGCATTAGAAACACAGAGTCTTAACCACTGGACCCCCAGGGACTTCCCGATCTTGAAGCCCTTGAAGGCTTTGCCTCTAAGGTGCAAACAGGATGCTTTGAGAGTCTCTGTTGCAAAGCCATTTGTAGACCCGTTTTCTTTCAAAAGTCAGGCGTTGAAAGGGGAGTCACGTAGGCAGGGAGGGTCGGCGTGAATTTCAGGTACGCCCGGCTCACCGAGACAAAGGAGGGCTGATCCCCCAAGGCCCAGCCAGCATGACTGATGATTCAAAACACACCTGCGACTTAGTGTTTTTTTTTTTCAATATTTATTTGGTTCCTTCTGTCCACGTCCGGCCTTGGTTGCTGCAGGAGAGAGCTTGCGCGTCGCGGACCCTCCGTGGGGCGGCGTGTGGGCTCCCGAGGGCGCGGGCTCCGTGGGGTGCGGCCGGGGCCGTCCGGAGGCGCCTCACGGGCTGTGTCGTGGAAGCAGCGAGCGGCGGCAGCGGCGTGGGTGCACGGCTCCGTGGCATCGTGGGGTCTTAGTTCGCAGCCCGGGGATGGAAGGCGCGTTCCCCGCATCGGCAGGTGGATTCTCGACCACAGGACCCACTCCTGGGGCGCTGGCCGTCTCCACTCTGTGGACCCGTGGCTACAGACAGGAGGGTCCTGCGTGTTAAATGCAGCCGTGTGTGCACGTCCGGGCCAACTCCCTGGCTCTCCCGTTCCCCGTCCTCCCCCCAGTCACCATGAGGCTCTTGCAGAGGCTGGAGCAGAGGTCCCCATGCTGGACAGCAGGTCCCCGTGTGTGACCCGTGTTCCGTACAGCCGTGGGTCCACGTCCATCCCACAGGCCCTGACTGTCCCTTTCCCCGGCCCCAGTCTTGTTGCCTGGAGAATCCCCTAGACCGGGACGCCTGTGGGGCTTCAGTCCGTGGGGTCCCAGAGACTCAAGCGGCCCTCAGGTCTTGGCGATTTGCAGCTGCTGCTGGTCTGACGTCTTGGATGTTTCTATCCGTCTGTTTTCTACAAGAGTGTAAGCCTTCTTAACCACTGAGTTCCTGTTGCTTTGATTTCACCGTTTAAGGATAAAAAACCCAAAACCCGACACGGATATGGTCACCGGTCCTGAGACGGGAGAGGATAGTGGTTTTGACGTTTTAACAGACTGGTGTACCTTCCAGCTGACTGAGTTGTTTGGAAACAGTGAAGGAGAGATTGTAGCCACTTGCATCATAAAACCCCGCCGAGGTCAGGGCCCGTCTGGCTTTGCAGTCCGCGGGCTGGGGGAGCCGTGAACGAGCCCCAAGGAAGGGGCGCCCTGGGGGCTCCCCAGCCTCATCAGATGCACACAGTTCCCGCCGAGGCCGAGATTCTGCCCGGCCGGGGGAGCCGCGAGCCGTGATGCAGTCCAGGTGGACCGCTTCTCCACTGGCCAGCGGCGAGCTCTCTGCCCCGCCCGGGCGCGGAGCCTCCGGTGACGGGCTCTGCACGGGCCGCGCCCCCGGGCTCGCGGCGGGGCGAGGAGGCTCTCGGAGGGCGGGCGGCACTCGCGGCTGGGGGCTGGGGGCGCGCCTCGGCCGCTGAGGCCAGGGTCCTTCAGCACCGGGGGGGCTCCGGGGCGGGCCAGGTGCTCTCAGACACGGGGAGGCTGGGAAACTAACGCGCCCCCCTCGCTCGCTCACCAGAGGCTTAGTATACACGGAGCACCCAGGAGAGGGGCGGGCCTGGGGGTCTCAGGGACACTGGCATTAGGAAACTAGCCGTGTCCTCCCACTGCCTCTTCGCTCTGTCTCTCTGAACTGGAGGAGAGCCTCACAGTGTAGTTGTGGTTGCTGCCAGCCCTCCTTGGCATCAGCCAGAGGCTTAGCTACGCAGCCCCCCCCCGCTGGGGCCTCTCCCCCGCCGCCCACCCCGTCCCGCCCTGCTAGGTCTCCCCAGGCTCCGGGCTGAGCCCCCGACAGCGGCTTCCCTCCAGGTCTCCGTTAGACCCACCACCGGGCATCGTTTTCCACCTGCTCTCCGTGTTTCCAGCTCCTGCCTGGAATAGACAGAGCCCCAGTGAGCACTGCGGGGAGCTCGGCGCTTTTTTTTTTTTTTTTTAAAGCCACTCACTCTTTTTTTAATGTTGACCTCTTTTATTCGTCCTTCATTTATTTATTTCCACCCACCTTTGCTCTTTGGCCTGTGCGGGCCTCCCATCGCAGTGGCCTCTCTCATCGCAGAGCACCGGCCCTGGGCGCATGCGCTCCAGAGCTCTGGCTTGGTAATTGGACAGCCTGGTCCAGCCGCTCCACGGCACGCGGGATCTTCCCGAGCCAGGGATCGAACCGGCGCCCCTTGCACTGCAAGGCGGACTCTCTACCCACTGTACCACCAGGGGAGCCCCAGAAAAGAGTTTTTAAATGCTGGTGAGAGGGACGTCCCTGGTGAGGCAGAGGCTAGGAGTCTGCCTTCCATTGCCCGGGGCGGAGGTCCAGCCCCTGGCCGGGGAGCTCAGACGCCACTGGCGCCCCCTGCCCGCACCCTGTGCCCACGGAGCCCGCAGACCGTGACGCAGGTGCCGCCGGCGGCCGCTAAGACCCACCCACAGACTGACAAGGAGCACATACAGAAGTAGATAGCTGGTTTTCTTGTTTTCTTTTTAAAAGGGAGCTTTCAATCCAGTACACACCTGCTCCTTTTAAAGGCTGCAGCTCCATCCGCTTCCGTGTTTAATGCCTTCAAAATTCCCCAGCACAAGCCCTCGGCACGTGTTAAGATCAGAACGCCGCACGGATGCCAGGCTGCTCCGTGCATGGGGCTGCCCACCAGCACCATGGAACGAGTTTAAAAAGAGACAAGAAGGGAGCACGTCGAAAGCCAGCCAGGCCGCTGGTCTGCATCAGATCGGATCTCCCGTGTGTCGCCTGCTTGCCTGTTTGGTTTTCCCCCTCTGCGGAAGCTTACGGCACGGAGGCGCACGTCGCCTCCTGCGCTCCCCGTTTCAGACGCGCTGTCGCGTGTGTCGGGCCGAGGCGCACGTCGCGGCCGAGAGTGACCTGAGCGGGAGCTGGCGTTCCCGGTGCGCCTGGCGCGGACCGTCCGGGGGCCGTGGACTCCGCCCCGCGCGCTGCGTTTCCTCTCCCACCATGGGCTCCCCCCATTCCCGGCGGCTGTTTTGAACCCGGGTTCTTTCCCCCTTGAGGGGCCAGGCGGCGTGCACGGAAGGGAGACACAGAGGAAACCCCGACGATGACCTGTTTCCCAGCAGGACGGCCGTGAGGGCCTCTGGATGCCAGGTCCTCGGCCCCGTCGTCAGTGCTCGGTATTTCCCTCCCCGGTACGAACGATGTTGTCTCCCTGTTTGTCGAGTTTCAGTGAGAACGCTCTCTCACGCTGCATCTGTGAATTGTGTGCGCTTTTAGAGCTCTTTGGAAGAATGCACAGGAAAGAACCGCTGTTGAGGTCGCGGGCATCCCTGGGGGCCCAGCTGGGCAGGGATCGCCCTGCCGTGCGGGGGTCCTGGAATCAGTCCCTCGATCCGCCGGAGGAGGGCAGGCTCCCTGCTCCAGTCGTCTTGGGCTTCCCTGGTGGCTCAGAGGGTAAAGAATCCACCTGCCAACGCAGAAGGCCTGGGTTCATCCCCGGGTGGGGAAGCTCCCCTGGAGGGGGGCACGACCGCCCGCTCCTGTCTTCTTGCCTGGAGCCTCCCGTGGACAGCGGATCCTGGCGGACGACCGGTCAAGGGGCGGCCAAGAGTCGGACACCAGGACAGGGAGTCCGTGGAGACCCTCTGAAACGAGGGCGCGCGACCCTGAGCTTGGCACCGTTCGATGGCAGACAGGGACCCCCGGTCGGGAGAAACTGCTTCCCAGACCGGAGGTCGCGGCCCCAGTGTCCCGAGGGGTGACGCGCCCCCACCCCGAAGGCCCGGGCCGCCGCGACCGCGCGTGTTGCCTTCCAGGGGTGCCCCTGAAGCCCAGGAAGGAGCTACGCTTCACGGAGCCGCCGTCCGCCGGGCGGCTGGAGGTCGCGTGGTCGTCCAGGTTCAACGTGTCCATCGAGCCGGCCGTCTACGTGCTCCAGCGACGCTGGAACTACGGGATCCACCCCAGCGAGGACCACGCCACGCCCTGGCAGACCGTGGCCCAGGTGAGTGCCCCCCGGCCGCGGCCCGCGCCCCGGCGTCCTCGGGCGCTCTCCAAGCGTTGCGGAAGGGGGGTCGCTTTGGGGTTCTTTCTCAGAAGGTTCACTTAGGGGCTTCCCTGGTGCTCCGGGAGGTAAGGACACCACCTTGCAGGGCAAGGGGCGCCGGTTCGATCCCTGGCCCGGGAAGATCCCACGTGCCGCGGGGCGGCTGGACCGGGGTGTCCAATCACCGAGCCGGAGCTCTGGAGCGCATGCGCCCATGTGTCCAATCACCGAGCCGGAGCTCTGGAGCGCATGCGCCCATGTGTCCAATCACCGAGCCGGAGCTCTGGAGCGCATGCGCCCATGTGTCCAATCGCCGAGCCGGAGCTCTGGAGCGCATGCGCCCATGTGTCCAATCGCCGAGCCGGAGCTCTGGAGCGCATGCGCCCATGTGTCCAATCACCGAGCCGGAGCTCTGGGGCGCACGTGTCTGGAGCCGGTGCTCTGCAGCGAGAGAGGCCACTGCCATGGGAGGCCCACACGGGCCAAAGAACAAAGATGGATGAAAAATAGATAATGAAAGACCAATAGAAGTGGCCCACCCGCCCCGTCCCTCCCCAACCTGCCCCAACCAAAAAAAAAAGTTAAAAAAGAAAAAGCTCCACTTAGTTACTGTTTCCCATTGGAAGCCCGCAGCTTGGAGGTGGTTTGCTGCTGACGGCCGAGCCCGGCCTGGGGAGACGCGCGCCCCTCCCGTCCCCTCCCCGTCGAGGTGGCCGCAGAGCCCCCGTCCGCGTCCCCGCGTCTCACGCCAGGGTCCCGCGGGCTGTCCGCTTTCCAGGCTTCCACGCCACTCTTTCCGCCCTCCCCCAGCGCCCGCAAGTCCGTCCCTGAGGTCCGACCTGCGTCCACACTCGCCGGCGCGCTCTTTCTGGCTTCCGTAGCCACGCGTCCGTACCCAGCGTGTCGCTCTCGCTCTCTGACTTCCTTCCCGCGTGAGACAGGCTCTGGGTTCACCCGCCTGCTCAGGGCGGACTCGGGTGCATGCCTGTGAGCTCGCGGCCAGGGCGGCTCGCTCTCTGCGGCTCCAGCGGGCGTCCCCAGCCGTGGCCGGTGGATTCTTCACCGCTCGCCCAGCGGGGAAGCCCGAGAGACGTGATGTTCTCACGAGGGTTGCCCTCGATGACCTCCAAGAGCCCCCGAGTGCCCTCGCCGCCTCCTTCCTGCTCAGCTCACCGGCCGCTGGGCCGCCCTCCGTCCCGTGCCAGCGAGAAGCCCAGCACCTTCTTTTCTTTGGAGAGATGTTCAGTGCACTCCCCATTGCACGAAGAGTCCACTGGACCCCCCATGGCAGGAGGACTCCACGAAGAGAGGAGAGCGTACATTCCCAGCGTGAAACGCTTCACGTGCCTCATGCACTCCCGTGCCTTCACCACGTGGGGCTGTGCGGGGACCACTGCCCTCCCACGGGGCTCAGAGCCTCTTCCTCTGGGGACGAGAGCCGCAGGGTTTGCTTCTGGACACGTGTCGCAGGTGTCAGTAGGCGTATGGGGAAGTTAGCCAGAAAAATGGGGTCCCCCTTTTCACCTCTGTTACCTCAAAGAGGACAAACGCTAAAATACTTTTAAGTGTTTTTTTCCTTTAATCTTTTTTTTTTTTGCCTCTAAGTCATCGTTTATTTTTCGTCCATCTTTTATCCTTTGGCCCGTGTGGGCCTCCCATCGCAGTGGCCTCTCTCGCTCCAGAGCGCCGGCTCCTCATTGGACACGTGGCTCCAGCCGCTCCACGGCACGTGGGACCTTCCCAGGCCAGGGATCGAACCGGCATCCCTTGCACGGCAAGGCGGTGTCCCTACCCACTGGGCCATCAGGGAAGCCCTAAAATACTTCTAAGAGCTCAGAATCAGTGAGAAATCTGATGGCACAAGAAGCATCCTTTTTTTATTGTTATTTATTTATGGGAGGATACTCGATAAGCAGCCTTGTGCAGGTTTCCGCCTGACCCCCGTGGGAAGCCGTCATCAGCGGCCGTGGCGGCCCCTCCCCCGTGCCCCCCAGGCCGTCACGGAGCACCGGGCTGAGCTCCCCGAGCTCGGCGGCAGCTGCCCGCTGCGTGTTAGTCACCCGGTCGTGTCCGACGCTCGGCGGCCCCTTGGACGGCCGCCCGTCGGGCTCCCGTGTCCGCGGGATCCTCCAGGCAAGGCGACTGTCGCCCGTGGCCGTGCCCAGCTGCAGGGGGTCTCCCCGACCCCGGGCTCACGCCGGCGTCGGCTGCACTGCAGGCGGATTCGTGGCCATCTGAGCGCCCAGGGGTCCCTGTAGTTCCAGCGGCCGCGTATCCCGTCAGAGCGGCTTGCCGCATGCTCCCCACCCTCTCCTTCCCCGCTGTGTCCGCAGGTCCGTCCTCTGTCTCTCTTCCTCCCTGCGAATACACAGGCCCTGCTGCGTCCCCTGCCTCTCACGGCCAGTCCCCAGCGGGTTATCTGTGTTGCCTTCCTGTGCATCATTTATTCATAGCAGCCCTCCAGGCTGTGGTCCCACTCCCCCCCAAACCCAGAGAGGAGAGCGTACATTCCCAGCGTGAAACGCTTCACGTGCCTCATGCACTCCCGTGCCTTCACCACGTGGGGCTGTGCGGGGACCACTGCCCTCCCACGGGGCTCAGAGCCTCTTCCTCTGGGGACGAGAGCCGCAGGGTTTGCTTCTGGACACGTGTCGCAGGTGTCAGTAGGCGTATGGGGAAGTTAGCCAGAAAAATGGGGTCCCCCTTTTCACCTCTGTTACCTCAAAGAGGACAAACGCTAAAATACTTTTAAGTGTTTTTTTCCTTTAATCTTTTTTTTTTTTGCCTCTAAGTCATCGTTTATTTTTCGTCCATCTTTTATCCTTTGGCCCGTGTGGGCCTCCCATCGCAGTGGCCTCTCTCGCTCCAGAGCGCCGGCTCCTCATTGGACACGTGGCTCCAGCCGCTCCACGGCACGTGGGACCTTCCCAGGCCAGGGATCGAACCGGCATCCCTTGCACGGCAAGGCGGTGTCCCTACCCACTGGGCCATCAGGGAAGCCCTAAAATACTTCTAAGAGCTCAGAATCAGTGAGAAATCTGATGGCACAAGAAGCATCCTTTTTTTATTGTTATTTATTTATGGGAGGATACTCGATAAGCAGCCTTGTGCAGGTTTCCGCCTGACCCCCGTGGGAAGCCGTCATCAGCGGCCGTGGCGGCCCCTCCCCCGTGCCCCCCAGGCCGTCACGGAGCACCGGGCTGAGCTCCCCGAGCTCGGCGGCAGCTGCCCGCTGCGTGTTAGTCACCCGGTCGTGTCCGACGCTCGGCGGCCCCTTGGACGGCCGCCCGTCGGGCTCCCGTGTCCGCGGGATCCTCCAGGCAAGGCGACTGTCGCCCGTGGCCGTGCCCAGCTGCAGGGGGTCTCCCCGACCCCGGGCTCACGCCGGCGTCGGCTGCACTGCAGGCGGATTCGTGGCCATCTGAGCGCCCAGGGGTCCCTGTAGTTCCCGCGGGCCGCGTATCCCGTCAGAGCGGCTTGCCGCATGCTCCCCACCCTCTCCTTCCCCCGCTGTGTCCGCAGGTCCGTCCTCTGTCTCTCTTCCTCCCCTGCGAATACACAGGCCCTGCTGGCGTCCCCTGCCTCTCACGGCCAGTCCCCAGCGGGTTATCTGTGTTCCGTACCTTCCTGTGCATCATTTATTCATAGCAGCCCTCCAGGGCTGTGTTGAGTCACCCCGGAGGTAAAAACCAGCCCGTGCACCCGTCACGAGCTCTCGATTTCCAGAGAGCGTCCCCTCCTTGGGGTCAAATCCCGGGAGCCTCGGGCGGCCCAGCTGGAAGAGGGCTTCCCTGGGAACACCTCGAGCCCGCCAGCCCTCCCGGGAGGGGAGCAGGCGGGCCTGTCTCCAGCCCGGAGGCCAGGGGAGCCACGAGGCTGGCGCGCGTGGACACGACCCGCCCGGCGGGCACGCGAGGCTGGCGGGCTTCCCTGTGGCTCTCCGTCCCCCAGACCACGGACGAGCGGGCGCAGCTGACGGACGTCCGGCCCAGCCGGTGGTACCAGTTCCGCGTGGCGGCCGTCAACGTGCACGGGACGCGAGGCTTCACGGCGCCCAGCAAGCACTTCCGCTCCGCCAGAGGTCAGTGGCTGGACCCCGGCCCCCGCCGCGGCGTGGGGGACGTGTCCACGGAGGCTGCTGGGTGTGGCCAGTAATCAGCCTTCACGGGGATGGGCCGTGCTGAGCGAGTGGGACCACGTGGGTGTCCAGGAGCCCCATGAGCGTCCGCGAGGAGGCTCCCCTCGGGCGGGCTGCGGGAAGGAGCTCGGCGGCGGCCTCTCGGCCCAAGGGGCGCGGGTTTCCACCCTCGGCGTCATGAGGCTCCCCGTTTGTGAGGCCTCAAGCGGCATTCATTTCATGTCCGGAGAGAGAGCTCAACAAGTTCCTGCCACGTCCGGCGAGGCGGGTTTCTTGAGACAGTGGCTCAGGGAGTCTGGATGCATCTCTCTCGTTTCACTCGAGGCAGGCGTAAGCCCCTCCTGCGTCTAGCGACGGACAGGGAAGCCCGGCAGACCGCAGCCCCTGGGCTCGCAGAGTCGGACACGACCCAGGGACGTCGGAAGTGAACTGAGTCCCTGTACGGTGACCGCACGTTACTCACTTCTGATTCCACTGCGTATCCCGTCAGAGCGGCTTGCCGCATGCTCCCCACCCTCTCCTTCCCCCGCTGTGTCCGCAGGTCCGTCCTCTGTCTCTCTTCCTCCCCTGCGAATACACAGGCCCTGCTGGCGTCCCCTGCCTCTCACGGCCAGTCCCCAGCGGGTTATCTGTGTTCCGTACCTTCCTGTGCATCATTTATTCATAGCAGCCCTCCAGGGCTGTGTTGAGTCACCCCGGAGGTAAAAACCAGCCCGTGCACCCGTCACGAGCTCTCGATTTCCAGAGAGCGTCCCCTCCTTGGGGTCAAATCCCGGGAGCCTCGGGCGGCCCAGCTGGAAGAGGGCTTCCCTGGGAACACCTCGAGCCCGCCAGCCCTCCCGGGAGGGGAGCAGGCGGGCCTGTCTCCAGCCCGGAGGCCAGGGGAGCCACGAGGCTGGCGCGCGTGGACACGACCCGCCCGGCGGGCACGCGAGGCTGGCGGGCTTCCCTGTGGCTCTCCGTCCCCCAGACCACGGACGAGCGGGCGCAGCTGACGGACGTCCGGCCCAGCCGGTGGTACCAGTTCCGCGTGGCGGCCGTCAACGTGCACGGGACGCGAGGCTTCACGGCGCCCAGCAAGCACTTCCGCTCCGCCAGAGGTCAGTGGCTGGACCCCGGCCCCCGCCGCGGCGTGGGGGACGTGTCCACGGAGGCTGCTGGGTGTGGCCAGTAATCAGCCTTCACGGGGATGGGCCGTGCTGAGCGAGTGGGACCACGTGGGTGTCCAGGAGCCCCATGAGCGTCCGCGAGGAGGCTCCCCTCGGGCGGGCTGCGGGAAGGAGCTCGGCGGCGGCCTCTCGGCCCAAGGGGCGCGGGTTTCCACCCTCGGCGTCCGCGGGGGCTCCCCGTTTGTGAGGCCTCAAGCGGCATTCATTTCATGTCCGGAGAGAGAGCTCAACAAGTTCCTGCCACGTCCGGCGAGGCGGGTTTCTTGAGACAGTGGCTCAGGGAGTCTGGATGCATCTCTCTCGTTTCACTCGAGGCAGGCGTAAGCCCCTCCTGCGTCTAGCGACGGACAGGGAAGCCCGGCAGACCGCAGCCCCTGGGCTCGCAGAGTCGGACACGACCCAGGGACGTCGGAAGTGAACTGAGTCCCTGTACGGTGACCGTCACGTTACTCACTTCTGATTCCACTGCTGTTTTTAAAAACATCTCTGAGGGCTTCCCCAGTGGTCCAGTGGGTGAGGACCTTGCCTTGCAGCGCAAGGGGCGCCGGTTCGATCCCTGGCCCGGGAAGATCCCGCGTGCCGCGGAGCGGCTGGACCGGGGTGTCCAATCACCAAGCCGGAGCTCTGGAGCGCATGCGCCCATGTGTCCAATCACCGCGCCGGAGCTCTGGAGCGCATGTGCCCATGTGGCCAATCACCGAGCCGGAGCTCTGGAGCGCATGCGCCCATGTGTCCAATCACCGAGCCGGAGCTCTGGAGCGCATGCGCCCACAGCCGGTGCTCTGCGACAACAGACGCCACTGCGATGGGAGGCCCACACGGGCCAGAGAACAAAGACGGATGAAAATAAATAAAGGAAAAAAACAGAAAGAGAGGCCAAAATTGAAAAAAAAAATCAAATCAGTAAACTGTAGAATCCTTTAGGACTTTTACCCTAGCTTGGAGTCAGCTCTATGCATCTCATTCTTTTTCCCAAAGTTCCAGCTGCCGTTCGAGGTTTCGTACCATTGAAACATTATGTAAGGTGAAAGAAACGACTGTGTGTAGCCCCACAGACGGACGAGCCTTCCTTCAGGGAACCGTTGCACCCGGCCGTGAGTGGCCGCCGTGTGGGCCTTTGTTGGCACTGAGTGACTCCCTCCTGTGCAAACGGGACCGCGGACCCGTGTTCCTTCTGCGCGGGGTCATTTGAAAGTGATCTTCTGAGGGGCAGACACAGACTGAGGGGTCGCACCTCGGAGACGGGCGCGCGCCCTCTCGCTAGGGCTGCGACTCAGATGGCGCTTACGTCGAAGGGAACGTGACACAGAAGGGCTGACTCCATCCCGTCCAGCCGTTTGCGACCCCGTGGACGGCCGCCGCCAGGCTCCTCTGTCCGTGGGCGTCTCCATACAGGAAGACGGGAGGGGGCGGCCGTGCCCTCCCCCGGGGGAGCTTCCCCACCCGGGGACCGAACCTGAACCCTCCTGACAGGCAGAGACTTCACGGGTGGAGCCACCAGGGAAGAGAACGTGGGCCTGGTGTTAGCAATGCGTTCGTTGGAAAGCGGCATGCCTAAGGCAGCGTCGTCAGCTGCTGCTGTTTCACGGCTGAGGACCTCGATGACCGTATTCTGGGTGCCGGTGATCACGTGTGATGCAGGAGAGAGGCTTCCAGGGCAGCGCGTCGTCGCACGCATGTGGTCGATGTCAGGAAGCAGGAAACACCCGTCGCGTTTCCCAAACCCGAGGAGGTGATGTCGGCTTTTCCCGTGAGCCCTCCCCGTCTCTCCGGAAGCGTCGCTGTCGATTCTCGGCCCGCGGACCTCCGGGGGAACCCGTCCGGGGCGCTGATGACCGTCACAGGCCGTCGCGGCGCTCTGCCCCCGCGGTGGGGACGCGCTGGCCTGCGGGCTGCCTCTGGGAGGGGCCCTGCCGCGCCCGTCGCCGGTGCAGGATGGACTCACGACCCAGACGGGGCCTCTCGGGCGCTTGGACGACAGGAGACCGGGAGAAGCTCGTCGTGTTGGCCGGAGGCGGCGAACCCGCGTCCCTGGCTCGAACGGAGAGAGCGCTGGGCAGCCCGCACGAGGGAGCCACCTCCCGGTGCTGGGCTGCCCCGGGGGACGGCGTCCGGGCTCCGCCAGAGGCTGAGTGTCCTCACCGCCTGCTTTCCGCCCCTAAGAGCCTGGCCGTAGCCGCAGGCTGGGGCAGGGAAAGGAGGTCTCAGAGGTTGCGTGCAGGTCTCTGGGGAGGCGGCCAGGCTCTGTGACTCAAAGCCAAGGCCTGACGTCCAGGGCTCCCCACCCGGGGAGGGGGCTCGGGTTTAATCCCCAAGCAGGGATCTAGGTGCCGTGCGCTGCAGGAAGCGGTCACATGTCACAGGGAAGCATCCCACAGGCCACAGCGACAGCCTGGCGCAGCCAGAGAGGTGCAGAGACCCGTAAAAAGGGAGCAACAAGAAAGGAAAGGCTGAGAGAGGCCTTGGCAGTCAACAGGGAGACGGGAGCGTGGCTTGGGGCCAGGGCGTTGTCCCGGTGGGAACAGTGGAATTCCTGATAGACTTTGCCGGCTCCATTCAGACAAGGAGAGCTCCGGAAGGCATCGGCCTCGAGGTGCGGGGCGGCCGCCGGCCAAGTCGTCTGCCCGCCCCGCTCCCTCCCCAACCCGCCCCTCCTCCCAAAAAAAGAACACGCAAGCACAGAAGTTAAAACAACCCTGTGAACATCCTCCCGACCTCCAGAGATGAGCGCTCTTAAAGAAAAGCCACAGGTCTAAAGCAAAACAGAACAAAAACACGCGTCCGTCGTTCCCAAAATGCCCACCATCCCCAAGAGCAAAGCCTGGCTGTTTTCCCCGTGTCTTCATTTTCTGTGTCCAATGACTGTCCTCGCCCCCACGAGGCAGGTGGCGTTGAAATCAGACGTCTTCACAGCTTTGCCCTGGACCGTGGCCTTGACGCAGCGGCACCATCCGTCCGTCGTGGGGTGAACAGTGTCTGTGTTTGCTCAGTTGGTGGAGAAAAAATAGAAAGAAGGAAAGACGCCCAGCTTCCCGCCGACTTGGTCGCTTTCGCACGTCTGTCCAGCGGAGACTTGTTCGGGGGTCGCCCCGGGACCTAGACTGTTTGGGTCGATGCCGCCGCGACGTGCGGACGGCGTCCCCCGCCCGTCGTCCCCTTTGGAAGGTGGACGTCACAGCGCGGGTGGCCGTTGGCCGGCGTCTCCCGGGTCGCCCTGGCCGTGTGATTCCGGGGGTGGGGCGAAGCCCCAGGACCGCGCGGACGGGAAGTTCCCCGCGTGAGCGGGACCCCGGTGGCGGGCGTGGGCTTTTCAGTGCTTTCACAGGAGCTTCGCCGTTGCTGACGTGTCTCACTGTCCGCGGACCCATCCGGGCTTCGACCCTGCTGCACAGAATTCTGTCCGTTCCGGCGCAGGCCCAGTCTGGACAAGCCAGGCCAGCCAGGCTCCCCACCCGGGAGGGGCTGGGTTTAATCCCCAAGCAGGGATCTAGGTGCCGTGCGCTGCAGGAAGCGGTTACATGTCACAGGGAAGCATCCCACAGGCCACAGCGACAGCCTGGCGCAGCCAGAGAGGTGCAGAGACCCGTAAAAAGGGAGCAACAAGAAAGGAACGGCTGAGGGAGGCGCTGGCAGTCAACAGGGAGACGGGAGCGTGGCTTGGGGCCAGGGCGTTGTCCCGGTGGGAACAGTGGAATTCCTGATAGACTTTGCCGGCTCCATTCAGACAAGGAGAGCTCCGGAAGGCATCGGCCTCGAGGTGCGGGGCGGCCGCCGGCCAAGTCGTCTGCCCGCCCCGCCCCCCCCCCCACCCCCCCCCCCCCCCCAAAAAAAAACACGCAAGCACAGAAGTTAAAACAACCCTGTGAACATCCTCCCGACCTCCAGAGATGAGCGCTCTTAAAGAAAAGCCACAGGTCTAAAGCAAAACAGAACAAAAACACGCGTCCGTCGTTCCCAAAATGCCCACCATCCCCAAGAGCAAAGCCTGGCTGTTTTCCCCGTGTCTTCATTTTCTGTGTCCAATGACTGTCCTCGCCCCCACGAGGCAGGTGGCGTTGAAATCAGACGTCTTCACAGCTTTGCCCTGGACCGTGGCCTTGACGCAGCGGCACCATCCGTCCGTCGTGGGGTGAACAGTGTCTGTGTTTGCTCAGTTGGTGGAGAAAAAATAGAAAGAAGGAAAGACGCCCAGCTTCCCGCCGACTTGGTCGCTTTCGCACGTCTGTCCAGCGGAGACTTGTTCGGGGGTCGCCCCGGGACCTAGACTGTTTGGGTCGATGCCGCCGCGACGTGCGGACGGCGTCCCCCGCCCGTCGTCCCCTTTGGAAGGTGGACGTCACAGCGCGGGTGGCCGTTGGCCGGCGTCTCCCGGGTCGCCCTGGCCGTGTGATTCCGGGGGTGGGGCGAAGCCCCAGGACCGCGCGGACGGGAAGTTCCCCGCGTGAGCGGGACCCCGGTGGCGGGCGTGGGCTTTTCAGTGCTTTCACAGGAGCTTCGCCGTTGCTGACGTGTCTCACTGTCCGCGGACCCATCCGGGCTTCGACCCTGCTGCACAGAATTCTGTCCGTTCCGGTTACTCGGGAGACCGGGCTGGGCGGCACTGCTGGGCCGAGGCTCTCCTGCTGGGCTGTGGTTCCGTCGGGTCTGGCTGTCCGCGCCCCGATGGACGGCCGCCCGCCCGGCGTCCCGGCCCTTCCCCGCCGCCCGGGACCCACGCGGGCTCGGCGAGGCTCTCGCGGTCATCCCGAAAACCCAGCTCTTTCTCTCCCGGGCCTTCAGATCCGGCGGCCCCGCCGGCCCCTGCCCGCCTGCGGCTGGCGAACGCCACCGTCCGCGGCGACGGCAGCGTGGCCGTGGCGCTCGCGTGGGACGCCCCCGAGGAGCCGGACGCGCCCGTGCACCACTACCGGGTGTTCTGGAGCTGGACGGTCAGCGGCAAGTCCCCGGTGCCGACCAAGAAGAGGCGACGCAAGACTGTGGACGGGGTGAGTGCCCGCGGGGCGCGGGGCGGGGCCCGAGGGGTGCGGCTGCGGGCCGGGCCGAGGGACAGGCGCCCACGGCTCCCCTGGCGCCCCGGCGGCTCCGAGAGCCGAGGCCCTGCCCGCCTCTCCGCCTCGGCCGGAGCCAGGCTGAGGATGCTCCCGCGCCCGGGGCACCGACGCACCTCTCCGGGGCACGGCTCCGGAAGCGGACAGAGCGGGACGGAGCCCCGCCCACCCTGACGAGCCTCTGTGCAGGGCGCACGGGGTCCTGGACATTTAGGTCTCACTCTCTCCTTGTTCTAAGGGATCCTCTTGCATGAAAGGGTGAATGTTTTTCCGTCTTGTGTTGGGTGTTGCAAGGCACGCCCGTCTGTGACCTCCTGCCCCAATGCGCCCGCAGCTTGCACGCTGCACCCTGGGGAATGCTCGTCCCTCACCGGTGGGCGTGGCTCAGGATGGCCGCCTCCGCCCGGGCCCAGAGCCCGCGTCCTCCCCGGCCCGGGGGACGCAGAGAGATGTCTGCGTCCAGAGCGTTCTGCAGCCTCTGAGGGGCTTCTCGCAGAAGCACCTGGCCTTCTCACACACGCTCCTGGGTCCTGTTCATAGGAGACACAAACACACCATGTCCCCCCCGATTCGTGAGGTTGAATCCCTTAGAGAAACGGTTACGAGTGCTTTGAAAAGATAGCAGCCGTTTCTTTGTGGGTTTTTTTTTTCCCACTGATTATTCCAGTATCTGTGCCGTGTGGCGGTCGGTGGGGTCGTTGCTCAGGCGTATCTGAGTCTTGTGACCCCGTGGACCTCAGCCCGCCGGGCTCCTCTGTCCGTGGGAGGCTCCAGGCGAGAAGACCAGAGCGGGCGGCCGTGCCCTCCTCCAGGGGAGCTTCCCCACCCGGGGATCGAACCCGGGTCTCCTGCACGGCAGGTGTATTCTTGACCCTCTGAGCCACCAGGGAAGCCCCGGTGTATGTCCGTACTTGAGACCCCATGGACCGTAGCCCGCCAGCCCCCTCTGTCCATGGCATCCTCCGGGCATGTGTGTCTGTCTGTCTTTCGTGTCAGTTGCAGGACATCTGTGTGTGTGTGTGTCTGTGTGTGTGTTTCGCACCATTGACGGTGCCCCTTCAGAGGACGTGAACCCAGACGACAGCCGGCGAGGCACCCAGTCCTGACGCCTGGACCAGCCGGGAGCTCCCCACGTGCTGTGTGTAATCAAATATTCGCATTCCAAGACGGGACTCTGACGTCGCTCAGTTCCAAGTTCTCGGAAGGGAACTTGTTCTCCTTCCTGCCGGCCGCAAAAATAGCCCTGCCGCCATGTCGCAGCCGCGGGCCGCGAGGAAGCCCCGTGTGCCCCTTTGGTCCGGGCTTCTCTTCTTCCCGACTCTGGGTGGAAGTTTACTCACAGGAGACGCGGGCTCAGTCCCGGAGAGCTGCCGTGGGCGCCCGTGGCCGTCCGTCCGGGGCTGTGGAGCCGGGAGCCTCAGCGCGGGGGTTCTCGATGGCCGGCCGGCCGGCCGCGGTGGGGCGGGCTCTGGTTCGCGGGGAGCGGGCGCGGGTGATTTCATGTGCGGGGTCCCGGGACGAGGACCGCGGGGTAAACGCAGCTGTGCTTTCCGGCGCGCCTTTCGTCTTGATCCACAGCGACACGGGGTGTTCCGGCGCGGAGGACGCCGGGCGCGCAGTGGACGCCGTCCCCGGGGCCGCGGGGGGCCCTGCGGGGCGCCCGCTGATGGCGTCCCTCCCGCCTGCAGGCGGCGCGTGACGCTGGGTGAGGGGACCGCTGCAGCTCGGGCAGGCCGGCTCAAGAGCGCCAAGGCCTCCCTGTTTCCTCTGTGCCGTGTGGCGGTCGGTGGGGTCGTTGCTCAGGCGTATCTGAGTCTTGTGACCCCGTGGACCTCAGCCCGCCGGGCTCCTCTGTCCGTGGGAGGCTCCAGGCGAGAAGACCAGAGCGGGCGGCCGTGCCCTCCTCCAGGGGAGCTTCCCCACCCGGGGATCGAACCCGGGTCTCCTGCACGGCAGGTGTATTCTTGACCCTCTGAGCCACCAGGGAAGCCCCGGTGTATGTCCGTACTTGAGACCCCATGGACCGTAGCCCGCCAGCCCCCTCTGTCCATGGCATCCTCCGGGCATGTGTGTCTGTCTGTCTTTCGTGTCAGTTGCAGGACATCTGTGTGTGTGTGTGTCTGTGTGTGTGTTTCGCACCATTGACGGTGCCCCTTCAGAGGACGTGAACCCAGACGACAGCCGGCGAGGCACCCAGTCCTGACGCCTGGACCAGCCGGGAGCTCCCCACGTGCTGTGTGTAATCAAATATTCGCATTCCAAGACGGGACTCTGACGTCGCTCAGTTCCAAGTTCTCGGAAGGGAACTTGTTCTCCTTCCTGCCGGCCGCAAAAATAGCCCTGCCGCCATGTCGCAGCCGCGGGCCGCGAGGAAGCCCCGTGTGCCCCTTTGGTCCGGGCTTCTCTTCTTCCCGACTCTGGGTGGAAGTTTACTCACAGGAGACGCGGGCTCAGTCCCGGAGAGCTGCCGTGGGCGCCCGTGGCCGTCCGTCCGGGGCTGTGGAGCCGGGAGCCTCAGCGCGGGGGTTCTCGATGGCCGGCCGGCCGGCCGCGGTGGGGCGGGCTCTGGTTCGCGGGGAGCGGGCGCGGGTGATTTCATGTGCGGGGTCCCGGGACGAGGACCGCGGGGTAAACGCAGCTGTGCTTTCCGGCGCGCCTTTCGTCTTGATCCACAGCGACACGGGGTGTTCCGGCGCGGAGGACGCCGGGCGCGCAGTGGACGCCGTCCCCGGGGCCGCGGGGGGCCCTGCGGGGCGCCCGCTGATGGCGTCCCTCCCGCCTGCAGGCGCGTCGCGCGGTGACGCTGGAGCCGCTGCAGCCCGGCGGCCGCTACACCGCGGAGCTGCAGGCCGTCAGCTACTGGGGCCAGGCGCGGCTCAAGAGCGCCAAGGCCTCCCTGCCCTTCACGTGCCCCCCGGCGGCCCGCCCCGGTGAGTGCCCCGCGCACCCGCGCTCTGCACAGCGGAGCCCTCCTTAGCAGGACGCACCGGACCGTCCTCCGGCCTGGCCACTGCAGCTGGGACGTTGCCATTTGGATCACAGGTTTTCCGTCATTCCTGTCTGTACACAGTTTCGCTGTCCTTGTGGAAAGCTGAGACGTGCTGTCTTTGTAGCCAATGCTTATATGGAGAGGATTCAAGGTCCTTAGGCATATGGGTCCCTTTTTTTTTAATGTTATTATTTACTTTATTATTATTATTATTATTAATTATTATTATTATTTTGCTGGTTTAATCTCAGTTACAATATATGGGATCTGGTTCCCTGACCGGGGATCGAACCCAGAGCCCAGCATTGGGAGCCCAGAGTCTTACCCACACAACCAGGGAAATCCCATTTATTTACTTTTTATGGATGTACTTTTGGCTACTCTGGGTTTTCCCTGCTGCCGCTGAGCTGCAGGCAGTGGGGGCTCCTCTCTGGTGGAGGGGAGCAGGCGTCTCGGGGCGGGGGCGTCTCTGGGGGTGGACCTCGGGCTCCAGGGCCCCCGGGCTTCTGTCGCTGCGGCCCACGGGCTCCCCAGGGGCGGCTCCGAGGCTCCAGAGCACAGGCTCCCTGGCTGGGGCTCCCGGGCTCCATGGCTCTGCAGCCTGTGGGGTCTTCCCGGACCGGGGATCGAACCCGCGTCTCCTGCCTGGGCCGGCGAGCTCCTCACCCCTGAGCGACCAGGGAAACCCTCTTCCTGGTCTATAATCAGTGCAGATCAGCCTGTTCTGTGTTGAGGAGGATGTGAAATCCTGAGAGGAGACATCTCTCGTCCCCTGAACGTCATCTCTCCACGGGCACCTTCTCAAGTCAGGAGAGACCTGAGGCCAGGCATTTCGAGTATCTTTCCTACGAAGCCGAGGAGCTTCTCTTCTGGCTCTCTGAAGAAGGCGGCCTGCAACAGCCTGGGTGTCCGGGAACACCTCTGCAGTTACCATATGGGTTTCATGAAATGGTATTTTAATCTTCTTTCATGGACACCCTTCATAACTGCAAAAAAAAAATCGACGTACTGTGAGAAAAACTATTCCCACCCATTCCTGAAATCAAAGCACGTTTGAATATCTCTTTATTCCCCTTTTAAATCTGGGGCACTCTGTGTCCTCCACACGGCGGTCGGTGCAGGTCTGCGCCTCAGGCTGGCGTGAGGGGAGAGGATTCGCTGGAGGACGTGCCCTCCTTTATGTGAGCAGACACACAGAATGGGAAGCGAGGGCAGAGGGTGAGCGGAGGCCTGGGGTTACGGTGAGCTTCCACGTTTCTCTGTCGCCAGGAGATACCAGCCCTGTGCCTTGTTGCAGAGCAGCCGCCCGGGAGGAGTGGGCAGACCGGGACGCCGCGGCCGCCCCCGCTCCCGAGACGACGGCCCGCCCGCCTCCTGGAGGTCGGCGCTCCCTTCTTCCGGCACAACCTGGTTCCCTGACCGGGGATCGAACCCAGAGCCCAGCATTGGGACCCCAGAGTCCTCCCCACACAACCAGGGAAGTCCCCCTGATCTGCTGTTCGTGGATGTACTTTTGGCTACTCTGGGTTTTCCCTGCTGCCGCTGAGCTGCAGGCAGTGGGGGCTCCTCTCTGGTGGAGGGGAGCAGGCGTCTCGGGGCGGGGGCGTCTCTGGGGGTGGACCTCGGGCTCCAGGGCCCCCGGGCTTCTGTCGCTGCGGCCCACGGGCTCCCCAGGGGCGGCTCCGAGGCTCCAGAGCACAGGCTCCCTCGCTGGGGCTCCCGGGCTCCATGGCTCTGCAGCCTGTGGGGTCTTCCCGGACCGGGGATCGAACCCGCGTCTCCTGCCTGGGCCGGCGAGCTCCTCACCCCTGAGCGACCAGGGAAACCCTCTTCCTGGTCTATAATCAGTGCAGATCAGCCTGTTCTGTGTTGAGGAGGATGTGAAATCCTGAGAGGAGACATCTCTCGTCCCCTGAACGTCATCTCTCCACGGGCACCTTCTCAAGTCAGGAGAGACCTGAGGCCAGGCATTTCGAGTATCTTTCCTACGAAGCCGAGGAGCTTCTCTTCTGGCTCTCTGAAGAAGGCGGCCTGCAACAGCCTGGGTGTCCGGGAACACCTCTGCAGTTACCATATGGGTTTCATGAAATGGTATTTTAATCTTCTTTCATGGACACCCTTCATAACTGCAAAAAAAAAATCGACGTACTGTGAGAAAAACTATTCCCACCCATTCCTGAAATCAAAGCACGTTTGAATATCTCTTTATTCCCCTTTTAAATCTGGGGCACTCTGTGTCCTCCACACGGCGGTCGGTGCAGGTCTGCGCCTCAGGCTGGCGTGAGGGGAGAGGATTCGCTGGAGGACGTGCCCTCCTTTATGTGAGCAGACACACAGAATGGGAAGCGAGGGCAGAGGGTGAGCGGAGGCCTGGGGTTACGGTGAGCTTCCACGTTTCTCTGTCGCCAGGAGATACCAGCCCTGTGCCTTGTTGCAGAGCAGCCGCCCGGGAGGAGTGGGCAGACCGGGACGCCGCGGCCGCCCCCGCTCCCGAGACGACGGCCCGCCCGCCTCCTGGAGGTCGGCGCTCCCTTCTTCCGGCACAACCAGCTGCAGGTGAAGGTCTACTGGAAGAAGAGCCCAGGTGGGCCGCGCGGGGGGGCCTGTCGCGGGGCGGGCGGGGCCTCCTACGGGAGGACCGTGGGGGCTCAGTCTGCGGGGACGTCCAGGGCCGGAGCCCGGGGGTGCGCTTACACCTGCCCAGCGGTCTGCGCTGCCCGCAGTCTTCCACATGGAGCCTCTAACAACAGTGGGCCAGGAGGGCCCGGAGCGGGACACGGGGGTCTCATGCATACGCTTCTTACCATACACTAGGCTCTCTCTCTGACTTATGCTGGGTCACTCCACTCTAGTCCTGGGTAAGGCCTGACGCAGCTCCTCACTGCACCCTGTAGCCTGCCTCTGGTCCTCACTATAGCCTGTAGCCTGCCTCTGGTCCTCACTATAGCCTATAGCCTGCCTCTGGTCCTCACTATAACCTATAGCCTATAGCCTGACTCTGGTCCTCACTATAGCCTATAGCCTGCCTCTGGTCCTCACTATAGCCTATAGCCTGACTCTGGTCCTCACTATAGCCTGTAGCCTGCCTCTGGTCCTCACTATAGCCTATAGCCTGCCTCTGGTCCTCACTATAGCCTATAGCCTGACTCTGGTCCTCACTATAGCCTACAGCCTGCGTCTGGTCCTTGCTATAGCATAGAGCCTGCCTCTGGTCCTCACTACAGCCTATAGCCTGCCTCTGGTCCTCACTATAGCCTACAGCCTATAGCCTGTCTCTGGTCCTCACTATAGCCTATAGCCTATAGCCTGCCTCTGGTCCTCACTATAGCCTACAGCCTATAGCCTGTCTCTGGTCCTCACTATAGCCTATAGCCTATAGCCTGACTCTGGTCCTGATTATAGCCTATAGCCTGCCTCTGGTCCTCACTATAGCCTATAGCCTGACTCTGGTCCTCACTATAGCCTGTAGCCTGCCTCTGGTCCTCACTATAGCCTATAGCCTGCCTCTGGTCCTCACTATAGCCTATAGCCTGACTCTGGTCCTCACTATAGCCTACAGCCTGCGTCTGGTCCTTGCTATAGCATAGAGCCTGCCTCTGGTCCTCACTACAGCCTATAGCCTGCCTCTGGTCCTCACTATAGCCTACAGCCTATAGCCTGTCTCTGGTCCTCACTATAGCCTATAGCCTATAGCCTGCCTCTGGTCCTCACTATAGCCTACAGCCTATAGCCTGTCTCTGGTCCTCACTATAGCCTATAGCCTATAGCCTGATTCTGGTCCTGATTATAGCCTATAGCCTGGCTCTGGTCCTCACTATAGCCTATAGCCTATAGCCTGATTCTGGTCCTGATTATAGCCTATAGCCTGGCTCTGGTCCTCACTATAGCCTATAGCCTATAGCCTGATTCTGGTCCTGATTATAGCCTATAGCCTGGCTCTGGTCCTCACTATAGTCTATAGCCTATAGCCTGACTCTGGACCTCACTATACTCTATAGCTTGTAGCCTGCCTCTGGTCCTCACTATAGCCTATGGCCTATAGCCTGACTCTGTCTCACTGTAGCCTGTGACTTGACTATCAGCCCCACAAAATGCTGACTCTGGGCCACACTATAACAAGTAGCCTGAACAAGAAACCTGACTGTGCCCTCACTACAGTGTGACTATGTCCTCAGTATAAAGTAGGACCTTACTGTAACCTACGATGGCCTCAGTAAAGACACTAGGCATATTATACTGAAGCCATAGTAGGCGATTGTGAAATCCTTTCAGTCCATAGGAGGGTTCATAACCATATTCTAATGAGGTCAGGATGAACTTTTGTGAGGTCATAGTCTGTACTGAGGACAGAATCAGGTGGTTCTGAGGTCATAGTAAGCAGTTGTGAAGGCATATTCTGTTCTTAGGTAATACACAGTTTGTACTGAGGTGGTAGTGTGCAATAGCGAGTGAGTTTTCGGTCTGTAGTGAGGTCATGATTAGATTCCAAGATCAGAATCAGAGGTCCGAGTCGGGTATTTGAGATCCTGTTGCAAATTGCAGTCAAAATCACGTTATTGTCACGGTCAACTACGGTGAATCATACTGTATTCCTAGGTCACAGTCGGGTTACAGCAAGGCCATCGTCGGCTACAGCAAGGTCATTTTCAGAGCCTAGCGAGGTCCTAATCAGATTTTCATGGGGTCAGAGCGGACTCTTGTGCAGTCCTAGTGTGTAACGAGGTCATAAGTAGCTTATTCAGCGGTCCTAGGGAGCTGTTGTGAAGTCACAACTGTTCTCAGGTCTCAGGTTACAGTGAGGCCATCATGGGGTACAGTGAGGTCATTTTCAGTCGAGAGTGAGGTGAAAACGAGAATCAGATGCGGGTGCACGAGGCTACCGGGAGGTCCTCGTCAGCACCGAGGTCATCATCAGGTTATTGAGTAGTCCTCGTAGACGTGTGACGCGATGCTCTGTCCGTAGGTGATATTCAGGTGACAGTGAGGCCGTCGTAGGCTAGTGTGACGTCATTCTTGGTCTGCAGTGAGGTCATAATCCGATACCAGTGAGGTCAGAGCAGGCTGTGGTGACGTCTGACTGCATAGTGAGCTCATAATCTGGGTGGTCTGTAGTCATCGTGAACGGTGGTGAAGTCTTGCTCTGTGTCTTAGGTCCCAGTCAGGCTATGGGGAGGCCATAGGAGGCTCCCGTCAGGGGCCGTGTTCAGTCTCTCGCGCGGTCACAGGCAGACTCTTACGAGGTCAGTGTCGGCTGCTGTGAGGTCCTCGTGCCTAGTGAGGTCGTCGTCCAGCGATTCTGCAGTCATTGGAAACAGCTGTGAAACCTTGCTCTACTAAGGTCAAGATCAGGTTATAGAGAGGTCACCGTGGGCTGTCGTCAGGTCGTGTTCCATCTGCAGTGAGGTTGTACTCAGGTTAGAATGAAGTCACAGTAGGCGACTGTGAAGTTCTCGTGCACAGTGAGGTCAGATCAGGTGATTCTGCAGTCCTGAGAAACTGTTGTGAGGGCTCCCCTGGGGGTCCCGTGAGTAAGGACACCACCTTGCAGTGCAAGGGGCGCCGGTTCGATCCCTGGCCCGGGAAGATCCCACGTGCTGTGGGGCGGCTGAACCCGTGTGTCCAGTTATGAGCCAGCACTCTGGCGAGAGAGGCCACTGCGATGGGAGGCCCACACAGGCCAAAAATGAAGATGGATGAAAATACATGAGTAAAAGCCAATGAGAGAGACCAAAATGTGGAAAAAAAAAAAAAAGATTTTCATGGGGGTCAGAGCGGACTCTTGTGCAGTCCTAGTGTGTAACGAGGTCATAAGTAGCTTATTCAGCGGTCCTAGGGAGCTGTTGTGAAGTCACAACTGTTCTCAGGTCTCAGGTTACAGTGAGGCCATCATGGGGTACAGTGAGGTCATTTTCAGTCGAGAGTGAGGTGAAAACGAGAATCAGATGCGGGTGCACGAGGCTACCGGGAGGTCCTCGTCAGCACCGAGGTCATCATCAGGTTATTGAGTAGTCCTCGTAGACGTGTGACGCGATGCTCTGTCCGTAGGTGATATTCAGGTGACAGTGAGGCCGTCGTAGGCTAGTGTGACGTCATTCTTGGTCTGCAGTGAGGTCATAATCCGATACCAGTGAGGTCAGAGCAGGCTGTGGTGACGTCTGACTGCATAGTGAGCTCATAATCTGGGTGGTCTGTAGTCATCGTGAACGGTGGTGAAGTCTTGCTCTGTGTCTTAGGTCCCAGTCAGGCTATGGGGAGGCCATAGGAGGCTCCCGTCAGGGGCCGTGTTCAGTCTCTCGCGCGGTCACAGGCAGACTCTTACGAGGTCAGTGTCGGCTGCTGTGAGGTCCTCGTGCCTAGTGAGGTCGTCGTCCAGCGATTCTGCAGTCATTGGAAACAGCTGTGAAACCTTGCTCTACTAAGGTCAAGATCAGGTTATAGAGAGGTCACCGTGGGCTGTCGTCAGGTCGTGTTCCATCTGCAGTGAGGTTGTACTCAGGTTAGAATGAAGTCACAGTAGGCGACTGTGAAGTTCTCGTGCACAGTGAGGTCAGATCAGGTGATTCTGCAGTCCTGAGAAACTGTTGTGAGGGCTCCCCTGGGGGTCCCGTGAGTAAGGACACCACCTTGCAGTGCAAGGGGCGCCGGTTCGATCCCTGGCCCGGGAAGATCCCACGTGCTGTGGGGCGGCTGAACCCGTGTGTCCAGTTATGAGCCAGCACTCTGGAGCGAGAGAGGCCACTGCGATGGGAGGCCCACACAGGCCAAAAAATGAAGATGGATGAAAATACATGAGTAAAAAGCCAATGAGAGAGACCAAAATGTGGAAAAAAAAAAAAAAAGACACTGTTGTGAACTCATACTCTATTCTGAGGTCACAAGCAGACTATAGTGAGGCCATACTGTGCTTTCTTGAGTTGATTTTCAGTCTACAGTGAGGTCCGAATCAGATTCTACTGAGGTCGGGAGAAGCCATTATGAGGTCCTAGTGCATAGCGAGGTCATACTCAGATTCTGATGAGGTCAGAAGTAGCTGCTGTGAGGTCCTAGTGCATAGCGAGGTCATGCTCCGATTCTGATGAGGTCAGAGGAGGCTGCTGTGAGGTCCTAGTGTAAGATGAGCTGGTCATCAGGGTCTTCTGTGCTCACGGAAAACGGTTGTGAAGTCGTGCTCTCGTCTTAGGTCACAGGCAGGCTAGCGTGAGGTCATGGCTGGATAAAATTAGGTCAGAGTCTCGGGTTATACTCTTATTATTGTCTACTAAGAGTATAGTGAATTCAGACTGTATGCTTAGCTCCTAATCGGGTTTGGGAAGGACATAGTATGTTACCGTCAGGTCCTAATCTCTTCTGGCGTCAGAATCAAGTTATTCCGCAGTTGAAAAACGAGTGTGAGGCCACCGTCTGTCCTTAGGTCACGTTCAGGGTGAATGAGGTCTTCGTAGGCTATTCTGAGGTCATGTTCAGTCGATAGTTAACGCACAACCCGATTCTAATGAGGTTGAAGTCAGCTCTCTGAGGCCATCGCCATGACCTCAGCCATCATCGGGTCGTAGTTCCATCTGCAGTGAGGTTGTACTCAGGTTAGAATGAAGTCACAGTAGGCGACTGTGAAGTTCTCGTGCACAGTGAGGTCAGATCAGGTGATTCTGCAGTCCTGAGAAACTGTTGTGAGGGCTCCTGGGGTCCCGTGAGTAAGGACACCACCTTGCAGTGCAAGGGGCGCCGGTTCGATCCCTGGCCCGGGAAGATCCCACGTGCTGTGGGGCGGCTGAACCCGTGTGTCCAGTTATGAGCCAGCACTCTGGAGCGAGAGAGGCCACTGCGATGGGAGGCCCACACAGGCCAAAAAATGAAGATGGATGAAAATACATGAGTAAAAAGCCAATGAGAGAGACCAAAATGTGGAAAAAAAAAAAAAAAGACACTGTTGTGAACTCATACTCTATTCTGAGGTCACAAGCAGACTATAGTGAGGCCATACTGTGCTTTCTTGAGTTGATTTTCAGTCTACAGTGAGGTCCGAATCAGATTCTACTGAGGTCGGGAGAAGCCATTATGAGGTCCTAGTGCATAGCGAGGTCATACTCAGATTCTGATGAGGTCAGAAGTAGCTGCTGTGAGGTCCTAGTGCATAGCGAGGTCATGCTCCGATTCTGATGAGGTCAGAGGAGGCTGCTGTGAGGTCCTAGTGTAAGATGAGCTGGTCATCAGGGTCTTCTGTGCTCACGGAAAACGGTTGTGAAGTCGTGCTCTCGTCTTAGGTCACAGGCAGGCTAGCGTGAGGTCATGGCTGGATAAAATTAGGTCAGAGTCTCGGGTTATACTCTTATTATTGTCTACTAAGAGTATAGTGAATTCAGACTGTATGCTTAGCTCCTAATCGGGTTTGGGAAGGACATAGTATGTTACCGTCAGGTCCTAATCTCTTCTGGCGTCAGAATCAAGTTATTCCGCAGTTGAAAAACGAGTGTGAGGCCACCGTCTGTCCTTAGGTCACGTTCAGGGTGAATGAGGTCTTCGTAGGCTATTCTGAGGTCATGTTCAGTCGATAGTTAACGCACAACCCGATTCTAATGAGGTTGAAGTCAGCTCTCTGAGGCCATCGTCTGCACCTATGACCTCAGCCATCATCGGGTCGTGTGGTTGTAATAACTGATTATCAAGTCACACTCTGTTCTCAGGTCACACACCGGTGACACCGAGGCTCTCAGAAGCCATAGAGAGGTCATTTTCAGTCTGTATTGAGGTTATCATCAGAATATCACGGGGTCCGAGTAGGCTCTTGGGAGGTCACAGTCTATCCTGAGGTCATCGTGAGGTGATAGCCTGAGGTCATCGCGAGGTGATAGCGCGGACAGAGCGGGAGGCAGTGAGGTCACAATGACCGGATCCAAGTCAACGACGGGAACGTCGTCCTGCGGTCTCAGGGCAGCCTCAGAGGACGCCGACCACCCGGGCGGCTCTCGTGAGGGTGTTTTCGCCCTAGACTGAGGTCCTCACGAGGCCGTCGCACGGTCACCGGTGGTTACAGTGAGGTCGTCGTCTCTCGTGTTTCCGTATGTTTTCTGCTGAGCGTTGAGCAGCCCAGTCGGGGTTTGGACGGTGCTGAGGTCTCACCCGGCCATTGGGGCGGCCTCATCAGGGTGTCGCCTGCAGAGAGGGCGTGGTCGGGCTGTTTGGAGGGCACGGTCACCTGACTTACGTGGTCCTTACTTACATGGTCCGTGGTGACCTGACTTGCTCTGGATAAACCGCTCTCAGTAGTTTCTCCAGAGGTCGTCTTGTGTCTGTAGTGAGGTCACGGTGGACTTCTTTCGAGGTCTTAGCCAGCCCATCGCGAGCTCCTGGCAGGGCCTGCTGAGGTCACAGGCGACGACGGAGAGGTCCACAGTCAGAACGTGGCTGCGTGAGCGGACAGTCGGCTGTCGTGCTCGTCACCGTCAGCGTGTCGTGGGCCCATCATCAGATTACGCTGCGGCGTGACTCGGGTATTGTGAGTCACAGGCTATACGGAGGTCATCGTCAGGTTCTTGTGAGGCCGTAGTTGACTATTCGGAGGACCTGACCAGTCTAGAGGGACGTCCTGGTCACGTCATCATGAGGGCGTCGCCGACGTCCTGTGAGAGCATCATCTGTGCTGGGGTCATCGTCCGGTCACAGTGAGGACACAGGAAGGTACAGTGAGGTCACAGTGTGCACGGAGTTCATAGTCAGTTTACCGTGAGGCCATCGTAGGCTCTCCAGAGGTCCCGTTCAGCCCGTGCTGAGCTCGTAGGAGACGTTTTCAGGGGCTGATTCCACAGGGTGTTCATAGCACGGCTCTCGTGAGGTCCTGCTGGGGTATCGGGCGGTCACGGTCTGCGTGGAGGTCCTCGTCGGGGTGCAGCAAGGACACGGAGGGTATAGTGATCTCACAGTCCGTCTGCGGGCAGGTCCTCATCTGGGTGGGCTGAGGTCATGGGTCAGTGGAGTGCATTAAGTCTCATTTTTGTTTTAACATTTTCTTTTCCCCATCATGCCTCTTTTATTTACATTCATTTCCATCCATCTTTGCTCTCTGGCCCGTGTGGGCCTCCCATGGCGGTGGCCTCTCGCTGCAGGGCACCGGCTCGGGGCACACATGCCCCAGAGCACTGGCTCCTGATTGGACACAGCGGCCCAGCCGCTCCGCAGCACGTGGGATCCTCCCGGGCCAGGGATCGAACCAGCGCCCCTTGCCCTGCAAGGCGGACTCTTTCCCCACTGGACCAGCAGGGAAGCCCCCCAACTCCAGTCTTTAAATATGGTCTTCATCAAAAAAAAGAATCTTAGCATCTACAAGGAATTTGTTACGGTATTGCTTGTGTATTACAATTTTGTTTTTTCTTTTCTTCTTTTGCCTCATCCGTGTCTGGCTCTTGGTGACCCCGTGGACGGTAGCCCACCAGGCTCCTCTGTCCATGGGCGTCTCCAGGCAGGAAGACTGGAGGGGCGGCCGTGCCCTCCTCCAGGGGAGCTTCCCCACCCGGGGATCAACCCCAAGTCTCCTGCACGGCAGGCAGGTTCTTTACCGTCTGACCTACCAAGAAAGCTCATCCTTCAAAGATGGTCCCCATCAAAAAATCTTACCGTCTGCATGGAATCTGTTACAACACAGCTTGTGTTTTGCGGTTTCCTTTCTCTGGCCCGGAGGCGTGTGGGGTCCTAGCTCCGCGGCCAGCGATCCAGCCCGCCTCCTTGCATGGGAAGGCCATGTCGTCAGCCTCTGGCCCACCAGGGACATCCCTGAGTCCATCCCTAATGAGAAAACCGGAGCCGGCGTTGGGTACGCCGTGCCGCCTCCCCCGGGCGGTGGCTGGGTGGGCGGGGCCGGCGGCTCTCTCCGGCTCGGGCAGTCAGGTGGGCGGGGCCGGCGGCTCTCCGGCTCGGGCAGTCAGGTGGGCGGGGCCGGCGGCTCTCTCCGGCTCAGGGCGTCAGGTGGGCGGGGCCGGCGGCTCTCTCCGGCTCAGGGCGTCAGGTGGGCGGGGCCGGCGGCTCTCTCCGGCTCGGGCCGTCAGGTGGGCGGGGCCGGCGGCTCTCTCCGGCTCGGGCCGTCAGGTGGGCGGGGCCGGCGGCTCTCTCCGGCTCGGGCCGTCAGGTGGGCGGGGCCGGCGGCTCTCTCCGGCTCGGGCCGTCAGGTGGGCGGGGCCGGCGGCTCTCTCCGGCTCGGGCAGTCAGGTGGGCGGGGCCGGCGGCTCTCCGGCTCGGGCAGTCAGGTGGGCGGGGCCGGCGGCTCTCTCCGGCTCAGGGCGTCAGGTGGGCGGGGCCGGCGGCTCTCTCCGGCTCAGGGCGTCAGGTGGGCGGGGCCGGCGGCTCTCTCCGGCTCGGGCCGTCAGGTGGGCGGGGCCGGCGGCTCTCTCCGGCTCGGGCCGTCAGGTGGGCGGGGCCGGCGGATCTCTCCGGCTCGGGCCGTCAGGTGGGCGGGGCCGGCGGCTCTCTCCGGCTCGGGCCGTCAGGTGGGCGGGGCCGGCGGCTCTCTCCGGCTCGGGGCGTCAGGCTGGGTGCGGCCCTCCCCGGCAGGCGGCTCCTTCCACGCGCTCCCGTCTCCCTCGCAGATGCCGGCCTCGGGCCGTACCACGTGGAGTGGTTCCCGGACGTCTGCGCCCACAACGCGTCGGCCTGGCGGGCGGCGGCGGCGGGCGTGACCCAGGTGAGGAAGCCGAGGTGCTGGGGTGCTCGGTGGCCCTGGGACCCAGGTGAGCAGGCTGAGGTGCTGGGGTGCTCGGTGGCCCTGGGACCCAGGTGAGGAGGCCGAGGTGCTGGGGTGCTCGGTGGCCCTGGGACGCACGAGAGCTGGGCCGAGGGCGGGGAGGGAGCTGCCGGTGCCGCGGGCCGCCCGTGTGCGTGGGACGCAGGGCATCGTCCCCGGCCCCTCATCCCAGCCCAGGGCCGCCGGCCGTCAGCACGGGGCCGCGATCGCAGCTCAGCTCCCAGGGCTCCCGGCGGGCGCTCTCAGCCGAGGAGCGTCCACCCCGGTCTCAGACCCTCCGAACGGTTTTCTGTGCGCTCAGTCGGCCCCGTGGCCTCAGGGTCTCTGGTCTCGGTGGATTTCTGCACGGCACGGCACCCCCGGTCCCTCTGGCTGTGCGCCTGATGTCCACCAGCGCGTCGGGTGCATGGAAGGCCCGCCCGTCCCGGGCCCCGCCCGGCGGTGCTCCGACCTTGAGGGTCTGAGCGACGTGTGCCCGCCGCTCTGGAGCGTGGGCAGGAAGCCCTCGCCCCCACCGCCGGCCACAGACGCGCGTGCCCGGAATGGTCAGATGCACCGAGCACGGACAGACACCCCCTAAAACCGGGGGAGACGTGTCACACGGGCTTAACAGCTGTCCCCCTCGACGTCCCTGTTCCCGTCCGGTGACAGGCATGTGTGCAGGAGGCCCTGACCCTCGCGCCTGTGCACGCCCGTCCCCGTCAGCGTTCCCGCTGGCCTGAGCGCGGATCCTGCGCCCCGGCCCCTGCGCTGTGGAGTCTGGTGCTCACGCTCCGGCTGGACCACAATGCTCTGGCGGGAAGGGGCGCAGAGAGCTTTCCAGAAGGGTCAGGAGACTGTCCGCTCAGGAGCGTCAGTTCCTTAGGGAGGCGCTCAGCTGCCCCGAGCCTCCGGCCGGTGGCCCAGAGAAGCCCGGGGGCCTTTCTCCTGCAGTCACAGGTCAGGTCTGGTGTCACGGCCGTTGCGCGTCCCCGCGGCGGCCCCGGCTCAGCACGGCGGCAGGTGGCTGGTGCGGAGAGGCGGCCGGCCGGTGGCGTCCAGGGCCCGGGGCCGCCCCGGGAGAGCGTCTCACAGCCGTGATCACGGGGTTCGTGTGAAACCCAGCCTGCATCGCCTGCCCTCTCCTCGACCGACACTCAGGAGCACAGGCTCTTGTGTACCATCCTGTCGGCTGGGCGTCCCGTGCCGTCGTGAGATGTACGGCGGGCGTGCTCTCTCCGTCTCTGCCCCTAGGAAAACTACATGATTCTCCCGGGTCTCTCCTTCTCCTGCACCTACACGGTGACCGTGCGGCCCGCCAGGCCCAAGGGCCGCCTGCAGGCCCGCAGCGCCTCCTTCACGACCCCGCCGTGCTCCGCGCTGAAGGCCCAGAGCCGTGAGCACGCCGGCTGCCCCGGCGAGCCAGGTACGGCCCCCTGGACGCCCCGGCCGCAGCGGGTTGGCTGGCCCCGTGCACACGGCGCTCAGGAGACGGCCGGGGTCCCCCTTTCCGAATGGTGCCTGAGCCCCCACCTCTCCCAGGACGGCCCCGTAGGAGCGGGCGCTGCCTCCGGCCCCCACCGCCCGCTAGCCCCGCCGTTCTGCTTCCTGCAGGCCCCGCGCCCCCCAAAGAGCCGGCCAAGCCCGAGAACCTCTCCGCCTCCTTCCTGGTGCACGGCGCCAACGTCACCGGCCGCTTGTCCTGGCACGTGGGCCGCGCCGGTCCCCGCCCACCCGCCACCGGCGTCCAGGTGACGTGGGCCGAGGTCAGCACCGAGAGCCGGCCCGACAGCCTGCCCAACAGCATCGTCTCCCGGTCCCAGGTTCTGCCCGCGGTGAGCACCCCGGCCCGGCCCGCCCACGTGCGCGCTCCCCACGCGGGCGGGCGGGCGGGGGGCACGTGGTCCGGGGTCCCGTGGACGCCTTCCCGTCCTGCGGGAGTTCCTCGGCCGGACTCGGGACACATGGTGGGCAAGAGGGTTTCACCGTTTTCTCCTGTGCACCCCGAGTCTCTCTGGCCCAAGCAGACAAGCCCTGTTTGCGGAGTTACATTGGCGGGAGGGGAGCGGCTCAGGGAACCTGGGTTCACTTCGTTTTCCCCGTCACGTCTGGCCAGAACCCACGGTGAGCCGGCCGGCTTTCCAGCCCACGGAATTCCTTGGCTTTAGGGAAAAAAAAAAAGCCGTGTGTGGGTTATTGTCCTGCCTCGCCCGTAAAAATGCCCTTAGACTATCCAACTCCTGCTCCCAAAGAAACAAATTCTGGAAGGCAGAATTCCCTGGCATTGGACAGTCATGCGCCTCTGTGTGTGGGTGTTCGGTTCAGTGGAGTTTGGAGGAAAATGCGTTGGCACACATGTAAATGTTTTCGGCGGCAGGCATGGACCGATCACTGTTTTTAAGGACCCGTGCTGGCCCGCGGGTAGAAACAGGGATTGGCCAGCATTCCCATCACCAGAGGCGCCTCTTATGAAAACCTTCACCCCTGGGAGCGTGTCTGTTCGGTGCAGGAGGGGAAAATGCCGTCTCCAAGGCTGAGAGCCCTGAGCAGCGGCCCGGCTCCCCGAGCTCTGCCGAGGGTCGACCCTGGGTGGGCACGCCCGCCTCTGGCCCCGGCACCGGGGTCGCAGGAGGCCGCTCCAGCGTGTGGGTCGTGGTCAGGGGAGCCTGACGGCCGTGCCCCCGCCCCGCCGTCTCCCCGCAGGATCACTCGGGGCTCACCGTCCCCGGCCTGCGGCCCGGCACCCTCTACCGCCTGGAGGTGCAGGTGCTGACTGCGGGCGGGGAGGGGCCCGCCACCATCAGGACCTTCCGCACCCCCGAGCTCCGGCCCGCGGCCGCGCACGGTGAGTCCCGGGGGCCCCCCGGGCTTGGGGGCGCGGAGCGTGCCTTGGGGAACAAGGCCCAGACGCTGAGCGTTGCTGGAACCTAAGCTTCTGTCTGCCCCTTCCTTGGGAGGCCCTGGGCTTTCACCCCAAGCGAGCGCCGGTGAGCAGTGGGTGTTCACCCCGGGCCCGCGGCAGGGCCAACATGCCGCGTCCTGTCTCCAGGACCCCCCCTGAAGCACGGCCACGTGCCTCACTACCAGCCTCCTCCGGAGTCAGACTGAGCGGCACGGGACCCGGCGGCACCGTGGCCGCGCGTGGAAGCCTGCAGACGCCCCCGCCCAGGCCCGGCCGCGCCCCCCAGCACGCCCCAGGCCTGGGGGCACCGCCCTGCTCCTGCCCGACCACAGAGCGCTCCACGCCCGGCCTCCGCACGCGCCCCGGACCCAGCGACCCACGGAGGGCACCCGCGCCCGCCCAAGGGAATCGCGTCCCATCCGAGGGTTCCCGGCAGTCACACCCGCCGATGGTGCCGAGACAGCCCCTGTGTGCACACGCGCGACGGGCCGTTCCCAGACGAGGCCCAGAGCTGCACCGGGCACACCGGAGAATTCCGTGACCCCGACGGGACTTGCCCACGCGGCTGAAGACGAGCCAGTTCACGAGGCCGCAGGACGGACACTGCTCAGTTTTGCTGCAGCCGTGCGTCCTAACAAGTGCCCAGACTCTAGCCGGACGCGGAGGACTCGCAGCCCTCCGGTGTTTCTGAGTCTTTCCTGAGAGGCGGCCCTGTCTTCGTCAGAGCGAGCGCGTGGTGTGGGAGCGCGCTCTGAGTCACGTGGAAAAGGCAGAGGGGGTTGTGGCGGGGAACCCCGCTGTGTTGCTTTTGACCGACCTGTCTTTGCTCCCCAGGTGGCTCAGGGGTGCGGCGTGCAGCGGCCAGCGCGGGAGGCGCAGGTTCGATCCCTGGGTCAGGAAGATGCCCTGGAGAAGGCAGTGGCCGCCCCCTCCTGTCCTCTTGCCTAGAGAGGCCCCTGGACAGAGGTACCGGGTGGGCGACCATCCGTGGCGTCGCCAAGAGTCAAACACAGCTTTGCGACGCAGCCCCCCGCCGCACGCCTGTCCTGTCTGCTTCAGAGCTCTGACACCTGCCTTGAGCATTTTCCAGGGCTCGTGGTCAAGTGAAACCGTGCTGTCACTATAGAGGGTCGCAGGCGCGCGTGTGCGGGCTCAGCCTTGAACCCGACATGTTTGAATAGAGTGTTTCCTTGAGGGATCACCCGCGTGGATACACGCACGCCTCTGTATGTCCGTGTGGCACCGCGGGCAGAGAATCCGCCTGCCCCGCGGGAGGCCCCGGCGCGGTCCCTGGGCGGGGACGGTCCCCTGGCGATCACGCACTGCGTGAGGACGCGTCCCTGCGGGAGCCGTTCTCGCCGCTCACCCGTGGCGGACAGTTCTAGAGCTCCGCGGCGGGAGCCGTTTCCCCGTCGCTCCCGATTCCGGGAGGAAAGAGCAGAGTTCCTCCAGAGGAGACACCTTCACGGAACAGCGTCCTCCTCTCCGATGTGTGCGCACAAGGGAAACACGGACGGCTTTCAGCGAAGCTCTTCTCAGGCCCCCGAGGCGCGCGGGGGGCTCCGGGGGACTCTCGGGGAGCTAGCGCACGGCGCTGCAGGCCGTCTCTCTGCAGCTCCTGCCGCGGCTGGGCTGCGCTCGGCACGGGGGATCCTGCCGTCGGCGGGCTGCAAGACTCCAAACGCTGGGCGGAGGCGACGGGAACAGCCTTCAGGCAAAACCGGCCTCGGGCGGGCGCGCGCCCAGCCTGCGTCTTCCCTGAAGCCACAGGGCCGCTCGGGCCGCGGGCAGCCTCCGCACTGCACGCTCCACGCTTCCCGGGGAAGGTTTCACGTGCATCGGCGATCCGTTTATCCTGGAATTTGTGCTAACCATAGTGCAGGTGTCCGTGCCCGCGGATCTTTGCACGTCGGTGAAGCTTCACGGGCACGGGGCACATACGTAGATATGAAATACTATTAAATTATTAAATACGCTGACTTTTGTCAACGTCACCGCAGTGTCTCTGGTCTGGGTCACGGGCGTCGCGCGCATATATTTTTAGTTCCGATCGCGGTTCCGCAGCGTCTCCCTTCCTTAAAAATGTCTAAAGGCAGGTCTTACGGGCTTTTCATGCTACTCTTCAGCGCTTTAACGTTTATCCGCGTTACTGGAAGAAACTGCTGTTACTGGGTAAGGAAAGAAACCTTTTCTTTTATAAACTGCAGTCATCCTTAGTAATACTTCCAAGTGAGCAAAAATACATTTGCGGGTTTCTGAGTGTTTCCTGTTCAACTGCCCCGTGGCAGCGGCCACCCACGCCTGGCTCCCTACCTGGAGACTGTCGCGGGCACAGGAGCCTGGCGGGCGACCGCCCGTCCACGCGGTCACCGAGAGTCGCACACAGCGGAGCGACTAAGCACGGTCATTGGCCAAAATGTGTTCTGACGCCGTTTTCGTGGCTGAGCCTGTGTTTTACGGAAATTGTCGACGCCTGTCTCTCATATGGGGAGAAGTATAGTCACTGGCAGTATTTAAACACAGGTGGAGCTCAGCTGGCGTCGGAAGCCCTCAGGTCCCGGCGTCTCGCCCGACGCCCATCACGGCTGCGTGCCTGTCGTCCCACGGAACACCCACGGCTCAGCGACGGGTGTATTTCCCTGTTTCGTCGTCTCGTTCTGCGGGGGCTCTGAGGGGCCGTGGTTCTCAGAGGTGGACGTGGGCCCTGCACCTCCATCCCGCGTCTTGACACACATAAAGGGGACGGGAATCCAGCACAAGAGTCATATATATATATATATACACATATATATACACGTATATATATATATATATATAATATCCATGAATGCATGTATATGTACCTACAGCCGATTCATGTTTGCATCCAGCAGAAACTAACAGAAACGTCATAAAGCCCATAGACGCCAATATTTTTTTTTTTTGAGAGACAAGACGTTTAGGACAAGTAAATGTTTGAAACACCCAAAGTCTCAAAATAGATCTCAGTTCCAGAAGTCTGGAAGAACCTACAGCCAGTGCACGGAGCAGGGTTTCGTCAGCATGGCCCTGTTGAGATCCGGGGGGCGCACGGGTCTCTGTCGGGGCACGGGGGGCTGCCCCGGGCCCTCCGGGGTGCCGAGGGGCACCCCTGGTTCTCACCCACCAGAGGCCAGGAGCACCACCGGCCCCACAAGTGTGGCCGGCCACAGGGTGTCAAGTCACGGGACACACCCTCTGAGCATGGCGGCCCCCGCGTGGAGAACGGCCACACTGTCATGTCCGCCGAAGACACAGAGCACGCTGCCGCCCCCGGCCCCGGACCCCCGCCACAAGGAGCTGAGTTCAGTCCCGGGAGTGGGAGCAGCTCGGAAGGGGTTTCCCTGGACCTCACAGCTGCAGAGCGCTCCCGGCTTTACTCTCCACCGAGGAATCCGACGGACAGGCTGGAATCTGGCGCGTGCCCGTGGCACGCGTGGACCAGGATTCCTCGGGTGCCACGGACCAGCGGCCTGGGCCAAGGCGAAATGCTCACGGGCTTCATGCCTCTTCTTAAAGCACGGACCGCGGGGTTCCGCTCCCTGAGTCCTTCCCACGACTGCACGCCTCTCCGTCCTGTTAGGCAAGCTTCCACGTGGTCCCCAAGACGCCGAGGCTGGGTGCCTGCTGTGGGCCGCGGCGGCTCCCGTGGACGGCTTTGGTGACTGACCTCCTCCGCGTCTTCCCTCAGCTGGGCCCCTGGCCACTCAGAGTGACCAACCGTAGTGCGTGTGTCAAGCTGTTGCAGGACCTCTCACGGGCATACCTGTAGGGCCCCGACGGCCACCTTCTCTGACCGTGTCCCTCAGAGAGGTCATGTAAGGTCAATATTTACGTATGTATATAATAAAAAGATGATTTCTGTGTGTGTCGTGTTCTGTAGTGAGAAATAATCTTGTAAAAAAATGTTGTTAAAAAAAAAGAAAGCAGCATTGTACCGAGGCTGAGCTCTAGGACGCAGGATCTTCATCGTAAGAGCTTGTACCCGCTGACCAAGTGTGTACTAAAGGACCTTTCAGCTGGCCCCGTGGGCTAGAGTTGCAGCTTTCCTGAAAACACACACACAGACGAGGTTTTTTTTCCTCCAAAAAGGACGCCTGGCAGTTTCCTGTGAAGCTGGCGAGATTCAAAGAACCGCCTCCTCCCGTCAGTGCGAGCGGCCCTTGAGGTCTGGGGAACGGTGGGAGGCCAGAGAAGGCGGTCACAGGCGCGGGCGGCCGTGGCTTTCGTGGCGAGGTCCAGTTTCATGCTCCTCAGTGCTCAGTGCGCATGTGACGGTGTCTCGAATTTCAGGCCGTGGACGGTTTCCCCAGCGCTGCGTGCCCGCCAGTTCTGTCTGCGACTGTCGTGTCCAGCAAAATTAAACCCAGGTGTCAACAGAGGGTGCAGAAGTCCTGCTCTCTCAGCCTCCTCGCTACAGCCCTAGCCGCCTTGTCTCCTAGCCTCCTAGTAGCCTCTAGGCCTCCCGAGTCCCCTAGGAGACGAGGAAACCAGGAGACGAGGCCAGTAGCCAGGAGGCTAGGCAACTAGAAAGCTAGGAGACTAAGACATGGGGATGTATCTAGCAGACGGGGCTGCAGTTAGGGGTCTAAGAGGCGAGGGTTGCAGCTAGAAGAGTGTGCTGTGTCTAAGACGAGGCGGCTGGGGCGGTGGTGAGGAGTCTTCCCCTCCTAGGATCCTAGAGTCCTGCTCTCTTAGAGACTAAATGTCCATCAGCAGACAAACGGATGAAGAAGATGTGTTACACAGAAGCGCCGGAATACTCCTCAGCCGTGAAAAAGAATGCACCGCTGCCATCTGCCGTGACAGGGACGTGTGCCCCTGCAGGTGATCACACTAAGAGCAGGCAGTCCGGGAGAGAACGAGAGGGGACCTCCCTGGTGGCCCAGTGGGTAAGACTCTGTGCTCCTAATGCAGGGGACCCGGGTTCGATCCCCGATCAGGGAACTAGATCCCACATGCCACGATTAAGACCCAGTGCAGTCAAATTAATTTTAAAAAAAAAAGAATGACAGATGCCTTGCGCCGTCATTTAGAGGCAGACTCTAAACCATGGCACCGACGAACCCGTCTACAAAAGAGAGACAGATTCGAACACAGAACACTGCCCGGCGGCGGCCCGGGGGTGGGCGGGGTGTGGACACGGAGGCAGGGTTGCTGCTGGGGGCGACGCCGTTGGGGACGGGTCAACGGGAAGGCTGCTTGTGTGTCGCACAGGGAGCTATCGCCGTGCCTTGGCTCTTGGGGCGACGCGTGCTGTGAACACGGGGCCCGGGGCCCATGCATGTTTCTGAATTTAGCCTGGGTCTATGCCTCGGAGGGGGACGGCTGGCTCAGACGCTGATTCTGTTTCTGGCTCGCTGGCACCCACCTCGCCTGATTCCATAGGGGCTGCGCCAACGGGCAAGCCTGCGAAGCGCGTAGGCGAGCTCCCTGCTCCCTGGCCGGACGCAGTGCCTCACTGCAGGCTTGATGTGCGCTTCCCTAATAGTGGGTGCGGTTGAACATCTTTCCGGGTGCCTCCTGGCCGTCTGTGTGTCCTTGGGGACATGTCTGTTAAGGTCTTCGGTGTTTTCGTTGTCATCGTTGTCTTACTTTGGGCTCTTCCGGGTGTTCCCGGCGGCCGCAGGCTCTCCTCTGGCTGCAGGGAGCGGGGACTCTCTCTGGGGAGGGAGCAGGCTTTCGGGCGGGACGTCTCTGGGGTGGACCTCGGCTCCAGGGCCCACGGCTCCCCAGGGGTGGCTCCGAGGCTCCAGAGCACAGGCTCCCTCGCTGTGGCTCCGCAGCCTGTGGGATCTTCCCAGCTCAGGGATCGAACCCCTGTCTCCTGCATTGGGCGGAGAACCCTTCAGCAGTGAGCCTGCAGGGAAGCCCTGGGTTGGTGCTCTGTGTTGTCGAGGTGTATGAACGGTTTGTGTATCTTGGCGACGAAGCCCTTGTCTGTCGCATCCTTTGCAAGTTCCTTTTCCCATTCCACAGGTTGTCTCTGCATCGTTTTCTGGTTTCCTCTGCTGTGGGAAAAAACGCTGGACATTTGATGAGGTCCTATTTGTTTATTGTTTATTATTTTAAAAACACGGACGGACGTGGCTGTGCTGGGTCTTTATGCACGAACTCCACTGCCGCTTGAGGCGTCTTCGTGGCAGCCTGTGGGACCGAGCTCCTCAGCGGGGACCTTGACCCTGGGCCCCTGCCCACCAGGGAGCTCGTCGCCCGACAGCCGGGGGTGGGCGGGTGTGGACACGGAGGCAGGGTTGCTGCTGGGGGCGACGCCGTTGGGGACGGGTCAACGGGAAGGCTGCTTGTGTGTCGCACAGGGAGCTATCGCCGTGCCTTGGCTCTTGGGGCGACGCGTGCTGTGAACACGGGGCCCGGGGCCCATGCATGTTTCTGAATTTAGCCTGGGTCTATGCCTCGGAGGGGGACGGCTGGCTCAGACGCTGATTCTGTTTCTGGCTCGCTGGCACCCACCTCGCCTGATTCCATAGGGGCTGCGCCAACGGGCAAGCCTGCGAAGCGCGTAGGCGAGCTCCCTGCTCCCTGGCCGGACGCAGTGCCTCACTGCAGGCTTGATGTGCGCTTCCCTAATAGTGGGTGCGGTTGAACATCTTTCCGGGTGCCTCCTGGCCGTCTGTGTGTCCTTGGGGACATGTCTGTTAAGGTCTTCGGTGTTTTCGTTGTCATCGTTGTCTTACTTTGGGCTCTTCCGGGTGTTCCCGGCGGCCGCAGGCTCTCCTCTGGCTGCAGGGAGCGGGGACTCCTCTCTGGGGGAGGGGAGCAGGCTTCTCGGGGCGGGGACGTCTCTGGGGGTGGACCTCGGGCTCCAGGGCCCACGGGCTCCCCAGGGGTGGCTCCGAGGCTCCAGAGCACAGGCTCCCTCGCTGTGGCTCCGCAGCCTGTGGGATCTTCCCAGCTCAGGGATCGAACCCCTGTCTCCTGCATTGGGCGGAGAACCCTTCAGCAGTGAGCCTGCAGGGAAGCCCTGGGTTGGTGCTCTGTGTTGTCGAGGTGTATGAACGGTTTGTGTATCTTGGCGACGAAGCCCTTGTCTGTCGCATCCTTTGCAAGTTCCTTTTCCCATTCCACAGGTTGTCTCTGCATCGTTTTCTGGTTTCCTCTGCTGTGGGAAAAAACGCTGGACATTTGATGAGGTCCTATTTGTTTATTGTTTATTATTTTAAAAACACGGACGGACGTGGCTGTGCTGGGTCTTTATGCACGAACTCCACTGCCGCTTGAGGCGTCTTCGTGGCAGCCTGTGGGACCGAGCTCCTCAGCGGGGACCTTGACCCTGGGCCCCTGCCCACCAGGGGAGCTCCGTCGCTGCTGCCTTCTGATTTCACCGGTATTGCCTTGAGGGGTGGCAGTGGTGGCTCACGCCGGAGCCCATGCTGGTAGGGACCCGTGGCCTGAGGGCACCCACAGTGGAAGCCGATCCCGTGGCGGTCTGCCTCTTTCCCCGTGGACGCCCCAGCCGCGGCCCCATGCCTCTGCGGTGGGCCTGGCCTCCGCGTGCTCCCCTGGTCCTCCCCACTGTGCTCTCCAGGAGGGAAGGCCGAGCCTCACCCCGGGAACGGGCGTCTCGGGCTGGGAAGGGCTGGGTGCCCACACTGACCGTCTAGGTCTCCCTTCGCTTCGCCCTCTGCAGATGGCATACTGCCGTCGGAGGGTCCGGAGCGCCCCCTCTGTTCCAGGTGATCTTCCTGCCGGCCTCGGAGGGAGCTTGCCAGTGTGCGCTCAGCCCCTCTCCGAGTTTCTCCTTTTTTTCTTCCTTTTGTTCTATCCAGTCACGTGGGGCTTTTCTTGCCCTTTGGGAAGTGTGAGGTCTTGTGTCTGCACTGAGTACATGTTCTGTGGTCCTTAACTGGTGGTCGGTAACAGTTTTGATGTCTCTGTCGAACGTGGATGAGTGGCTTGCTGTTCAGAGGACTAGTGATAGGTTTTTTTTCCCCCCTTCCATCACGTGCAAAAGATCATGCCGCTTGCTTACAGCCTGCAGAGTTTCTGTTTAAAAAAACTGGCTGAAAGCTTTATTGAAGTTACCTTCACTATAGGTCACACATACAGGTAACTTCTTTACTATAGGTAACATAGGTAACGTCTTGCTTTTTCCTTGCTGCTTTCAGTGTTCTGTCCTCGTTCTTCATTTTTGCCAGTTTAATTACATGCCGTCTTGGTGTGACCTCTTTGGGGTTCATCCAGTTTGAGACTCTTTGCTTCCTAGACGTGGATGTCTGTTTCCTTTCCTGGGTTAGGAAAAGGCTCAGCTGTTAGGCCTGCAACTATGTTCTCTGCCCCTTTCCTGCCGTCTTATCCTGGGACGTTCATCACATGAGTGTTGGTGTAGTACAGGGCATCTTAGAGGTCCCTTCAACTGTCATTGTTTCTTTCTCTTTTTTTTTTTATTCTTTATTTTAAAGATTTTACAGAGTTTTGTTGTTCACCAACATGTATGTTCCCAGATCAGTCATACGTGTATCCCTGGTCTCCCTCCCCCCGTCATCGTTTCTTTGTTATTATTATTTTTTTTTTTTTTACTTTGGTCAGCTCAGAGATTACCAACATCATATCTTCCAGGTCTCTGATCCATTCCTCTGTACCATTTAGTCTCCTTTTGATTCCTTCCAGTGTAATTTTCAGTTCTTCATTTATTCCAACTCTTTGTTAAACACGTTCATTCACTTCATTACACTGTGTTCATTCTTCTCTTAATTCTTTGATCAACTATCGTTTATGACCTTCAACTTTTTTTTTTTTTAATTTTGGCATCTTTTCATTGATTATCCATTGATTTGCATTCATCTTTTTCTTCCTCGGCCTGTGTGGGCCTCCCATCGCGGTGGCCTCTCTCTCGCAGCAGAGTGCCAGCTCCTCATTGGACACACTGGTCCAGTCGCTCCGTGGCACGTGGGGTCTTCTCGGGCCAGGGAGCGGACCAGTGTCCCCTGAACTCACTCCAACGTGGACTCTCCACCCCCTGGACCACCAGGGAAGCCCGACCTTGAGCGCTTTAATAGGTTAATTTCCACTTCATCAAGTTGTTCTTATTGGTTTTTTCCTGGTTCCTTTCATGGGGCCATGTTGCTCTGTGGACTCAGTTTTTCTCGTTGGCCGTTTTTCTTCTTAGGTGTCTGGTAGGTTGGTTGTATTTCCCAGCCTCGGAGAGGGTAGCCTTTTGTGGGAGACCCCCCACGTGTTCTAGCAGCACACTCCCCTCTGGTTACCAGAGCTGCATTCTCTAGGGGGTGCGCCCTTCCGTCGTGGGAGGCTGTTTCAGTTTCTAGGGGTGGCCGGCCCCCGGTCTGGCTGGGCAGCAGGCCCTGCTTTGTGCAGACGTTGGGCAGGCGGGCCGGGTCCGGAGGCCAGTGGCTGTGGAATGCCCGAGGACAGGTGAGTGCTGGCTGCCGGGGGTAGGCGAACCCACGTTTGCGGGTGGGTCATTCCTGCTGGTTCGTAGAGTCGGCTCTTGACTCAGCTGGCTGTGGGTTCCAAGGTGGTCAGCACCGATGCCGGCCTGCTGGGTAAGGAGGGCTGGACCCCGGGGGGCTGGCTGATGGGCTCAAGGTACCTCCAAGCTGCTGTGGGCCTGGCGGCGGGGATGGGTCCCCCGGGAGCTGTGGCCACGGCGGCTCTGTTGGCCCCACCCAGCTCGTTGCTTGGCCCGACGCGTGGACTGGTGCCCACAGGCTGGGGGGGCGGGACAGAGTGGAATCTTGAGGCTCGTAAGCTAGACCCAAGGTAGCACAATGGCAGGTGCCGGCCTCCGTATCTGTACAGCGGAGCAGGCTCCCCGCAGACGGCCGCCCCGCCTCGCCTCCTGCCTCTCCGGGAGACTCTCTTGAGGTCGCCCGGTGCGTCGGACCTGGGCTGCCCCCCAGGGTCTGTCTTGGTCATTAGAATTTTGGGGGCTTGTGAGATTTGGGCTCTGACTTCAACGGAGTCTCGATCTTGCACAGTCCTTGGTTCTCCGGAAGACAAGACCCCTTTGAGGCCCAGTATTCGGGGGGGCTTGTCACCCCACTGCAGGACAACGGGGCTGGGGGCCCCGATATCGGGCTCCGGCCGCTTGCGCCTTGGGGAGACGCGCTGCAGGTGCCGCCCGTGGGCTGCCCACCCAGGGCTCTGGCTCTTCTGTTTTCTGTGACTCTCTCCGTCTGTTCTTCTGTGGTTCCTTGTTTAATGCATCTTTCGTTGTAGATCTTTCCTGCTGGATTCCTGACTCTAATCCACACTTGTTCTGTCGGTAGGGGTGGTTTCGGTGTGCCCACGAGAGGAGGTGAGCTCAGGGTCCTCTCCGCTCCGCTGTCTTGTAGGTCCTTTGTGCTCTGTAACTGGCTGCCTCCCTCTGTGTACATGTGTGTGCACGCAGGATGTCCATACGCACATATGGACATGGACTTGGAGAAGGGTATGGCAACCTACTCTCGTAGGCTTGCCGGAAGAATCCAATGGACAGAGGAGCATGGCGGGCTACACTCTCGGGGGTTGCAAAGAGTCTGATTACGACCTCACTACAGACTGACTTGCCCCCACCATAGCCCATGATGGCTCCACTACGACATGTTTATGACCTAAGAATGCAGTACGACTTCACAAGAGTTCACTGTCACCACAAAATACCCTATGATCTCACTGTGCACTAGGACCTCACAATAGCCTCCTCTGGCCTCATTCAGATCTGATCATGACCTCACTGTCGACTGAAAATGACTTGACCACAGCCTCCTGTGGCCTCACTATATCCTGATTATGACCTAAGAGCATGACTTCACAAGTTTCCGATGACTACGGAATACCTGATTATGACCTCATTATGCACTAGGACCTCACAATAGCCTCTAACCTCACTAGAATCTGATTGTGACCTCAGTATAGACTGCAAATTTCCCGACACTAGCCTACCATGGCCTCACTACCACCTTATTGTGACCCAAGCATAGAGTATGACTTCACAATAGTTTCCTATGACCGCACAATGACCTGATTATGACATAGCTGAGGACGTGACACCATCCTACTGATTGAATGACTATCAGACGTGGACCTGTATTTGATTTTTGTGTGTGTGCACCATTTGAAAGTACGTCGGTTACGCCATACCCTTTATTCCTAATTGCCTCGTCCCTAAAAGTAGGGATATTCTTGTCTATAACCACAGCACAATTACCAAGTCAGTAAATTGATTAAGTTCAATGAACTTAACATGGGTAGAATACTTTTCCTGATATATTGTCCACATTTCAGCGTTGTCAGTTATCTGTTTCTTTCTTTTATGACATTTTTGTCCGTTGACTATATTGGATGCAGTCCGGGATCAGATACTCAGTTTAGTAGTCATGGTTCTGGTATCTTCTTTAATCTTTGATTTTTCTAGCCTTTGTGTCTTGTGACAATGGTTCTTTTTCACGATGAAATTCTCAACTTCGCACTCTCTGCGTTTTATATTTTTAATTTTGCCACATATTTTTACATATTTTTGGATTCCTGACTCTAATCCACACTTGTTCTGTCGGTAGGGGTGGTTTCGGTGTGCCCACGAGAGGAGGTGAGCTCAGGGTCCTCTCCGCTCCGCTGTCTTGTAGGTCCTTTGTGCTCTGTAACTGGCTGCCTCCCTCTGTGTACATGTGTGTGCACGCAGGATGTCCATACGCACATATGGACATGGACTTGGAGAAGGGTATGGCAACCTACTCGTAGGCTTGCCGGAAGAATCCAATGGACAGAGGAGCATGGCGGGCTACACTCTCGGGGGTTGCAAAGAGTCTGATTACGACCTCACTACAGACTGACTTGCCCCCACCATAGCCCATGATGGCTCCACTACGACATGTTTATGACCTAAGAATGCAGTACGACTTCACAAGAGTTCACTGTCACCACAAAATACCCTATGATCTCACTGTGCACTAGGACCTCACAATAGCCTCCTCTGGCCTCATTCAGATCTGATCATGACCTCACTGTCGACTGAAAATGACTTGACCACAGCCTCCTGTGGCCTCACTATATCCTGATTATGACCTAAGAGCATGACTTCACAAGTTTCCGATGACTACGGAATACCTGATTATGACCTCATTATGCACTAGGACCTCACAATAGCCTCTAACCTCACTAGAATCTGATTGTGACCTCAGTATAGACTGCAAATTTCCCGACACTAGCCTACCATGGCCTCACTACCACCTTATTGTGACCCAAGCATAGAGTATGACTTCACAATAGTTTCCTATGACCGCACAATGACCTGATTATGACATAGCTGAGGACGTGACACCATCCTACTGATTGAATGACTATCAGACGTGGACCTGTATTTGATTTTTGTGTGTGTGCACCATTTGAAAGTACGTCGGTTACGCCATACCCTTTATTCCTAATTGCCTCGTCCCTAAAAGTAGGGATATTCTTGTCTATAACCACAGCACAATTACCAAGTCAGTAAATTGATTAAGTTCAATGAACTTAACATGGGTAGAATACTTTTCCTGATATATTGTCCACATTTCAGCGTTGTCAGTTATCTGTTTCTTTCTTTTATGACATTTTTGTCCGTTGACTATATTGGATGCAGTCCGGGATCAGATACTCAGTTTAGTAGTCATGGTTCTGGTATCTTCTTTAATCTTTGATTTTTCTAGCCTTTGTGTCTTGTGACAATGGTTCTTTTTCACGATGAAATTCTCAACTTCCCACTCTCTGCTTTTTATATTTTTAATTTTGCCACATATTTTTTACATATTTTTATTTTTTGCCTCTAAGTCATCATAATTTATTTAATTTTTGGCCACTTTTTTCATATTGGCCTTTCATTTGTTTATTTTTAATCCATCTTTTTATTCTCTGGCGTGTGTGGGCCTCCCATCACAGTGGCCTCTCTCGCTGCAGAGCACCGGCTCTGGGCACATGCGCTCCAGAGTGCTGACTTGTCACTGGATACCCCGGTCCAGCCGCTCGGCGGCACCTGGGATCTTCCCTGACCAGGGATCGAACCGGCGCCCCTCGCACTGCAAGGCGGCCTCTTTACCCACTGGACCCCCAGGGGAGCCTCTGCATTTTATTTTTAATAGCACATTTCTAATCTTGGATGTGTCTGTTTTTCATTAATAGTCTTAGAGTCTGTGCTCCTAACTGGAACATTATAAAGTGGTAAGTGCTTCTCGACATAGCACAACTGGAGGGTCGCGCTGCCCATCTGTCCCCTCATGGGTGATGTTCATGCCGATTCCCTGCGACGTCGCCCAGTCTCCCCACTGTACAGGTGAATGTCCCCTTGTAGCTACTAAGCAGTTCGCTGGGGAGACACTTTTAAGACCATTAGTACAGCCTAACGTCATCCGATTTTCCCCTAGGTTTCATATCCCTTGGTGATTCCTGAATTAGTCCATCCTGTGATGGCTGCAAACGATGGTTTTTTCCCAGCTCCAGGGCTTCGGGCACGTATTTACCAGATGGATCCCACTGTAAGCAAAAGCAGCCCACCGTCTCCTGTGTCTGCACGTGTGTATTTCACTGTGCATCAGTGGGCTATCTATGAGACGTAAGGACTCATGGGTTCCTGTGTAATACAGGTCTATAATTTATTGTTATTACTTTGGTGCTCAAATGGCCACAGAGAGGGCCGGGGGGAGCCACGCCAGGCTGCCTCTTCAGGCCCTCACCTCACAGCGAGCTCCCGTCAGGGAGCACTTCTGCCGCTCTGGACCAGCACGTTGCCCTGGAGCTGCGGTTCTGACCTTCACAGATGCAGGTGGCTCGCGGGAGGCATGTGCGGTGCTCCTGCGAAGATAAGCCCAGCCTGCTGTGGCCGCTCGGCGGAGGACCCTGGAGCCCGGGGGCGGAGGAGGGGCGGCACGGCATCAGGACTAGGCTCCTGGGGGTGCGGGGCAGGGCGGCTGCCAGGGGACGCCTCCTCTCAGGAGGAGGAGCCACCGGTCCCGGCGTGGGCAGCACCCGTGCATCGTGGAGATGCCCGGGGAGGGAAGGCGATGGGGAAGCATCTCCGGCAGGTGGACGGTCATGGGCTAATGCCCTGCAGGGGGCCCTGTAGGGTGTCCATGCACACGAGTACACGGGTCCGCGTGCTGGAGATGAGGAAACAGACCCTCGGTCTGTGAAGTGGGGGGAGACACGGCCTCGGGCAGGAGGAAGCGGCTGGCATCATGTGCGTGAGCACCGTATTCAGACAAGCCCTAAATAAGAGTCACTGATGCTCCCTGGCGTACGACTCTGTGCTGTTTAAATTATATTACAACCCTACAATTATTTACATTTCAAATGTGAGGGCTTTTTTATACATTTATTATTTATTTGGGGGCTCTTCTGGGTGTTCCCGGCGGCCGCGGGCTCTCCTCTGGCTGCGGAGAGTGGGGGCTGCTCTCTGGTGGAGGGGAGCAGGCTTCTCGGGGCGGGGCGTCTCTGGGGGTGGACCTCGGGCTCCAGGGCCCCCGGGCTTCCGTCGCTGCGGCCCACGGGCTCCCCAGGGGCGGCTCCGAGGCTCCAGAGCACAGGCTCCCTGGTTGGGGCTCCCGGGCTCCGTGGCTCCGCAGCCTTTGGGATCTTCCCGGACCCGGGATCGAACCCACGTCTCCCACCTGGGCCAGCGAGCTCCTCACCCCTGAGCCACCAGGGACGCCGTGAACATCAAGCTATAAAGACATAATGCTTGAGTATCTTCCGTAGGTATGCCTCAATGGCAGAATCAGGGTGCACAGCCTCACCACTTGGTTTCATACACCCGTTGAGTTGGTTGTGCAAGAATGGGACGTCGAGGCGTGTGCTCTGGTTTCTAGCTTTGTTACAAGAGTGAATCGTAGCAACATCTGTAGGACCCTGTGTAGGGAAGGACGGTGGTCAGGAGTCCTTTTTGTACCTAATGGTAATGTCTTTGGGAGGATCCAGACGGCGCTGTCTGCCGGCCGTGAACTCTGAGCGTCTGGAGTCACCGAGGCCGTGCGCGTGGCAGTTAGGAGAGCAGCTGGGCACCCAGCCTCGAGGTGTTTGTGTGGCGTGAGCAGTGGGCATCATCCCCGGGCACCAGGACGTAGCATCAGAAGAGGGCAACGTCCAGGAAAGTATGCGCATGGCGAGAGAGGCGGGAAGAAACCAGGCTGGCATGATGTTAGACCAGAAAAAGAAAAAGGAAGGATTGATGCGTCGCGTCCAATGCTGCCAGGGTCAAGAGGTGGGGAACCCGGACGCGGAGTCCTGTGGCTGCAGCAGCACAGAGAGGGTGGAGAGACGACGTCAGTGGCCGGCGAGGTGAGCCCGACGGCAGCCGACGAGGCGTGCCTGGCGGCGAGCTGGATCTCCGGGGAGGCCAGCACGCATGTGCCGCTGTGTGCCTGTGTGTGTTCTCTTTGTTCTCTGCCCGTATCTTGATTTTCTTTCAGGTTCACTGGCTATCCTCCAGGTTGACGCTGGAGATGATGAAACCCTCCCTAGTAGCGATTTTCCCCTGTGGGTGAGCTGAGTCTCACACGTAGGGGTTTGTTGCCACCTCGTCGCACAGAAACCGTCCCCGACTCTTGGTAGTCTCGGCTTAGGAGGGAGAAAACAGCCTGATGCTCCACGGGAGTCGACGGGCCACGTGCACGGTGAAGGTCCCTGCTTAAAGTCACGTGAGCGTTTCCGTGGTATTGTTTTCTTTTTTTCCTAAAATTTATTTTTTATACTGTCTATCGATACAATTGTTTTTAGTTTGCTTGTACAGTTTCCTTGTTGACAGCTCTCCGTACACCCAATTCGGTCTTCGATGTCCCCGTGACCCCTGAACCCCGCTCCCAGACTCTCCCCGTCCCAGCCCTGCAGGTTGTCGCGTAGCCCCGTGGAACTTCTCTTAGTCTCACAGCGTGTTCACAGCGGTGTCTCTTTCACCTGTGGTCGTGTAGGTCTCTCCGTTACTTTTTCCAAGCTTTGCGTCCACTCCTCACAGTGTCCGTGACTCCTGCAGTGTCCAGGAGTCTGTCCCCTGTGTCTGTTTCTCCATTGCCATTTTGCATGTGCATTTCTCGGTTCCATCTTACCGGATGCCACATATATGTGCTAGTGGACTGTGTCTGTCCTTTCTTCTTGACTGACTTCACTTACGAAAAGGAATGGAGACGTCCGTAATGCTGCCAGGGTCAGTAGAGAGCTGGGGAACCATCATCCCGGGCACCAGGACGTAGCATCAGAAGAGGGCAACGTCCAGGAAAGTATGCATGGCGAGAGGCGGAAGAAACCAGGCTGGCATGATGTTAGACCAGAAAAGAAAAGGAAGGATTGATGCGTCGCGTCCAATGCTGCCAGGGTCAAGAGGTGGGGAACCCGGACGCGAGTCCTGTGGCTGCAGCAGCACGAGAGGGTGGAGAGACGACGTCAGTGGCCGGCGAGGTGAGCCCGACGGCAGCCGACGAGGCGTGCCTGGCGGCGAGCTGGATCTCCGGGGAGGCCAGCACGCATGTGCCGCTGTGTGCCTGTGTGTGTTCTCTTTGTTCTCTGCCCGTATCTTGATTTTCTTTCAGGTTCACTGGCTATCCTCCAGGTTGACGCTGGAGATGATGAAACCCTCCCTAGTAGCGATTTTCCCCTGTGGGTGAGCTGAGTCTCACACGTAGGGGTTTGTTGCCACCTCGTCGCACAGAAACCGTCCCCGACTCTTGGTAGTCTCGGCTTAGGAGGGAGAAAACAGCCTGATGCTCCACGGGAGTCGACGGGCCACGTGCACGGTGAAGGTCCCTGCTTAAAGTCACGTGAGCGTTTCCGTGGTATTGTTTTCTTTTTTTCCTAAAATTTATTTTTTATACTGTCTATCGATACAATTGTTTTTAGTTTGCTTGTACAGTTTCCTTGTTGACAGCTCTCCGTACACCCAATTCGGTCTTCGATGTCCCCGTGACCCCTGAACCCCGCTCCCAGACTCTCCCCGTCCCAGCCCTGCAGGTTGTCGCGTAGCCCCGTGGAACTTCTCTTAGTCTCACAGCGTGTTCACAGCGGTGTCTCTTTCACCTGTGGTCGTGTAGGTCTCTCCGTTACTTTTTCCAAGCTTTGCGTCCACTCCTCACAGTGTCCGTGACTCCTGCAGTGTCCAGGAGTCTGTCCCCTGTGTCTGTTTCTCCATTGCCATTTTGCATGTGCATTTCTCGGTTCCATCTTACCGGATGCCACATATATGTGCTAGTGGACTGTGTCTGTCCTTCTCTTCTTGACTGACTTCACTTCGTATCATAGGCTCTGGATTCATCCGCCTCATCAGGACTGATTTGTCTGCGATTCTTTTTATGGCTGAGACGTACTCCACTGGATCTGTGGACCACAGATCTGTGGCAGCCGTGAAAATCCAGAAGAGCCAAAAAGTAATAAAAAAATTAATAAAACACGTCAAAAAAGAGAGAAAACTCTAAAAACTTCAAAAAATAAGCTAAAAAAGATACTCTATGAAGGTATAGTGACAAACGTGAAATTTAAAACTTCTTTATGCATTCATTTGTTGATGGACGTCTAGGCTGCTTCCATGTTCTGGCTGTTGTAAAAAGTGCTGCAATGGGGACTTCCCTGGTGGTCCAGTGGGTAAGGACACCGCCTTGCAGTGCAAGGGGCGCCGGTTCGATCCCTGGCCTGGGAAGATCCCACGTGCCGCGGAGCGGCTGGACCCGTGTGTCCAATGACAAGTCAGCACTCTGGAGCGCATGCGCCCGGAGCCGGTGCTCTGCAGCGAGAGAGGCCACTGCAATGGGAGGCCCACACGGGCCAGGGAACAAAGATGGAAGAAAGTAGATAAATGAAAGACCAAGAGAAGTGTCCCCCAAAATAAACAAAAAGTGCTAGTGGGGTATTGAGAGCAGATGTAGTCAGTCGTGGCCCAGTCGAGATGGGGGGTTGCGTCTACTGCCTGTGGTGGGATCTGCCTCGTGCATCGTGGGCCGTGGAGCTGCGGCCCTGAACTCCACCTGCCGAACGCCCTGAGTATCCCCGCAGAGGAGACCATCAGAAATGTCTCCACGGGAGGCAAACTCTTCCCCACTCAGAACCAGTGACACAGAGCAAAGAACAAAGGCAGGTAAAGAAAAGAGTTTCCATGCATTTCACTTCTTACAGAAACTTAGAATTGAATTTTGAATTTCACGTTTATCACTTTACCTACATAGACTATCTTTTTTAGCCTATTTTTTGAAGTTTTTAGAGTGTCCTCTTTTGTTCACGTGTTTTCTTAATTTTTTTATTACTTTTTGGCTCTTCTGGATTTTCACGGCTGCCACAGGCTTGTCTCTTGTTGCAGGGCGTGGGGGGCCACTTTCTAGTTGAGGTGAGCAGACTTCTTGCAGCGGGGACTTCTCTTGCTGTGGGACTCGGGCTCCAGGGCACATGGGCTTCTGCAGTTGCAGCCCATGGGCTCAACATTTGCACCTCCGAGGCTCCATCGCTGGGGCTCGTGGGCTTAGCTGCTCTGCAGCCTGTGGGATCTTCCTGGCTCGGGGATCGAACCTGTGCCTCCTGCATTGGCAGGTGGACTCTACCACTGAGCTACCAGGGAAGCCTCTGAGAGGTTTCCTTTTCTGAGTGTTACTCTCGTTGATACATGCTTACTCATACCCAATTTTAAGTGTACGGCTTATTTAAAAAAAAAAAAAAACAACCTTTATTTTGCTTTTAACTTTTACAGAGTTTTGTTATTTACAAATATGTATGTTCCCGGATTAGTCATATGTATATCCCCCCCCCATCCCACCCCTCCTGACCATCACACAGCACCCCTGAAGGATCCCCTTTTCTCACAGAGCAATGACTAGAGCTATTTTCTTCACTTATGATAGTACAGGCCTTCATGCTACTTCCTTTATGCCTCCCACCTTCTGTTCCTTCCCCACAATGTCCATATGTCCACTGTCCATGTCTGTCTTTCCATCGCTTCACTGCGTGTGCCATCATCACCATCCTGCTAGATTCCATATATATATGTGCTAATATACTGTATTTGTCCTTCTCTTTCTGACTGACTTCACTTTTGATGATACGTTCTAGATCCAGCCACCTCATTAGGGCTGATTCTTCTGCATTTCCCTTGACAGCTGTGTAGTATTCCATTGTATATATGTACCAGAGCTTTTGGATCCATTTGTTCGTCGATGGGCATCTAGGTTCCTTCCATGTTCTAGCTATTGTCTAGAGAGCTGCAATGAACATTGGGGTACAGGTGCTACTTTCAGATTTGATTTCATCAGGGTATAAATCTTTTCTTTAATCGTGTTTTGTTTTATTGTCTGCTATTGAAATGAATCTTTCCTCTCTGAGGGAACGTGTCTTCTCTCTCCAAAGGCAGCAGAGCAATAGGCCTAACGGCGCCCCTGTGGAGTTTCTGCACCCTCCTTCACGAAATCTCATCGTGTTTGGGGCTGTGGCTCTTCCCCGGCTGGTTGAGTCTTGGAGAGCAGCATTTCTGTCCTGTCTACTGCCAGATATGCAGGCTGCCCCTTACCGTGCGAGCCGCCCAGGAAGTAACGCGAGCCTTGAGACAGCGGACAGTCGTTGAGGGTAGAGACGCCCAGATCAGTCGTGGGAACAGAGGTGCTTCCTGTGCGTGCAAGCCTTGCTCCTAGGCCTCGTTTCTTTTTTTTGCTGGAGGGCTGAGGGGCAGGGTGGGGAGGGAGGGGGATGGGCGGGCCACTTCTCTTGGTCTTTCATTTGTCTATTTTCATCCATCTTTATTCTCTGGCCCGTGTGGGCCTCCCATCGCGGTGGCCTTTCTCGCTGCAGAGCACCGGCTCCGGGCGCATGCGCTCCAGAGCCTCAGCTCGGTGGTTGGACACATGGGTCCAGCCGCTCCTATGTATTTTTCCCCCATCCCACCCTCCTGACCATCACACAGCACCCCTGAAGGATCCCCTTTTCTCACAGAGCAATGACTAGAGCTATTTTCTTCACTTATGATAGTACAGGCCTTCATGCTACTTCCTTTATGCCTCCCACCTTCTGTTCCTTCCCCACAATGTCCATATGTCCACTGTCCATGTCTGTCTTTCCATCGCTTCACTGCGTGTGCCATCATCACCATCCTGCTAGATTCCATATATATATGTGCTAATATACTGTATTTGTCCTTCTCTTTCTGACTGACTTCACTTTTGATGATACGTTCTAGATCCAGCCACCTCATTAGGGCTGATTCTTCTGCATTTCCCTTGACAGCTGTGTAGTATTCCATTGTATATATGTACCAGAGCTTTTGGATCCATTTGTTCGTCGATGGGCATCTAGGTTCCTTCCATGTTCTAGCTATTGTCTAGAGAGCTGCAATGAACATTGGGGTACAGGTGCTACTTTCAGATTTGATTTCATCAGGGTATAAATCTTTTCTTTAATCGTGTTTTGTTTTATTGTCTGCTATTGAAATGAATCTTTCCTCTCTGAGGGAACGTGTCTTCTCTCTCCAAAGGCAGCAGAGCAATAGGCCTAACGGCGCCCCTGTGGAGTTTCTGCACCCTCCTTCACGAAATCTCATCGTGTTTGGGGCTGTGGCTCTTCCCCGGCTGGTTGAGTCTTGGAGAGCAGCATTTCTGTCCTGTCTACTGCCAGATATGCAGGCTGCCCCTTACCGTGCGAGCCGCCCAGGAAGTAACGCGAGCCTTGAGACAGCGGACAGTCGTTGAGGGTAGAGACGCCCAGATCAGTCGTGGGAACAGAGGTGCTTCCTGTGCGTGCAAGCCTTGCTCCTAGGCCTCGTTTCTTTTTTTTGCTGGAGGGCTGAGGGGCAGGGTGGGGAGGGAGGGGGATGGGCGGGCCACTTCTCTTGGTCTTTCATTTGTCTATTTTCATCCATCTTTATTCTCTGGCCCGTGTGGGCCTCCCATCGCGGTGGCCTTTCTCGCTGCAGAGCACCGGCTCCGGGCGCATGCGCTCCAGAGCCTCAGCTCGGTGGTTGGACACATGGGTCCAGCCGCTCCGCGGCACGTGGAATTCTCCCAGGCCAGGGATCGAACCGGCGCCCCTTGCACTGCAAGGCGGTGTCCTTACCCACCGGACCACTAGGGGAGCCCCCTGGGTCGTGTTTCTACGTGTTTTCCTTTCCTTTTTCTCACAGACATCTCTAGTCTGAATGTCCACTCTTTGGCCCCAGGTTGGTGTCTGGAATGAAATCATTGTAGTCTAAACCACTTCCTAGTAGCCCTAAGGGCCTCACCTAGCTCTGACTGTTTTAAAGATTTTAGGTAGCCCTTTGTGATCGGTAGTTTTTTCATGGTTTACTGTTTTCATTTTACTAAGGTGAAAGGATGGAACGTGAAGTTTCGCTCAGTGAAGATGTGTTGATAGAAAGCCTAAATTGTCCTCGGGGTTTTGGTGGGTTTTTTTGGCCTCTTTTATTGGTTTTTCATGTATTTATTTTCATCCACCCCATGGCAGTGGCCTCTCTTGCTGCAGAGCACCGGCTCTGGGCGCGTGCGCTCCAGAGCCTCAGCTCGGTGGTTGGACACATGGGTCCAGCCGCTCCGCGGCACGTGGAATTCTCCCAGGCCAGGGATCGAACCGGCGCCCCTTGCACTGCAAGGCGGTGTCCTTACCCACCGGACCACTAGGGGAGCCCCCTGGGTCGTGTTTCTACGTGTTTTCCTTTCCTTTTTCTCACAGACATCTCTAGTCTGAATGTCCACTCTTTGGCCCCAGGTTGGTGTCTGGAATGAAATCATTGTAGTCTAAACCACTTCCTAGTAGCCCTAAGGGCCTCACCTAGCTCTGACTGTTTTAAAGATTTTAGGTAGCCCTTTGTGATCGGTAGTTTTTTCATGGTTTACTGTTTTCATTTTACTAAGGTGAAAGGATGGAACGTGAAGTTTCGCTCAGTGAAGATGTGTTGATAGAAAGCCTAAATTGTCCTCGGGGTTTTGGTGGGTTTTTTTGGCCTCTTTTATTGGTTTTTCATGTATTTATTTTCATCCACCCCATGGCAGTGGCCTCTCTTGCTGCAGAGCACCGGCTCTGGGCGCGTGCGCTCTAGAGCGCTGGCTCACCATTGGACACACCGGTCCCCCCGTTCCACTGCATGTGGGGTCTTCCCAGGCCAGGGATCAACCGGGTGTCCCTGACACTGCAAGGTGGAGCCCTTACCTATTGGACCACCAGGGAAGCCCCCTCAAGTTTTCTTTAATCCTGTTTTCATTTGGGATTCATGTGGTTTGTCAGTATGCAGACTTACCCCTAGTGGTTCTGGAAAATTTGTGGTAATATATATAAGACTCAGCAGTCTGCCTTTTATTCCTTTTCACAGTGTTATAGCTGGTTTACACTGTTGTGTTACTTTCAGGTGTACGTCAGAGTGATTCAACTGTGTGTGTGTATATATATATATCTATATATATATATATATATCCATTTTTCAGATTCCTCTAGTTATCAGAGATGTTGGATATAGTACAGTTCCATACGCTGTACCATAGGTCCTTATCTGTTTTATCCCATACTCTAATAAATCTATCCGTCCTTCCTTCCCTCCCTCTCTAGGCATCTGCATTTCATATACAAGCCTTAAAGCCGGCCTCTCGACTGTCATCCCCCAAGATAGAATCAGTTTTTAGGGGTACAGTGCTTTATTGGCTCAGTCCTCCCGGGAGTGTTTGCATATGTTTTCCTAAAAATGCTGACCTCTTTATCCACCAAAACAGTTGATCTTTTTTTATTCTTCATATTGACTGATCTTTTTTTTTTTTTTTTTTAAAGATTTATTTATTTATTTTGCTGAGGGTGGGGTAGGGAGGGAGGGGAGCGGGCGGGCCACTTCTATTGGTCTTTCATTTCTCCATTTTCATCCATCTTTGTTCTTTGGCCCATGTGGGCCTCCCATCGCGGTGGCCTCTGTTGTTGCAGAGCACCGGCTCTGGGCGCATGCACTCCAGAGCTCTGGCTCGGTGATTGGACACATCGGTCCAGCCGCTCCGCAGCACGTGGGATCTTCCCAGGCCAGAGATCGAACCGGCGCCCCTTGCACTGCAAGGCGGTGTCCTTACCCACTGGACCACCAAGGGAAGCCCTTGACTGATCTTTTTTATTATTATTATTATTCTGTGTCCTTTTTTTAAAAAAGATTTATTTATTTATTTATTTTGGGCGGGGGTCGGGTTGGGAAGGGAGGGGAGTGGGCGGGCCACTTACGTTGGTCTTTCATTTCTCTATTTTCATCTGTCTTTGTTCTTTGGCTCCTGTGGGCCTCCCATCGCGGTGGCCTCTGTTGTCACAGAGCTCCGGCTCGGTTGTTGGGCTCATCGGCCCAGCCGCTCTGCAGCACGTGGGACCTCCCCAGGCCGGGGATCGAACCGGCGCCCCTTGCACTGCAAGGCGGTGTCCTTACCCACTGGACCACCAGGGAAGCCCAAGGTCATACATTTTTAACAGATTGGTTAATATTTGAGTTCTATGGTTCTTTGAAAACTCAGAAAACACATATATTAAAATTTACAGAAGTGTAAATTCATTGGACTGGGCATGTTGGAAATTTTGGCATTCGTTCATCAAGCATATGTTCCCTTTATGACTTGACGATAGTCCTCTGCTAGGAGGTGTACCTGCGGTGGAAAACATGGAGTCCGCCCTCAATGTTAACAGGAATCCATGATCATCTCTTTTCCCTCAGGTCCTGAGAGACCTCCTATCAGTGCTTCTGTGGAGTGAATATATGTTACTCTCAGGAGAGTATCGGAAGAGCTCCCAGTGTGGAAGTCCTGTTGGTGCTTTAGGACTCAGCTGGGTATGCACAGTTCGGTGGGGCTGTTCCTGGCCTCTGTCACGAAGGATCTTCAATAAGGAAAGGGAAGAAGAAATGAAGTGTAGAGGCACTCCAAGAGTTTAGAGCTAACTAGGAGGGTAGGAGATTGGAGGATAAGAGACTAGGATGCCAGGATCCTAGCAGGTAAGGAGGCTAGGAAGTAGGGACACTAGAAGGCTAAGACACTGGGAGGCTAGGGGACTAGGAGGTTAGGAGGCTAGGAGGCTAGAAGACTAGGAGGCAAGGAGGCTAGAAGACTAGGAGGCTAGGAGACTAGGGGACTAGGAGGCTAGAAGACTAGGAGGCTAGGAGGCTAGAAGGCTAGGAGACTAGGAGATTCCGAGGCTAGGAGACTAGGAGACTAGGAGGCTAGGAGATGAGGAGACTACGAGGCTAGGAGACTAGGGTACTAGCAGGCTAGGAGACTAGGAGGCTAGGATGATAGCAGACTAGGAGGATAGAAGACTAGGAGGCTAGGAGACTAGGAGATTAGGAGGCTAGGAGAATAGGAGGCTAGGAGGCTAGGAGACTAGGAGGCTAGAAGGCTAGGAGACTAGGAGATTAGGAGACTAGGAGGCTAGGAGGCTAGGAGATTCCGAGGCTAGGAAACTAGGAGGCTAGGAGATGAGGAGACTAGGAGGCTAGGACGCTAGGAGACTACGAGACTAGGAGGCTAGGAGGCTAGAAGACTAGGAGGCTAGGAGGCTAGGAGGCTAGAAGACTAGGAGGCTCGGAGACTAGGGGACTAGGAGGCTAGAAGACTAGGAGGCTAGGAGGCTAGAAGGCTAGGAGACTAGGAGATTCCGAGGCTAGGAGACTAGGAGACTAGGAGGCTAGGAGATGAGGAGACTACGAGGCTAGGAGACTAGGGTACTAGCAGGCTAGGAGACTAGGAGGCTAGGATGATAGCAGACTAGGAGGATAGAAGACTAGGAGGCTAGGAGACTAGGAGATTAGGAGGCTAGGAGAATAGGAGGCTAGGAGGCTAGGAGACTAGGAGGCTAGAAGGCTAGGAGACTAGGAGATTAGGAGACTAGGAGGCTAGGAGGCTAGGAGATTCCGAGGCTAGGAAACTAGGAGGCTAGGAGATGAGGAGACTAGGAGGCTAGGACGCTAGGAGACTACGAGACTAGGAGGCTAGGAGGCTAGAAGACTAGGAGGCTAGGAGGCTAGGAGGCTAGAAGACTAGGAGGCTCGGAGACTAGGGGACTAGGAGGCTAGAAGACTAGGAGGCTAGGAGGCTAGAAGGCTAGGAGACTAGGAGATTCCGAGGCTAGGAGACTAGGAGACTAGGAGGCTAGGAGATGAGGAGACTAGGAGGCTAGGAAACTAGGAGGCTAGGAGACTAGGGGACTAGCAGGCTAGGAGACTAGGAGGCTAGGATGATAGCAGACTAGGAGGCTAGGAGGATAGAAGACTAGGAGGCTAGGATACTAGGAGACTAGGAGATTAGGAGGCTAGAAGGCTAGGAGACTAGGAGATTAGGAGGCTAGGAGACTAGGAGGCTAGGAGATTCCGAGCCTAGGAAACTAGGAGGCTAGGAGATGAGGAGACTAGGAGGCTAGGACGCTAGGAGGCTAGGAGACTAGGAGGCTAGGAGGCTAGGAGACTAGGAGGCTAGGAGACTAGGAGGCTAAGAGACTAGGACGCTAGGAGGCTAGGAGACTAGGAGGCAGGGGACTAGGAGATTATGAGGCAAGGAGACGAGGAGGCTAGGAGGTTAGGAGGCCAGGAGACTAGGAGACCAGGAGGCTAGGAGGCTAAGAGACTAGGAGACTAGCAGGCTAGGAGACTAGGGGACTAGCATGCTAGGAGACTAGGAGGCTAGGATGATAGGAGACTAGGAGGCCAGGAGACTAGCAGACTAGGAGACTAGCAGTCTAGGAGACTAGGAGGTAGGAGGCTAGGAGACTAAGAGGCCAAGAGGCTAGGAGGCTAGGAGAATAGCAGGCTAGGAGAATAAGAGGCCCGGAAGCTAGGAGGCTAGGAGACTAGCAAGCTAGGAGACTAGGAGACTAGCAGGCTAGCAGGCTAGGAGACTAAGAGGCCCGGAGGCGAGGAGACTAGGAGACTAGCAGGCTAGGAGGCCAGGAGGCTAGGAGACAAGGAGGCTAGGAGGCTAGGAGACAAGGAGGCTAGTGAGGCAAGGAGGCTAGGAGGCTAGAAGGCTAGGAGGCTAGCAGGCGAGGAGACTAGGAGGCTAGTAGGCTAGGAGACTAGGAGGCTAGGAGGCTAGGGAGACTAGGAGGCCAGGAGACTAGCAGACTAGGAGACTAGCAGTCTAGGAGACTAGGAGGTAGGAGGCTAGGAGACTAAGAGGCCAAGAGGCTAGGAGGCTAGGAGAATAGCAGGCTAGGAGAATAAGAGGCCCGGAAGCTAGGAGGCTAGGAGACTAGCAAGCTAGGAGACTAGGAGACTAGCAGGCTAGGAGACTAAGAGGCCCGGAGGCTAGGAGACTAGGAGACTAGCAGGCTAGGAGGCCAGGAGGCTAGGAGACAAGGAGGCTAGGAGGCTAGGAGACAAGGAGGCTAGTGAGGCTAGGAGGCTAGGAGGCTAGAAGGCTAGGAGGCTAGCAGGCTAGGAGTCTAGGAGACTAGTAGGCTAGGAGACTAGGAGGCTAGGAGGCTAAGAGGCCAAAAGGCTAGGAGGCTAGGAAACTAGCAGGCTAGGAGGCTAGGAGGCTAGGAGGCTAGGAGGCTAGGAGACTAAGAGGCCAGGAGGCTAGGAGACTAGCAGGCTAGGAGACTAAGAGGCACGGAGGCTAGGAGGCTAGGAGACTAGCAGGCTAGGAGTCTAGGAGACTAGTAGGCTAGGAGACTAGGAGGCTAGGAGGCTAAGAGGCCAAAAGGCTAGGAGGCTAGGAGACTAGCAGGCTAGGAGGCTAGGAGTCTAGGAGGCTAGGAGACTAAGAGGCCAGGAGACTAGGAGGCCAGGAGGCTTGGAAACTAGGAGGCTAGGAGACTAGGACGCTAGGAGACTAGGAGGTTAGAAGGCTAGGAGACTAAGAGGCCAGGAAGCAAGGAGGCTAGGAGGCTAGGAGACAAGGAGGCTAGGAGACAAGGACGCTAGGAGACAGACAAGGAGGCTAGGAGAGTAGGAGGCTAGGAGACTAGGAGACTAGGAGGCTATCAGGCTAGGAGGCTAGGAGACTAGGAGGCCAGGAGGGTAGGAGGGTAGGAGGCTAGGAGGCTAGGAGACTAGGAGGCTAGGAGACCACGAGGCTAGGAGGCCAGGAGGCTAGGAGACTAGGAGACTAGGAGGACAGGAGACTAGGAGAATAGGAGGCTAGGAGACTAGGAGGCTAGGAGACTAGGAGGCTAGGAGGCTAGGAGACTAGGAGGCTAGGAGGCTAGAAGGCTAGGAGACTAGGAGATTAGGAGGCTAGGAGACTAGGAGGCTAGGAGACTAGGAGATTCCGAGGCTAGGAGGCTAGGAGATGAGGAGACTAGGAGGCTAGGACGCTAGGAGACTAGGAGGCTAGGAGGCTAGAAGGCTAGGAGACTAGGAGATTAGGAGGATAGGAGACTAGGAGAATAGGAGGCTAGGAGACTAGGAGGCTAGGAGACTAGGAGGCTAGGAGGCTAGGAGACTAGGAGGCTAGGAGGCTAGAAGGCTAGGAGACTAGGAGATTAGGAGGCTAGGAGACTAGGAGGCTAGGAGACTAGGAGATTCCGAGGCTAGGAGGCTAGGAGATGAGGAGACTAGGAGGCTAGGACGCTAGGAGACTAGGAGGCTAGGAGGCTAGAAGGCTAGGAGACTAGGAGATTAGGAGGCTAGGAGACTAGGAGGCTAGGAGACTAGGAGATTCCGAGGCTAGGAGGCTAGGAGATGAGGAGACTAGGAGGCTAGGACGCTAGGAGACTAGGAGGCTAGGATGATAGGAGACTAGGAGGCCAGGAGACTAGGAGACTAGCAGGCTAGGAGACTAAGAGGCCAAGAGGCTAGGAGGTAGGAGACTAGCAGGCTAGGAGACTAAGAGGCCCGGAGGCTAGGAGGCTAGGAGACTAGCAGGCTAGGAGAGTAGGAGGCTAGGAGGCTAGGAGACTAGCAGGCTAGGAGGCTAGGAGTCTAGGAGGCTAGGAGACTAAGAGGCCAGGAGGCTAGGAGACTAGCAGGCTAGGAGGCCAGGAGGCTAGGAGACTAGCAGGCTAGCAGGCTAGGAGACTAAGAGGCCAGGAGGCTAGGAGACTAGGAGACTAGGAGACTAGGAGGCTAGGAGGCTAGGACGCTAGCAGGCAAGGAGCCTAGGAGGCTAGGAGGCTCGGAGACTAGGAGGCCAGGAGGGTAGGAGGGTAGGAGACCAGGAGGCTTGGAAACTAGGAGGCTAGGAGACTAGGATGCTAGGAGACTAGCAGGCTAGGAGACTAAGAGGCCCGGAGGCTAGGAGGCTAGGAGACTAGCAGGCTAGGAGGCTAGGAGACTAGCAGGCTAGGAGAGTAGGAGGCTAGGAGGCTAGGAGACTAGTAGGCTAGGAGACTAGCAGGCTAGGAGGCTAGGAGGCTAGGAGGCTAGGAGACTAAGAGGCCAGGAGGCTAGGAGACTAGCAGGCTAGGAGGCTAGGAGGCTAGGAGGCTAGGAGACTAAGAGGCCCGGAGGCTAGGAGGCTAGGAGACTAGCAGGCTAGGAGACTAGGAGACTAGCAGGCTAGGAGGCCAGGAGGCTAGGAGACTAGCAGGCTAGCAGGTTAGGAGACTAAGAGGCCAGGAGGCTAGGAGACTAGGAGACTAGGAGACTAGGAGGCTAGGAGGCTAGGACGCTAGCAGGCAAGGAGCCTAGGAGGCTAGGAGGCTCGGAGACTAGGAGGCCAGGAGGGTAGGAGGGTAGGAGACCAGGAGGCTTGGAAACTAGGAGGCTAGGAGACTAGGATGCTAGGAGACTAGCAGGCTAGGAGACTAAGAGGCCCGGAGGCTAGGAGGCTAGGAGACTAGCAGGCTAGGAGGCTAGGAGACTAGCAGGCTAGGAGAGTAGGAGGCTAGGAGGCTAGGAGACTAGTAGGCTAGGAGACTAGCAGGCTAGGAGGCTAGGAGGCTAGGAGGCTAGGAGACTAAGAGGCCAGGAGGCTAGGAGACTAGCAGGCTAGGAGGCTAGGAGGCTAGGAGGCTAGGAGACTAAGAGGCCCGGAGGCTAGGAGGCTAGGAGACTAGCAGGCTAGGAGACTAGGAGACTAGCAGGCTAGGAGGCCAGGAGGCTAGGAGACTAGCAGGCTAGCAGGTTAGGAGACTAAGAGGCCAGGAGGCTAGGAGACTAGGAGACTAGGAGGCTAGGAGGCTAGCAGGCAAGGAGCCTAGGAGGCTAGGAGGCTCGGAGACTAGGAGGCCAGGAGGGTAGGAGGGTAGGAGACCAGGAGGCTTGGAAACTAGGAGGCTAGGAGACTAGGACGCTAGGAGACTAGGAGGTTAGAAGGCTAGGAGACTAAGAGGCCAGGAAGCTAGGAGACTAGGAGGCTAGGAGACAAGGACGCTAGGAGACAGACAAGGAGGCTAGGAGAGTAGGAGGCTAGGAGACTAGGAGGCTATCAGGCTAGGAGGCTAGGACTAGGAGGCTAGGAGGCTAGGAGGCAAGAAAGCTAGGAAACTAGGAGACTAGGAGTCTAGGAGACTAGGAGGCTAGGAGACTAGGAGACTAGGAGGCTATCAGGCTAGGAGGCTAGGAGACTAGGAGGCTAGGAGGCTAGGAGACTAGGAGGCTAGGAGGCTAGGAGACTAGGAGGCTAGGAGGCAAGGAGACTAGGAGGCTAGGAGGCAAGGAGGCTAGGAAACTAGGATCTAGGACGCTATGAGGCCAGGAGACTAGGAGACCAGGAGGCTAGGAGTCTAGGAGGCTAGGAGACTAGGAGGTTGGGAGGCTAGGAGACTAGGAGGCCGGGAGGCTAGGAGACTAGCAGGCTAGGAGACTAGGAGGCTAGGAGGTAGGGGGCTAGGAGACTAGGAGGCTAGGAGACTAGCAGGCTAGGAGGTTAGGAGACTAGGAGGCCAGGAGGCTAGGAGACTAGGAGGCTAGGAGACTAGGATACTAGGAGGCTGGAGGCTAGGAGACTAGGAGGCCAGGAGGCTAGGAGACCAGGAGGCTTGCAGGCTAGGAGAATAGGAGGCCAGGAGGCTAGGAGGCTAGGAGGCTAGGAGGCTGGGAGGCTAGGAGGCTAGGAGACTAGGAGGCCGGGAGGCTAGGAGACTAGCAGGCTAGGAGACTAGGAGGCTAGGAGGTAGGGGGCTAGGAGACTAGGAGGCTAGGAGACTAGCAGGCTAGGAGGTTAGGAGACTAGGAGGCCAGGAGGCTAGGAGACTAGGAGGCTAGGAGACTAGGATACTAGGAGGCTGGAGGCTAGGAGACTAGGAGGCCAGGAGGCTAGGAGACCAGGAGGCTTGCAGGCTAGGAGAATAGGAGGCCAGGAGGCTAGGAGACTAGCAGGCTAGGAGACTAGGAGGGTATGAAGCTAGGAGACTAGGATTCTAGGAGGCTAGGAGACTAGGAGACTAGGAGGCTAGGAGACTAGGAGACTAGGAGGCCTGGAGGCTAGGAAACTAGGAGGCTGGAGGCTAGGAGACTAGGAGGCCAGGAGGGTAGGAGACCAGGAGGCTAGGAGACTAGGAGGCCAGGAGACTAGGAGGCTAGGAGGCTAGGAGACTATGAGGCCTGGAGAGTAGGAGACCAGGAGTCTAGGAGAGCAGGAGGCTTGGAGGCCAGAATACTAGGAGGCTAGTAGAGCATGCGACTGGAGACTAGGAGGCTAGGAGATAACTGATTATGACCTCACTATCGTTTTAGATCTCAGAATATTCTAAGATGACCTCCGTATATCTCATCGTGCCTTAACTGTACACTGAATATATCCTCTGTGTAGCCTGCTGTTCCCACACTGTGACCTTTGTACAACATCAGTTTAGAATATGACCTCAGTATTACCTCTTATGACCGCACCGTGCCCTACTGTGAGCTCAGTATAAGCCTCATCATGACCTTACTGTGGTCTGCCATGTTTCTACTATAACTTGATTATGACCTCCTTGTATAGAGTAAGATCGCACAATTGTCTGCTATGAGCTCACTGTGACCTGATATGACCTGACCAGTTTTTTTTTTTTTTTTCATTTGGCCTCTTTTATTGGTCTTTCATTTATTCAGTTCCATCCATCCATTCTTGGGCTGTGTGGGCCTCCCATGACTGTGGCCTCTCTGGCTGCTGAGCACCGGCTCCAGGCGCATGCGCCCCAGAGCTCCGGCCTGGTAATTGGACACACCCTTCCAGCCGCTCCGCAGCCCGTGGGATCCTCCCGGGCCAGGGATTGAACCAGCGCCCCTTGCCCTCCAAGGTGGTGTCCTTACCCACTGGAGCCCCAGGGAAGCCTTGACTAAAGTATTTTCCAAGAGCTCACAATAGCCTAATATGACCTCATTATACCCTGATTATAAGATGCATATAAACTGTGACCTCAGGATACCCTACTATGACCTGACCCTAGCCTTACTATGACCTCACTGTAGACAAAGACCTCACTGCAGCCTGACAATGACCTCACCGAGGTCATTATGACCTCTGTACAGCCTATCTTGACTTCAGTACAATGTGTTTGACGCTGACCCCACTGTAGCGTGTCACGTGTTCATTTAGATAGACTCTGACCTCAGTAGAGGCTAACCTCACTGCAGCCTCCAATGAGCTTGCTATAACCCGAACAGTCAGTCCGAGGGAGGCTCAGACTGACTACAGTCCATCTAGAACCTACTATATGCGCTCTCCATACTGGGATTATGACCTCAGTATGAACTAAGAGCTTCCTACATCCGGCTTTGACCTGACGAAAGCCGTATTATGACCTGCTATAGACCAGGACCTCACAGGTTCCAGTATGACCTCATGATGACCTGATTTGACCTTAGTACAGACTCTCTCTGACCTCCGTAGATCCTACTGTGTCCTCACGACCTCCCTGTAAACTATGACCTTACTATAGCCTGCTGTGACCTGACTAAAGCCTTAGTATAACCAATGATAGACCAAGACCTCACAATAGTCACGATAACATGATTTTAACCTCAGCAGAGACTATGCCCTCAGGATACACTGTGACTGACTCTACCCTTCGTTTGACCTACTGTAGTCTAAGACCTCACAATCATCTACCACGACCTCCCTGCAGCCGTCGCCTGACTTGGGCCTCACAGAAACCTGACTGTGACCAGCCTAAAGCCTGACGATGACCTCACCGCAGACTGACCTGTGACCTCACCGTCGTCTCTATCCTGACGCTGGGCGTCTGCTTCACTTGACGACGGCGGCAGTAGACACCGAGTATGGCCGTGTTCTAGCCGATACCCTGACTGGCCTTCACTCCATCCTATGACCTCACGACAGCCACAGCCTGACTTCGGGCCTCGCGAAAACCTGACTATGACCTCCACAAAGCCCAATTCTGACCTCCCTTTAGACCAACTGTGATCTCCCCATAGCCTACCATGACCTCACTATAACCTGATTCGGACGTCTCTGTAGACTAACTATGACCCCACTATATCCTGACGGGACCTCGGCGTCCGTTCCCACCTGCCCCGTCGATGCCGAGGCCGCCAAGTGTCCACACATCCGCACAAGTCCGCTCCCTACCAGGCCCTCCTCTCCCGACCCTGCCCCGAGCCCTCCCTCCTTGCTGTCAACGGGGGCCCAGCTCTGAAGTCCCAGCTCTGGGAACATATGTGGTTTGTCGGTCGCGAGCCTGGCGTGGAGGCTGCCTCTCCCTCGGGCCACGTGCCCTCTAACGTCCATTGGCCACGTCGGAAATCTGTGCTATATGAATAAAGCTCTTCACACAGATGCCTAAGTCCCACGGGAAATGGATTTAAAGCGTCAGGTCTCAGAGGAACAGCACTTACCCACGGTGTACGCTGCTCACTGAACATCTGGGGAACTATTCACGATGGTCTGTGCATCTTGGCTCTCTCCAGATTACCAAGGACTTCCTCCTCTTGGGCTCCCCGTGGCTCCGCACTGATTTGACCTTAGTACAGACTCTCTCTGACCTCCGTAGATCCTACTGTGTCCTCACGACCTCCCTGTAAACTATGACCTTACTATAGCCTGCTGTGACCTGACTAAAGCCTTAGTATAACCAATGATAGACCAAGACCTCACAATAGTCACGATAACATGATTTTAACCTCAGCAGAGACTATGCCCTCAGGATACACTGTGACTGACTCTACCCTTCGTTTGACCTACTGTAGTCTAAGACCTCACAATCATCTACCACGACCTCCCTGCAGCCGTCGCCTGACTTGGGCCTCACAGAAACCTGACTGTGACCAGCCTAAAGCCTGACGATGACCTCACCGCAGACTGACCTGTGACCTCACCGTCGTCTCTATCCTGACGCTGGGCGTCTGCTTCACTTGACGACGGCGGCAGTAGACACCGAGTATGGCCGTGTTCTAGCCGATACCCTGACTGGCCTTCACTCCATCCTATGACCTCACGACAGCCACAGCCTGACTTCGGGCCTCGCGAAAACCTGACTATGACCTCCACAAAGCCCAATTCTGACCTCCCTTTAGACCAACTGTGATCTCCCCATAGCCTACCATGACCTCACTATAACCTGATTCGGACGTCTCTGTAGACTAACTATGACCCCACTATATCCTGACGGGACCTCGGCGTCCGTTCCCACCTGCCCCGTCGATGCCGAGGCCGCCAAGTGTCCACACATCCGCACAAGTCCGCTCCCTACCAGGCCCTCCTCTCCCGACCCTGCCCCGAGCCCTCCCTCCTTGCTGTCAACGGGGGCCCAGCTCTGAAGTCCCAGCTCTGGGAACATATGTGGTTTGTCGGTCGCGAGCCTGGCGTGGAGGCTGCCTCTCCCTCGGGCCACGTGCCCTCTAACGTCCATTGGCCACGTCGGAAATCTGTGCTATATGAATAAAGCTCTTCACACAGATGCCTAAGTCCCACGGGAAATGGATTTAAAGCGTCAGGTCTCAGAGGAACAGCACTTACCCACGGTGTACGCTGCTCACTGAACATCTGGGGAACTATTCACGATGGTCTGTGCATCTTGGCTCTCTCCAGATTACCAAGGACTTCCTCCTCTTGGGCTCCCCGGTGGCTCCGTCAGTGAAGGATCCAAACAAACCCACCTGCGATGTGGGCGACCTGGGTTCAAACCCTGGGTGGGGGAGAGGCTCCCTGCTCCAGGGTTCTTGCCTGACGAACACCCCTGTGTGTGATTTTAATTCTTTGCACATATTCTCGTAGAAGAGGTGAGTCCACCTTACTGTGTAAGGTAATAATCCATCAACTGACAAAGGGTTAATCTCCGAACTGAATAAGCAGCTCTTACAGCTGAATATCAGAAAGGGAAGCCAGGGGCTTCCCTGGTGGTGCAGTGGGTAAAGAGTCCGCCTTGCAGTGCAGGGGGCACCAGTGTGATCCCTGGCGCGGGAAGACCCCACGTGGACCAGTGTGTCCAATGACTGAGGCAGAGCTCTGGAGCGCATGCGCCCACAGCCGGTGCTCTGCAATGAGAGAGGCCACTGCGATGGGAGGCCCACATGGGCCAAGGAATAAAGATGGATGAAAATCAATCAATACAAAACCAAAGGCGCCAAAATTTAAAAAAAAAAGTCTACAAACAATAAATGCAGGAGAGGGTATGGACAAAAGGGAACCCGCCTAACACGGTTGCTGGGAATGCAAACCCATTCAGCCCCTACAGAAACCAGTAGGGAGATTCCTTTAGAAAACTAGGAATAAACTGACCATAAGACCCAGGATTTCTACAACGGATCCTATAAGCTAAGAAAACCACAATTCTAAAAGACACACGCACCCCAGTGCTCACTGCAGAGCTATGTACAATAGCCCAGACAGGGATGCAACGTCGACTTCCATCAGGGGATGAACGGATGAAGAATGTACACTCTGTGTGTGTGTGTGTGTGTGTAGTGGAATACGACTCAGCCATAAAATAGATGGATTTAAGTCAATTATGGGGGGAAGTGGATTGAGCTAGAGCCTCTGGTACAGAGTAAAGTCAGAAAGAGAAAAAAATATATATCAATATAGATATAGGATCTAGAGTATATATATATATAGGAGTGATATGTATTTCCATATATATAGAGTATACTGTATAGATAGGGTCTCAGAGAACAGCACTTACCCACGGTGTACGCTGCTCACTGAACATCTGGGGAACTATTCACGATGGTCTGTGCATCTTGGCTCTCTCCAGATTACCAAGGACTTCCTCCTCTTGGGCTCCCCGGTGGCTCCGTCAGTGAAGGATCCAAACAAACCCACCTGCGATGTGGGCGACCTGGGTTCAAACCCTGGGTGGGGAGAGGCTCCCTGCTCCAGGGTTCTTGCCTGACGAACACCCCTGTGTGTGATTTTAATTCTTTGCACATATTCTCGTAGAAGAGGTGAGTCCACCTTACTGTGTAAGGTAATAATCCATCAACTGACAAAGGGTTAATCTCCGAACTGAATAAGCAGCTCTTACAGCTGAATATCAGAAAGGGAAGCCAGGGGCTTCCCTGGTGGTGCAGTGGGTAAAGAGTCCGCCTTGCAGTGCAGGGGGCACCAGTGTGATCCCTGGCGCGGGAAGACCCCACGTGGACCAGTGTGTCCAATGACTGAGGCAGAGCTCTGGAGCGCATGCGCCCACAGCCGGTGCTCTGCAATGAGAGAGGCCACTGCGATGGGAGGCCCACATGGGCCAAGGAATAAAGATGGATGAAAATCAATCAATACAAAACCAAAGGCGCCAAAATTTAAAAAAAAAAGTCTACAAACAATAAATGCAGGAGAGGGTATGGACAAAAGGGAACCCGCCTAACACGGTTGCTGGGAATGCAAACCCATTCAGCCCCTACAGAAACCAGTAGGGAGATTCCTTTAGAAAACTAGGAATAAACTGACCATAAGACCCAGGATTTCTACAACGGATCCTATAAGCTAAGAAAACCACAATTCTAAAAGACACACGCACCCCAGTGCTCACTGCAGAGCTATGTACAATAGCCCAGACAGGGATGCAACGTCGACTTCCATCAGGGGATGAACGGATGAAGAATGTACACTCTGTGTGTGTGTGTGTGTGTGTAGTGGAATACGACTCAGCCATAAAATAGATGGATTTAAGTCAATTATGGGGGGAAGTGGATTGAGCTAGAGCCTCTGGTACAGAGTAAAGTCAGAAAGAGAAAAAAATATATATCAATATAGATATAGGATCTAGAGTATATATATATATAGGAGTGATATGTATTTCCATATATATAGAGTATACTGTATAGATAGGGTCTAGAAATAAGATAACAATAAAATATACTTTACTATATCCTATGAGTATTCCATAATTATATATATCCTATAAATATCTATTATACATATAGGATATATACATATGCTTTATAGTTATATTAAATATATGTTTTAGTATTACTATATTATTTCTATGTCTATATATACAGTATATTGTATACATGCATTACATACCATGTAAACCTATATATCCTTAATCATCCTTAATTATCCATCATATCCCGTAATTACCCTATAATCATATAGATCCTGTGTATATTATATTATACACAAAATACATGTTTGATAATTATAGTATTTCTAGGCCCTATGCATACACTGTATTTTATACAGGGACATTATACCACATGTATAGAAATCCATGTCTAGGTATATAATATCATGTATACGCAGGATCTAGAAAATGGGTCCCGATGAACGTAGTAAAGAGACCTGTGCACACGGGGCGGGGGAAGGAGAGGATGAGAAGAATGGAGAGTGTAGCCCAGAGACAGACAGACAGACAGACAGACACACAGACGCCCATGTGTCCAGCAGACGCGTGCGAGCAGCTGCAGATCCGCCCGGGGACCGCCGCTTAGGCTCGGGGAGGACCCGGACGGGCCGGATTCGGGTGGGGATAGAGGCTCTAGAGGGAGGAGATATGCGTGTAATTATGACTGACTCGCACGGTCCTATGGCGTCTTCCACCAACTGAAAAAAAAAAAAAAAAAGGGAGAGATAATGATCCAGGACGAGAGAGAACCCAAGGCGGACCAGCAGAAAAGGATCCTGCCAGAAGAGGCCTGTCCATCTCATGACAGCTTACAAGGACAGTCCTTATAGTGGATCCTCAGAGTGGGTATAGAGTGGAGTGGAGTGGGTATAGAGTGGAGTGGAGTGGGTATAGAGTGGAGTGGAGTGGGTATAGGTGGAGTGGAGTGGGTATAGAGTGGAGTGGAGTGGGTATAGAGTGGAGTGGAGTGGGTATAGGTGGAGTGGAGTGGGTATAGAGTGGAGTGGAGTGGGTATAGAGTGGAGTGGAGTGGGTATAGGTGGAGTGGAGTGGGTATAGAGTGGAGTGGAGTCGGTATAGAGTGGAGTGGATACAGAGTGGAGTGGAGTGGGTATAGAGTGGAGTGGGTATAGAGTGGAGTGGAGTGGGTATAGAGTGGAGTGGAGTCGGTATAGAGTGGAGTGGATACAGAGTGGAGTGGAGTGGGTATAGAGTGGAGTGGAGTCGGTATAGAGTGGAGTGGGTATAGAGTGGAGTGGAGTGGGTATAGGTGGAGTGGAGTGGGTATAGAGTGGAGTGGAGTCGGTATAGAGTGGAGTGGAGTGGGTATAGAGTGGAGTGGGTATAGGTGGAGTGGAGTGGGTATAGAGTGGAGTGGAGTCGGTATAGAGTGGAGTGGGTATAGAGTGGAGTGGAGTGGGTATAGAGTGGAGTGGAGTGGAGTGGAGTGGAGTGGGTATAGAGTGGAGTGGGTATAGGTGGAGTGGAGTGGGTATAGAGTGGAGTGGAGTCGGTATAGAGTGGAGTGGGTATAGAGTGGAGTGGAGTGGGTATAGGTGGAGTGGAGTGGGTATAGAGTGGAGTGGAGTGGGTATAGAGTGGAGTGGAGTGGAGTGGAGTGGAGTGGAGTGGAGTGGAGTGGAGTGGAGTGGAGTGGAGTGGAGTGGAGTGGAGTGGGTATAGGTGGAGTGGAGTGGGTATAGGTGGAGTGGAGTGGGTATAGGTGGAGTGGAGTGGGTATTGAGTGGAGTGGAGTGGAGTGGATTAGAGTGGACACAGAGTGCAGACTGTCCCCTCCTGCGCCTGCTCCTTTGCTCCGCGGCCGCGCTGCCCCCCGGGACCCCACAGCACGCGCCCCGGGAGCCGGTGAGGCCGCCAGACGGCTCAGTGACCCCCCCGCCCCGCACAGGGGTCCATGGACGGAAACCCTCCGAGCCCGCCTGCGTCGGGGCCGCGGGCGCCAGCATGGGCACTTGGAAGCCTGTGCACTCCGCCCGGCCGCAGGGTCGTGCATCTCGGGCCATTCAACACGGCCCGCGCGGAGGTTTCCCGGGAAGCTGGGGTTCCCGCCGTCTGCCGGCTCCCCGAGACCCCTGGGGCCGTTCCAGGGCTGCCCTTGCCGCCAGCACCCCGGGGCTGCCCCTGCCCCTCGGGCCTCACGCGGACACCCTCTGTACCCTTGTCCGTGTGACTGCAGGCAGGCGGTAAGTCTCCGTTCTCTTCTCAGGAAAACCCTTCCGCTTTCTGTCACTCACTACTGTAGCTGAAAAAGGTCCTGGTGGGGGAAAAAAAAAAAAATCATCGCTTGTCTATGTCTAAGCTGTCCATATAGTCAATCAGTATACCTGGCTTGGGGATTCTGAGAATATGCAGGAAACACTTGAATTCTTAAAAATGGGCCCTTGCAGCCTTCCCTGGGGGCTCAGTGGTCAAGAAGCTGCTCGCCGATGCAGCGGACACGGGTTCGATCCCTGGTCTAGGAAGATCGCACGTACCTGGGGGCAACGAAGCCCCGCTCCTCCACGGCTGATCCTGAGCTCCAGAGCCCCAGCTCTGCGACAGGAGAGCCACTGCCGTGAGGAGCCCATGAACGAAAACGCAACCAGAAGTGAAGAAAGCTGATCATAACAACAGAGAGACCCTGCTCAGCCATAAACAAAACGAAAGAATTCCTTAAAAAAAATTCAGCTGGGGCTTTCCTGGGGGTCCAGTGGGTAAGGACACCGCCTTGCAGTGCAAGGGGCGCCGGTTCGATCCCTGGCCGGGGAGGATCCCATGTGCCGCGGAGCGGCTGGACCGGTGTGTCCAATCAGGAGCCGGCGTTCTGCAGCGCATGCGCCCAGGGCCGGTGCTCTGCAAAGAGAGAGACCACTGCGATGGGAGGCCCACACAGGCCAAAGAACAAAGATGGATGAAAATAAATAAATGAAAGACCAATAGAAGTGGCCAAAAGAAAAAAAAAAAATTGAGCTGATTGAAAAAAAAAAAAAAAACCCGAAAATTTCAGCTATAATTCAAAAAGATATGAAGGCAAAAAGAGGTTCATCGTAGATTTGGGAGATGTTAGATGAGAATATCTTGAGGCGGCAGAGGAGGGCAGGGTCAGGGATATACATATGACTAATCTGGCATCATACATATCTGGCAACAACAAAACTCTGTAAAAGCAAAAAGTCAAATAAACATGAATATATAAAAAGGAGAAAATCTGGGAGGGTGAGGGGTGGGAGGGCAAGATCGAATTAAAAAGAGAGCGAGAGAGAGAAACTGGGGTTCCCGCCGTCTGCCGGCTCCCGAGACCCCTGGGGCCGTTCAGGGCTGCCCTTGCCGCCAGCACCCGGGCTGCCCCTGCCCCTCGGGCCTCACGCGGACACCCTCTGTACCCTTGTCCGTGTGACTGCAGGCAGGCGGTAAGTCTCCGTTCTCTTCTCAGGAAAACCCTTCCGCTTTCTGTCACTCACTACTGTAGCTGAAAAAGGTCCTGGTGGGGGAAAAAAAAAAAAATCATCGCTTGTCTATGTCTAAGCTGTCCATATAGTCAATCAGTATACCTGGCTTGGGGATTCTGAGAATATGCAGGAAACACTTGAATTCTTAAAAATGGGCCCTTGCAGCCTTCCCTGGGGGCTCAGTGGTCAAGAAGCTGCTCGCCGATGCAGCGGACACGGGTTCGATCCCTGGTCTAGGAAGATCGCACGTACCTGGGGGCAACGAAGCCCCGCTCCTCCACGGCTGATCCTGAGCTCCAGAGCCCCAGCTCTGCGACAGGAGAGCCACTGCCGTGAGGAGCCCATGAACGAAAACGCAACCAGAAGTGAAGAAAGCTGATCATAACAACAGAGAGACCCTGCTCAGCCATAAACAAAACGAAAGAATTCCTTAAAAAAAATTCAGCTGGGGCTTTCCTGGGGGTCCAGTGGGTAAGGACACCGCCTTGCAGTGCAAGGGGCGCCGGTTCGATCCCTGGCCGGGGAGGATCCCATGTGCCGCGGAGCGGCTGGACCGGTGTGTCCAATCAGGAGCCGGCGTTCTGCAGCGCATGCGCCCAGGGCCGGTGCTCTGCAAAGAGAGAGACCACTGCGATGGGAGGCCCACACAGGCCAAAGAACAAAGATGGATGAAAATAAATAAATGAAAGACCAATAGAAGTGGCCAAAAGAAAAAAAAAAAATTGAGCTGATTGAAAAAAAAAAAAAAAACCTGACACTTTCAGCTATAATTCAAAAAGATATGAAGGCAAAAAGAGGTTCATCGTAGATTTGGGAGATGTTAGATGAGAATATCTTGAGGCGGCAGAGGAGGGCAGGGTCAGGGATATACATATGACTAATCTGGCATCATACATATCTGGCAACAACAAAACTCTGTAAAAGCAAAAAGTCAAATAAACATGAATATATAAAAAGGAGAAAATCTGGGAGGGTGAGGGGTGGGAGGGCAAGATGCGAATTAAAAAGAGAGCGAGCGAGAGAGAGAAAATCTTACAGAGCATGGCAAAATACTTTTAAAAACTTTTAAAAATAAGTAAATAAAAATCAGCCTCTGACCTGAAGCTCAACGCTCCATGAGATGATCAACAGAAAAGAAGAGGACATTAAGAAGACGGTATTCCTGGCTTTAAAGAGAACAAAGTGGAACGGCCTCACTTCAGACCAGATCCAACGGAGGATCCCGCGTGCCGTGACAGAGACCCGGCACGGCCAAATAACTCAATAATAAATACATAAGAAATCAGAATAATAAGTAAGATAACAAATCACCAATTAGAGTAATAAATAAGACATAATAATACATCAAGAAGAAATACGGGTCCCGAGAGCCAGGCATCTGTTCCCTACAAATGGGTGCTTGAGAAAGTACGTTTTTTTTAATGCCGCATTTGGCGACGGACGATCCAGTGCTGAACACCCGAGGGCTCCGGACCCCTTAACCCTGGAGAGAGAGACAGGTGCTTCCACCCGCGCGCGCCCCCGCCAAGCGAGGTGAGAGTCCGGCGAAAGGAGCCCACGGCCGAAGGGTCCTGGCCCAGATCCGCAGCCAGCGGGCTGCCGGCGGGCTCACGGGGCCAGCGTGTCCTTTTCCGGGAAGCAAATGGGATGCCGCCCAGCACCGAGCGTCTGTGCTTCTCCCTCCAGTCTCCTGGGGAGCGGCCCTCTCTTCCTGCAGGAGCCCTGGGCAGGGGGTGCCAGCAGCCACGAGCCGGGGCGTGGAGACAGCTAGCTCTCTGGTCCTCCGGGGCCCCCAGGGAGCATCCGAACAGGACAGGCACGGGGTCGGGGGACAAGGCTCGGGTGCACTCCCACTTCAACGGACAACAAGCTTCACAAAGCACCCACCGATCATCCTCAAGGAATGCCGTGTCCTCACGGCAAAGCCAGCCTGTGGCGCAGGGGCGCCTCCCGGAGGGCTCTCCGGGCGGCGCGGGTGGGAAAGAATCCCCCTGTCGATCCCGGAGGACGTGGGTTCGATCCCCGGGTGGGGAAGCTCCCCAGGAGGAAGCCATGGCCCCCCTCTCCAGGATTCCTGCCCGGAGACTCCCACGGACAGAGGAGCCTGGCGGGCTGCCGTCCACGGGGCCGCAAAGACGCAGACCTGACCGAGTGACTGCACGGAACCAAAGCGCACTGACCCGCCCTGTATGGTTTGTGCTCAGCGCAGCGGCTCACCGGGGGCCGAAAAAAACCACACGAGGAGGCGGCGTTCCGTGTCTAAAGCGAAGCAGAGAAGAGGGGCTGGGGGCCGTAAGACAGGTCGACGGCTGTTTCCGATTCTGTAAAAACTAATGAAGCGAAACACGAAACCAAAGCCAGGGGCCAGCCTGGCTCGTTGCAACCTTGCCCATACTCCGTGCCAAAAACGACTTTACGACGGGAAAGCACGGCATGTATAATAAACGGCCCACCAGACATGTGCGTACCCGTGGCGGCTTCTTGTGCGTGTTGGGGAAAAAAAATGCTGGAAAGCAATTATTCTTCAATTAAACTGGGGCTTCCCTGGTGGTGCAGCGGGTAAGGACACCGCCTTGCCGTGCAAGGGGCGCGGGTTCGATCCCTGGCCCGGGAGGATCCCGCGTGCCGCGGAGCGGTGGACCGGAGAAGCCCAAGCACAGAGGAGCCTGGTGGGGTCCCCGAGAGTCGAGCACGACCGAAGCACCCGCGCATGCATCCTGCACACCTGTGCCACCGGGACCCGCCTGTCCACAGTCACCGCCGGGGACTGACCGCCCCCCGACGCGACGGGGTCCCCAGCCTGCGCCGAGGCAGATTCTCTTCAGGCTGCAGAGACCTGACGACGGAGAAGCGCAAATACGATTCCTGGCGTCGCCTGGACTCCTCCGAGGGCAAAGAAAGCTACTTCCCAACGCAGCCTGCAGGCCGGAGACGGAGGATGCGACGCAACCCCCAAAGGGCCTGACACGCGTCTCCCCGCGGAGGAACACGAGGTCGGGACGCACTGCGGCCGCAGCCCCTGGGTGCGTGGCTCTGGCTCCCGCCGCGGCCTCCGGGGGGCTGCTTCTCCCGGGTCCGTCGCCTTTGCACCAAACGCGCCCTGGGGGCAGGAGGTCAGGAGTGCACTAGCGGGCTTCTGACCTGCACGGAGACGAGCGGGAAGGCAGGCTGGGCCCCCCACCCCCGCCCCGCCACCGCTGTGCATTCTTAACTAGGGTCTCCACCGCCTCGCCCGGCGCTCACCTGTGCCAGGAACTCTTCTCCCTAGGACGCTGGGAGGACAGCCCGGGGCTACAGTCCTCCAAGAGCCGCCTTCCCGCAGCCACCTGCTCAACCCGTGTTTTCCCTCGAGGGGCTGCGCAGGGCTTCCACAGGCGGGATGGACGCTTCCCGGCCCTCTCTCGAACTGGCACACCAGACTCAGTCCTCTACCGAGCAGTCATTCAACAATCGTTTCACAGTCCCTGGTAGAATCCACCTGCCGATGCTGCAGACGTGGACTGGATACCTGGGTCGGAAAGGGCCCCTAGAGAAGGAACAGGTGACCCGCTCCAGGATTCCTGGGCTTCCCGGGTGGCTCAGCCGGTAAGCAATCTACCTGCTAGGCAGGAGACCAGCGTTCAAGCCCTGGGTGGGGAAGCTCCCCCGGAGGAGGGCACGGCCGCCCCCTGCAGTCTTCTTGCCTGCAGACTCCCACGGACAGAGGAGCCTGGCAGGCGGCCGTCCACGGGGTCACGAAAAGTCCTAACTGAGCAACTAACACGTTGCTTTGTTCGGGAGCCTCAGGCCTGGATAAAAAGCAGTTGGCCACGGAATATTTTCTTGAATGTAAAACTTCAGATATTCCAAAGCACCTGCCGTGCAGCCCGGGGAACGCGACACAATATTCTGTATGAACCTCACGGGCAAAGAATCGACACAAAGGGACAGGTACACGTCGAGGGAGAGGTGGGCCCCTCGGCTGTGGGACAGGACCCAACACAAGAGAGTAAATCTACTCCGATATAAACTAAACGTAATGACCAGGAGCTCTAAAAAAGAACACCCTAGGTCCATTTCCAAACTCGTGGAAGGATGGAGCTGTCTTTAAATACACGCTTAATTTTTGAACCTTCCTGGATGTTCGCGCTTATATTTGGAATCTAGAAAAATGGCACAGAGAGGCAGAGCTGGACGCACAGCCCCAGAGCCTACGACCTCACTGCAACCTGACTGTGACCTCCGGACAGGTGGGCTATGACGTCACTATGTCCCTACTATGTCCTCACTGTGCCCTCAGCATAGACTGTGGCCTCACTGCCGCCTCCTCTGGCCTCACTATAGCCTGGTCGTGAGCGACCTCACTACAGCGTGAGCATGAGCTTACAACAGTCCTCTGTGAACTCAGTATAACCTGACTGTGACCTCACTATAGACTGCATGTGACCTGGGGATAGCCTATGATGCCCTCGCAATGACCCAACTGCGATCTCTGAGTGCACACTGCCTGGGCCTTTACCGTAGCCAACTGTGAGCTCATCAGGACCTCGCTATGGAATACGATCTCACACGCGTCTACCGTGACCTCTCTGTAGCCAGTTATGACCTCAGTATGGACTGAACTGGACCTCTGAGCAGCCCACTGAGCCATCGCAGTGAGCTATGATCTCGAGAGAGACTACGACCTCACTATACCCTGTGTCCTCACTATGACCTGCTCATGGCCTGCGCATACACTATGACCTTATCACAGCCAGCGGTGGCCCTACTGCAGCATGATCATGACCGACGAGAGCCTGACGCCTGACGGGGACACGTATGATCTCACTGACCTCCCTACAGCCTGACTTACGACCTCACAGTGACGGGGAGGACGTGACGGGCACGGGGACACAACTCTGCACCCAACAGATGGCCAAGGAGACCCACAGGGACCACCCGTCAAGGCTCCGTGCTGACCTACATGGGAAGGAAATGCCAAGAAAGAGACGCAGACACGTCAGTCTGCCAACAAAAGTCCACAGAGTCAAAGCCGTGGTTCTCCGAGTCCTCAAGTGTGGACGTGAGAGCCGGACCACAAAGAAGGCGGCGTGCCGAAGAACCGGTATCTTTGAACTGCCGGAGAAGACTTTTGAGTCCCTTGGACGGTAAGGAGATCCAGCCCGTTCATCCTAAAGGACGTCCACCCTTTGGCCACCGGATGCGAACAGCCACCTCCCTGCAAAAGCCCCTGATGCTGAGAAAGACAGAAGGCAGGAGGCGAAGGGGGCGCCTGAGGACGGGATGGCTGGGTGGCCTCCCTGAGTCAACAGACGTGAGTTTAGGAAAGCTCCAAGGGACGATGAAGGACAGGCAGGCTCGGCAGGCTGCCGTCCATGGGGTCGCGGAGGGTCAGACGCGACTGAGGGACCGAACGGAACTTCTGACCACAGAGGTGAGGGGCCGTCTGATCGGGGGCGCCCCTGCCCATGGCGCCCCGTCCGGTGAGAGCGCGTGGGCCCGCCTGCCCACCACCCTCCGCCCGGCCCCTCTGCACGGGCTGTGCTGGAGACCACGCACCGGCCCCGCCACCCTCAGAGACCTGGCGGGGACGCTCGGTTTTATTCCCCGCGGAAGACGCAGATCCTCTCCGCAGCTCCCGTTCTCAGCGACGGGCTGAGGGACGCCCCCGGGGCCCGGTGGGGACGCCGCGGAGCTCCCAGAGCAGGACGCCCGGCTTCCGACCCCCGTCGGGGAACCAGATCCCACGAACCACAGCGAGAGATCCCCCTTGCCAAATAAATACCGAACCAAACACGCACACACACACGAGACAGGGACCTCCTCGAGGTCCCAGGGCTCGTCCACGGGCCGCAGAGCGTCGCACACGGCCAGGCGACGTCCACGCGAGCCACGCGGCATGCACCTACAGGCAACTGCAGGCCGTGCACATGGAAGCGTCCGTGTGTACACATACGTGTGTGTGTGTGTATCTACACGGAAGCGAGACTGTTAGCTGCTCGGCCGTGTCCAGCCCTGTGCAGCCCCGTGCACGGCCGCCCGCCTGGCCTCACCGTCCTCCCCGCCGCCCGAGACACAGAGGCTGAAAGTGGAGGAAGGAGGAGCAGCGTGTGCATCTCCCCTCAGAGAGAAAGACCGAGACACTCCCACGAGCCCCGTGCTTCAGCAAACACAAGCGACGTTTCCATAACGAAACCCACACCGGACGCCTTAGGATAAACTGTCCTCTTAAGGCGCGCCGTCCTGGTTCTGACACAGTGGACACACTGCTGTCACACCCACGAGAAGGGCCTCCCGGGGCGGCTTGTCGGTCAACAGACCGCCGGCCCAGGCAGGAGCCTCGGGAGACCCAGGTTCGAGCCCCGGGTGGGGAAGCTCCCCCGGAGGAGGGCACGGCCGCCCGCTCCCGTCTTCCTGCCTGGAGACGCCCGTGGACAGGGGAGCCTGGCGGGCTCTATCGATCACCGGCTGGAAAAGTCCAGACAGGAAGGAAGCCACCGAGCCTGAAAATAGCCGGGATACGGCCCAGCCCCCGCGTCTGCCCGTCAGCACCTGTGAGCCAGCTTTCATCGCCAGCCACGTCCCGCCACACGCCGCCGCCCCGGCCTTCTGCACGCCTCTGCGCATCCTTGAACCCATCCAGAGCCCCCCGGCCCTGCCTGAAAAGACCCCCAAGGCTCTCTGGATCCTGTTTGCACTCTTCTCGCTTCAGACCTTGAAGGAGAGGCGGGCCTCACTGGAGGCAGCGGCTTTGTGCCTTCTGACTGCAAACAAGATCCTTCGTGCCCAGCGACGAAGCCCCAGCGTCCATTCTTCGGGAGACCACACACGGGAAACGTCGAATCTTCCTGCGGAGAACCTTCCTGCGGAGAGGCGGCTCCCCAGTTTAACCTCGCGGTTTTCCGGGCGGCAGCTACGAGGCATCGTCAGCACGCAGCGTCGACCGCCACGTCCTGGAAAACAGAGCCGCCTCGCAGGGTAAGACGGCAGCCCCGGCCTGCGGTGACCCCCCGTGCATGTTGGAACGCCCCGTCACAGCGCATCCGACAGCAGAAGGAACGGCGCGGGGCCGGAGACTCGGATCTTAAGTACTGGTGACACGGATGCGCCTCGCACGTCCCGCGGTCCGCGAGCAATCCCGTGAAGAGAGGAGGCAGCCGCGGCAAGCATGCGGAAAGCCCCCGTCTTCATCCGTGACCTGAGCATGGAAGGGAAGAACCTGACGATGCAAAGACAAAAACATGTTCATCTTCCAAATGGGCGGAGGGGAGGCGTCACTTGCAGCGTTAAAATACAACTGGCTTCATCGCGTTGAGGACGGTAACGTTTAAAAGACAGGACACAAGAGAAGACACACAGTGCAAAATTTGAAGCCTGGGACAGCAACGAAGGGAAATACACGGGCACGAAACATGCTTACGGTTACTGCGGTGATCGGTAACGTTCAGAAATGCGTTCATTTCAGAGAGACCTACGGTATTCTCAGGCCACGACTAATTTCCTACACCCCCGGCGGCTCTTTCAAATATCACGTGCCTAAAAGCAGAACCCAGAGCCTGAGCCAGCTCCGGGAGACGGGCGAGGGCAGGGAGGCCCGGCAGGCTGCGGTCCACGGGCGGGACTGAGTGGCCCAACTGAAGTGACACAGGGCCGGGTCAAGGGACAGAGGCTACTTCCGTCCCTTAGTGAGTGGCCGTGTCCATGCATGCCACTCCTCGCTGGGTCTCCAGGCTCCAGAGGGCCCAGGAAGGAGATGAGGGCTAGGCGGGCGGGCGCCGTGTGCGAAGCCGGACTCCCGTGCAGCCTGGACAAGCGAGAGAGGCCGCTGCAATGTCATGCCTTGACTCTTCGCAACGCCCTGGACCGCAGCCCGCCAGGCTCCTCTGTCCACGGCGACTGTCCAGGGGAGAACAGCCGCACGGGTTCCCAATTCCTCCTCCGGGGGACCTCGCCCACCCAGGGATCAAACCCAGGTCTCCTGCACGGTGGGCGGGTTCCCCTCTGTCTGAGCCACCGGGGAGGATGAGCTTGGAAAGCTGCAGGGACCTCGGAGTGAATTCTGTTCGAAAGCTGAGGCGCTGATCCTCCGGACACACGCGTGCAGGGCTCTCGTTGTGGACAAAGCGTAGGAGCCCCGCAGTCGCGCCCAGCTCTCTGCTAGCCCCGGGACAGCAGCCCGCCAGGCCCCTCGTCCTTGGGAGTCTCCAGGCAGCAGTGGAGTGGGACAGGGCCAGGAACGAATCCCATGTGGCAGGCGGATGGATGCTTGACGGTCGAAGCCACCGGGCAAGCCCGCCGCTTAAACCAACGTCCCCAGCCAGGCCAAGGCCACGGACAAAGACATAAAACATGCAAAGACAAAACATGTTCATCTTCCAAATGGGCGGAGGGAGGCGCCACTTGCAGCGTTAAAATACAACTGGCTTCATCGCTGAGGACGGTAACGTTAAAGACAGGACACAAGAGAAGACACACAGTGCAAAATTTGAAGCCTGGGACAGCAACGAAGGGAAATACACGGGCACGAAACATGCTTACGGTTACTGCGGTGATCGGTAACGTTCAGAAATGCGTTCATTTCAGAGAGACCTACGGTATTCTCAGGCCACGACTAATTTCCTACACCCCCGGCGGCTCTTTCAAATATCACGTGCCTAAAAGCAGAACCCAGAGCCTGAGCCAGCTCCGGGAGACGGGCGAGGGCAGGGAGGCCCGGCAGGCTGCGGTCCACGGGCGGGACTGAGTGGCCCAACTGAAGTGACACAGGGCCGGGTCAAGGGACAGAGGCTACTTCCGTCCCTTAGTGAGTGGCCGTGTCCATGCATGCCACTCCTCGCTGGGTCTCCAGGCTCCAGAGGGCCCAGGAAGGAGATGAGGGCTAGGCGGGCGGGCGCCGTGTGCGAAGCCGGACTCCCGTGCAGCCTGGACAAGCGAGAGAGGCCGCTGCAATGTCATGCCTTGACTCTTCGCAACGCCCTGGACCGCAGCCCGCCAGGCTCCTCTGTCCACGGCGACTGTCCAGGGGAGAACAGCCGCACGGGTTCCCAATTCCTCCTCCGGGGGACCTCGCCCACCCAGGGATCAAACCCAGGTCTCCTGCACGGTGGGCGGGTTCCCCTCTGTCTGAGCCACCGGGGAGGATGAGCTTGGAAAGCTGCAGGGACCTCGGAGTGAATTCTGTTCGAAAGCTGAGGCGCTGATCCTCCGGACACACGCGTGCAGGGCTCTCGTTGTGGACAAAGCGTAGGAGCCCCGCAGTCGCGCCCAGCTCTCTGCGAGCCCGGGGACAGCAGCCCGCCAGGCCCCTCGTCCTTGGGAGTCTCCAGGCAGCAGTGGAGTGGGAAGCCACGCCCTCCCAACAGGCCCAGGAACGAATCCCATGTGGCAGGCGGATGGATGCTTGACGGTCGAAGCCACCGGGCAAGCCCGCCGCTTAAACCAACGTCCCCAGCCAGGAGGCACAAAAGGCGTTCTGCTACGTTTACAAAACTTTATTTCTGGTCAACTGGGACACATGAAAACGCCCAGATGACACAGGGATTTGTGTGCATGTGCACGAGCTCCTCAAAAGACGACAGTGCATTTTAAAGCAGGAAATCCAGGGGCTTTCCTGGTGGTCCAGTGGGTAAGGACACCGCCTTGCGGTGTAAGGGGCGCCGGTTCGATCCCTGGCCTGGGAGGATCCCACGTGCCGCGAAGCGGCTGGACCGGGGTGTCCAATGACCGAGCCGGAGCTCTGGCGCGCATGCGCCCATGTGTCCAATCACCGAGCCGGAGCTCTGGGGCGCATGCGCCCGGAGCCGGTGCTCTGCAGCGAGAGAGGCCACCGCGATGGGAGGCCCACACGGGCCAGAGAACAAAGATGGATGAAAACAGATAAATGAAAGACCAATAGGAGTAGCCTGCCCCCTCCCTCCCCAGCGCACCCGCAAAAAAGGAATTTAAAAAAAAAAAAAAAAACAGCCCTTAAAGCAGGAAATCCGTGCTTCTGCAAGGCAGCCGGGAAATCGAAAAGAGGGGATCGGGTCAGACCTTGAGCAGCGCCGGAACCCACACGTCAACTGAGGGCGACAGCCGTGAGGGACAAGCAGGGCTGAGAACCATTTCAGGCTCATGAAACCAGGCCTGGACCTCACGGCCCCCCAGGCCCCCGTGACCTGGGCCAGAGATTCCCTGCGGTGGCCCGGCGCGTCCACAAAGAAGCCAGGCGCTGCTCTCTAAAACACAGACAGAAGCACAGGGCAGGCCCTCTGGGCTTTCAAATCAAAGCCACGTTGCCAAGTCTGCACTCAGAGGAAAGCGTACGCTTGGGTGCTCCGCGCCAAACGGCAGCCCAGAGGTCCACTCCAATCAGCAATGAACAGCAAGCACTTCCATGTCCAGAGGGGCATCTTTCAGGCCATGCGTTTCTGACTTCAGAAGCTAATGATTTTTTTTTTTAATTATTTATTTATTGTCATCCATCTTTGTTCTCTGGCCCGCGTGGGCCTCCCATCGCAGTGGCCTCTCCCGCTGCAGAGCACCGGCTGTGGGCGCATGCGCCCCAGAGCTCCGGCTCGGTCGTTGGACACCCCGGTCCAGCCGCTCCACGGCACGTGGGATCTTCCCAGGCCAGGGATCAAACCGGCGCCCCTTGCCCTGCGAGGCGGGGTCCTTACCCACTGCACCACCAGGGGAAGCCCCGCTAATGATTTTTTTAAAAAAGAGAGGAACAAAAGAAACATCCACACAGCCCGTTAGTAAATGAAATGAGAGGATCTGCCCCCTTGAAGAAGGGTTCCGTATACATTTGGGGGGGGGGGGACTCTGGTGCGTTTGCGTACCTGGTAACCACTGCACATTCCATGATGGACGTGTACTCGTGTCCACTGTTTGTCGCTGAGTTCTGTCGGACTCTGCGACCCCGTGGACAGTAGCCGACCAGGCTCCTCTGTCCACGGGACTCTCCAAGCAGGAAGGCTGGAGGGGCGGAAGAAAACGGCAAGCCGCTCCAGTCTGGTTGCCTGGGGAAACTCTCATGGACAGAGGAGCCTGGGGGGCTGCCATCCATGGGGGCGCACGGCTGAGCGTGCTTGAGCAGGCAGTGGAGGGAGACGGGTGGGTAGCAACAAACAGGTAGAACCAAAGAGAAAAAAAGAAAGCAAAAGAAGACGGGAGTGGGTTGCCCTTTCCTTCTCCAAGGGATCTTCTCGACCCAGGGATCGAACCTGGCTCTCTGCACTCGCAGGCGGATTTTTTATAACGGAATCACCGCGGACGCCTGAGCTCCCGCAGAGCAGCTTCCTGAAGCGCTTCAGCGCACGGACGGACCCCAACTCGGCGGACGAGTCGGGCTGGACACAGAGACGCCCACGCACATACGGTGACGGCGGAAGCTGGCTCCAACCACGCCAATTCTGTTTGCACGCAGGACCTGTGAGACAGCTCCCTCCCGTCTGGGCTCTGAAGAGGATTTAAACCGCTCCTTTCCGGGGTTCCGTGACGGCCGAGGTGCAGAGGTCCGGCCTCTGGGCAAGACCCTGCAGGCCCGGAAGCTTCAGGCATGTGGTTTTGATCTGTCATCCATCTTTGTTCTCTGGCCCGCGTGGGCCTCCCATCGCAGTGGCCTCTCCCGCTGCAGAGCACCGGCTGTGGGCGCATGCGCCCCAGAGCTCCGGCTCGGTCGTTGGACACCCCGGTCCAGCCGCTCCACGGCACGTGGGATCTTCCCAGGCCAGGGATCAAACCGGCGCCCCTTGCCCTGCGAGGCGGGGTCCTTACCCACTGCACCACCAGGGGAAGCCCCGCTAATGATTTTTTTAAAAAAGAGAGGAACAAAAGAAACATCCACACAGCCCGTTAGTAAATGAAATGAGAGGATCTGCCCCCTTGAAGAAGGGTTCCGTATACATTTGGGGGGGGGGGGACTCTGGTGCGTTTGCGTACCTGGTAACCACTGCACATTCCATGATGGACGTGTACTCGTGTCCACTGTTTGTCGCTGAGTTCTGTCGGACTCTGCGACCCCGTGGACAGTAGCCGACCAGGCTCCTCTGTCCACGGGACTCTCCAAGCAGGAAGGCTGGAGGGGCGGAAGAAAACGGCAAGCCGCTCCAGTCTGGTTGCCTGGGGAAACTCTCATGGACAGAGGAGCCTGGGGGGCTGCCATCCATGGGGGCGCACGGCTGAGCGTGCTTGAGCAGGCAGTGGAGGGAGACGGGTGGGTAGCAACAAACAGGTAGAACCAAAGAGAAAAAAAGAAAGCAAAAGAAGACGGGAGTGGGTTGCCCTTTCCTTCTCCAAGGGATCTTCTCGACCCAGGGATCGAACCTGGCTCTCTGCACTCGCAGGCGGATTTTTTATAACGGAATCACCGCGGACGCCTGAGCTCCCGCAGAGCAGCTTCCTGAAGCGCTTCAGCGCACGGACGGACCCCAACTCGGCGGACGAGTCGGGCTGGACACAGAGACGCCCACGCACATACGGTGACGGCGGAAGCTGGCTCCAACCACGCCAATTCTGTTTGCACGCAGGACCTGTGAGACAGCTCCCTCCCGTCTGGGCTCTGAAGAGGATTTAAACCGCTCTCCCGTTTCCGGGCTGGGGTCAGCTCGATCGCTGTGGACGGCACGAGGTGCAGAGGTCCGGCCTCTGGGCAAGACCCTGCAGGCCCGGGAAGCTTCAGCAGCCTTTTCCCGGCCAGGCCAGAAAGAAAATTAGAAGAAAAAAAAAAAGGAATGTGTTCTCCGTAAGATGGACGGACCTCAAACATCACTGCGCCTGCATCGCTTCTCTGCTTCTGAAAACACACGCGCACGACGGCTACGAAAAGGACAGCCCGAACGGGAGCCGCGGCAGGACCGCCGGGAGCTCAGGGACGCGTGAGACGTGCCGATCGCACCCCGGGCGCCGGCAGCGGAGGGACACGTCGGGGCACCCTGCGCTCGGGCCAGGAGCTGCCACGAAGGCAGAGGCGTCCCCAGGCGCCCTGCAGCGGCCGTCCCGCACCCACGTGACGCGGGCCACGGCTCGGCTCAGTCCCTCCAGGCCTGTCTGCCTCTTCTGAGACCCCACGGACGGCCGCCCGCCAGGCTCCTCTGGCCCCGGGGGTCTCCAGGCGAGAATCCTGGTGTGGGCGGCCCTGCCCTCCAGGGGGCATCTTCCCCACCCAGCGCCTGAACCGAGGTGGACTCTTAAACCACCTGAGCCCCCAGGGGACAGCCAGGCGGGCCCCGGACAGGTATTATTATCCCCACAGCACAGCTCTGCGAGGGAGACAAGAGCAAACAGCAGTGGGCTACCGACTGCGCACGGCGACAGGGCAAAGCTCCTCCGTGTCTCAAAACTAGAAGCTTGTTTCTCTTGATCATGTTTCCCACTCTTTCCCCCCGAACGTGGGCACCGTCCCCAAACAGCTTAGGACCGCTTCCATGATTTCGCAGCCACCAGTTTCCTGTAATTTACCTGGCTCTCTGCACTCGCAGGCGGATTTTTTATAACGGAATCACCGCGGACGCCTGAGCTCCCGCAGAGCAGCTTCCTGAAGCGCTTCAGCGCACGGACGGACCCCAACTCGGCGGACGAGTCGGGCTGGACACAGAGACGCCCACGCACATACGGTGACGGCGGAAGCTGGCTCCAACCACGCCAATTCTGTTTGCACGCAGGACCTGTGAGACAGCTCCCTCCCGTCTGGGCTCTGAAGAGGATTTAAACCGCTCTCCCGTTTCCGGGCTGGGGTCAGCTCGATCGCTGTGGACGGCACGAGGTGCAGAGGTCCGGCCTCTGGGCAAGACCCTGCAGGCCCGGGAAGCTTCAGCAGCCTTTTCCCGGCCAGGCCAGAAAGAAAATTAGAAGGAAAAAAAAAAGGAATGTGTTCTCCGTAAGATGGACGGACCTCAAACATCACTGCGCCTGCATCGCTTCTCTGCTTCTGAAAACACACGCGCACGACGGCTACGAAAAGGAAAGCCCGAACGGGAGCCGCGGCAGGACCGCCGGGAGCTCAGGGACGCGTGAGACGTGCCGATCGCACCCCGGGCGCCGGCAGCGGAGGGACACGTCGGGGCACCCTGCGCTCGGGCCAGGAGCTGCCACGAAGGCAGAGGCGTCCCCAGGCGCCCTGCAGGGGCCGTCCCGCACCCACGTGACGCGGGCCACGGCTCGGCTCAGTCCCTCCAGGCCTGTCTGCCTCTTCTGAGACCCCACGGACGGCCGCCCGCCAGGCTCCTCTGGCCCCGGGGGTCTCCAGGCGAGAATCCTGGTGTGGGCGGCCCTGCCCTCCAGGGGGCATCTTCCCCACCCAGCGCCTGAACCGAGGTGGACTCTTAAACCACCTGAGCCCCCAGGGGACAGCCAGGCGGGCCCCGGACAGGTATTATTATCCCCACAGCACAGCTCTGCGAGGGAGACAAGAGCAAACAGCAGTGGGCTACCGACTGCGCACGGCGACAGGGCAAAGCTCCTCCGTGTCTCAAAACTAGAAGCTTGTTTCTCTTGATCATGTTTCCCACTCTTTCCCCCCGAACGTGGGCACCGTCCCCAAACAGCTTAGGACCGCTTCCATGATTTCGCAGCCACCAGTTTCCTGTTTTACTAGGGTTTCAATCATTACGTTGGAGTCATTCTGATTAAGTACAGTCTTCACTCATGTACTTTTTAGGAATTACCTTAACTATACAGTCAAATCTGGCTGGTGATCAACTGTCTTATTGCCAAGTAACAGCGATTTCGCAAAATGTCTAACAAGGAGCAGGAAATACATGAAGCTCACCTTCAAAGAGACAATGGGGGGTCCCTGGTGGCTCAGGGGTGAAGAGCTCGTCTGCCCAGGCGGGAGACGCGGGTTCGATCCCTGGTCCGGGAAGATCCCACAGGCTGCGGAGCCACGGAGCCCGGGAGCCCCAACCAGGGAGCCTGTGCCCTGGAGCCTCGGAGCCGCCCCTGGGGAGCCCGTGGGCCGCAGCGACGGAAGCCCGGGGGCCCTGGAGCCCGAGGTCCACCCCAGAGACGCCCCCGCCCCGAGACACCTGCTCCCCTCCACCAGAGAGCAGCCCCCACTCCCTGCAGCCAGAGGAGAGCCTGCGGCCGCCGGGAACACCCAGAAGAGCTCCCAAAATTAATTAATTAAATAATTTTAAAAATTTCGGTCTTTACCATTTTAGGTTTACCTTCGTTTCTAAACCAGATGAAAAATCCTTTCACGGAAGAGCCACAAGCTTTCAGCACGTAAACAGGTGCCCAAGTCTCTAGCATGGCGGATTGTAGTTTAAACTGCTCCATCTTGGAAAAAAGAAAGAAAGAAAAAAAAAAGCACTGGGTTAACAGCCACTGTTTCCTATGTTGAAGCCCTCGTCCCCCGGGACGGCTGTGGGAGGTAAGTCCTCTGGAGGGTCCCCAGGGGGGAGCCCTCACGAGGGAATGAGCGCCCTGACTGTCAGAGAGGCCCCACAGGGCCGCCTGGTACCTTCCACCCCGCGAGGACGTGGCGATAAGGACACGGACGGGGACCCGGGCAGTGGGTTCTCGGCAGAAACCCCACCCGCGGGCGCCTTCGTCGTGAAGCTTCATCATCCGTGACTGTGAGGACGACCAGCCCGCGGTCCGTCCGTCCAGCAGACTGCGGCATTCTGCTGGAACAGCCGGCGTGAACTAAGACCACACCCGGGAGCCCAGCTGGTAAAGAATACACCTGCCCAGGCAGGAGACGCGGGCCCCGTACCCAGGTGGGGAAGCTCCCCGGAGGAGGGCACGGCCGCCGGCTTCAGGCCTCTTGCCTGGAGACGCCCACGGACAGAGGAGCCTGGTGGGCTGCCGCCCCTAGAGTCACATCATCTGGCAGAGCTCAGTGACTAGGCTACCGCCACCATGCAGAAGGGCCCTTGCATGGATACATACACATGTACACTCTTTAAACTGATGCAGGGCTTCCCTGGTGGTCCAGTGGGTAAAGATCCCGCCTTGCAGGGCAAGGGGCGCCGGTTCGATCCCTGGCCCGGGAAGATCCCACGTGCCGCGGAGCGGCTGGACCGGTGTGTCTGATGACAAGCCAGCACTCTGGAGCGCATGCGCCCGGAGCCGGTGCTCTGCAGCGAGAGAGGCCACTGCCATGGGAGGCCCACTCAGGTCAAAGAGTAAAAATGGATGAAAGTAAATAATGACTTAGAGGCAAAAAAAAAACAAAACCCTCTTAAACTGATGTAAAAGGATCTCCTAAAATGCAGAATGTTATGCAGCTTAGAGAGAAAATGAAGACACTGAGAGAATACCCCTCCCTCTGACCCTGGTCATGAGTCAAACATTTTTTTTATATATTTATGTATTTACTTGGTTGCACTAGGTCTTAGTTGTAGCACCGGATCTTTTAGTTGCATGTGGGATCTAATTCCCTGAGCAGGGACGGAAGCCGGGTCTCCTGCATTGGCTGCACGGAGCCTTAGCCTCTCGACCACCAGGGAAGTCTCATGAGTCAAACATTTTAACACGTCCGCACTGACAGCATTCTCTAAGCTCAAGATGAACAGACTATACATTCCCAAAAACGCCAGGCAATGATTTGCAACGACCCCGCTGAAGAGTGACCTGAAAGGGTCATTGAGCCCCGGCCTTTCGATGGACAGGAACCCTGAGGTCTCCGCGGCCGGTTCAGCGTTCCCCGGGACGGAACGGATCCAGGGCTCGGAGGCTTTCCGTTGCTTTCTCTGGCAGAGCCGTCTTTGCAGGTCAGAATGCGTAGCATCACTGTGAGAAAGCATCTCTCCGCTGCTTTAGGCCAAGTCCTGACGTCGGCTTGGGACCCCGTGACGGGCCGTGATGCTTCGGTTCTGTCCGACGCTTGGTGACCCCGTGGACGGCAGCCCGCCGGGCTCCTCTGTCCATGCGACGGTCTGGGCAAGAATCCTGGAGGGGGCGGCCGTGGCCTCCTCCGGGGGATCTTCCCCACCCAGGGATCAAAATACACATGTAAATAACATTACGTTGTCTGTATACACATGTATGTGGGTATACATGTGTGTGTATAAACTGTATACAGGCTCTTCTCTGTAACCCACTTGAAAAGGCGCCGCTTGCCATCTATTACCAGAGGAGAAACACTGCCCAAATCCTGCCTTTCGGACACCTGGCTCCTGACGGCCATCTTTTGGGCCAATAAATGAAACCACACACATGCCGAGTGCCCTGGGAGAGATGCCGACACGTCGAGTGCTTATCAGTCAACGAAAACTATGTGAGACCTGTGACACAAAGTCGTAAAGGCACACATTCTTATTACGAGTATTTCCTCCAGCCTGTAGCTAATCTCAGCAGATGTATTTTGCAAGGCGGCCAAAAACCATTCCAGATGCAATCATGTTTGGGAACCCGTGCCGACTTACAGAAAGCCCTGCTGGCTTTTTCATAGTTTTGAGTGAAACCATGAACATACGGCGTCGCCGGGTCTCAGGCCGGCAGCAGAGCCACATGCGGCCCACGCGAAATGTGCTGAAGGTCCGACGTGTCTCTCGCCTATTCTGCAAACGCAGACGCACGCCGCGTCTTTGGTGAAACCATGGGGCCTAGGAGCGTTGTAAGCTATCGGACAAAAAAAATGACTCCTCTCTGTTCCGAGGCAGATGACGGGTGGGTTTTTTCGCTTGCTCCCAGGTAAGCCACGGGGCCGTAAACGGAAGCAAGGCGACACATGACGTCAGTCCGTCCTGTTCATTTCCAGACCCGAGGCGCCTGAAAGGTCATGGAGTCCCAACGCCGAGACCAAGCCCTGCAGCAAACGGAAGGAAGGAAACGCAGAGGCACCTTCCGGGCTCCCTGGACGTGCGCTCTGACCACCAGGCGTGGACATGCTTCCAAGGAGCAAATGTGCAAACCTCGCCAAGCTCGGGGTCCCCGCCCCCCTCCGGCTCGGGGAGGACTTTGAGGAACTCCAGGCACGCCGGCAGGCCAGTGTGTGTAGCGTGTAAGAGGGTGGCCGTCCCAAGATACGCACCAGCTGCCCTTGACCGAGACGCCGCGGAAGGCACGGACCTCGTGCTCGCGCCAGGCGTGCGGACCGGCAGGACGGCCCGCGGATTCCTCCCCGGGCTGGACCCGCACTTTCCGCGGGTGCCCTTGCACCGTGCCGGACGGAAGGACGACAAAGCACCGAGTCCGGCGACCATGCCCGCGACAAGCTCCGCAGAGCTGACCGGCCAGACGTCCACTGGGATCGCGGGGCAGGTCCGGGTCAAGCCGTGAGCCCGGAACCCCGGCGTGCTCACGCGTCCACACAGTGCGTACGAGAGAAGGGACGCACACCTGTCCCTTATTGCAGAGCACCGGCTCCGGGCGCATGCGCTCCAGAGCGCCGGCTTCTCACTGGACACATCCGTCCAGCCGGCTCCGGGCGCATGCGCCCAGAGCTGTATTTTGCAAGGCGGCCAAAAACCATTCCAGATGCAATCATGTTTGGGAACCCGTGCCGACTTACAGAAAGCCCTGCTGGCTTTTTCATAGTTTTGAGTGAAACCATGAACATACGGCGTCGCCGGGTCTCAGGCCGGCAGCAGAGCCACATGCGGCCCACGCGAAATGTGCTGAAGGTCCGACGTGTCTCTCGCCTATTCTGCAAACGCAGACGCACGCCGCGTCTTTGGTGAAACCATGGGGCCTAGGAGCGTTGTAAGCTATCGGACAAAAAAAATGACTCCTCTCTGTTCCGAGGCAGATGACGGGTGGGTTTTTTCGCTTGCTCCCAGGTAAGCCACGGGGCCGTAAACGGAAGCAAGGCGACACATGACGTCAGTCCGTCCTGTTCATTTCCAGACCCGAGGCGCCTGAAAGGTCATGGAGTCCCAACGCCGAGACCAAGCCCTGCAGCAAACGGAAGGAAGGAAACGCAGAGGCACCTTCCGGGCTCCCTGGACGTGCGCTCTGACCACCAGGCGTGGACATGCTTCCAAGGAGCAAATGTGCAAACCTCGCCAAGCTCGGGGTCCCCGCCCCCCTCCGGCTCGGGGAGGACTTTGAGGAACTCCAGGCACGCCGGCAGGCCAGTGTGTGTAGCGTGTAAGAGGGTGGCCGTCCCAAGATACGCACCAGCTGCCCTTGACCGAGACGCCGCGGAAGGCACGGACCTCGTGCTCGCGCCAGGCGTGCGGACCGGCAGGACGGCCCGCGGATTCCTCCCCGGGCTGGACCCGCACTTTCCGCGGGTGCCCTTGCACCGTGCCGGACGGAAGGACGACAAAGCACCGAGTCCGGCGACCATGCCCGCGACAAGCTCCGCAGAGCTGACCGGCCAGACGTCCACTGGGATCGCGGGGCAGGTCCGGGTCAAGCCGTGAGCCCGGAACCCCGGCGTGCTCACGCGTCCACACAGTGCGTACGAGAGAAGGGACGCACACCTGTCCCTTATTGCAGAGCACCGGCTCCGGGCGCATGCGCTCCAGAGCGCCGGCTTCTCACTGGACACATCCGTCCAGCCGCTCCGCGGCACGTGGGATCTTCCCCGGCCAGGGATCGAACCGGCGCCCCTTGCCCTGCAAGGCAGTGTCCTTACCCACTGGACCCCCAGGGGAGCCCACATATGTATTTTGTAAGAGTTCTTTTGTTAACTGATTTTTTGAATGAAGCATCGTAGGTGTGCAGAGTTGTGTTCGTTTCTGCCACACGTCAACAAGAAGAAGTCACAGGTACACATATGTCCCTGCCCTCTTGAACCTCCCCCTCTCCCTCTCTCTCTCTCTCTATATGTATGTGAACGATGTGAATCAGCTACATATATAAATACACACACACACGCAGCTGAAACTAACACAACATTGTAACGCGGCAATACGCCAATAAAAACGAACTATGTATCTGACAAGAGACTGCAGAGGGCCTCCCAGGGCCGGAACCCTGCGCTGCCCAGCTGAGCCCTGCGTTCCTCCTAGGAGCCCATTTAAAAGCACACCGACTCCGGGCCTGCCTGGGACCTGCTAAGGGTGGCTCTGTGCAAAGTGGAAATCCGACCTCTCTGTTATCAAACAAAAGCAGAGCTTTTGAATTGCAAATTTTAAGGCAGACTCCAGGCTCCTAAGAGTGTGAAACCAAGTTGTTTGCCCTCTTGGATGTCAGAGGAAGAAGTATCCTCTAGACTTGCTCTACCTAACTTTTTTTTTTTCTCGTTTCTGCTACAGAAATGCTTCCCCGCCCTCCCCTTCCCTTTTTTCTTTCCCTCAAGAGAAACGAGGCAGGCTGGCAAGTTCATCAAAGCAATTTACTGAGAAGGCGCTCTGACAGCCCGCCTGAAGAAGGGTGACTCGTGAAACAAAGGGCTGTTTGATCATGCACATAAATTACATGCTTTAAAAAGAAGAAAGGAAGGTTCAGGAAATTGTCGACGATCCTCTAGCCGGCAGAGAATGCAGGGGTTTTTTTGCCTGTTTTGTGTTGTTGTTTCCGTACTTCTAAAGCCTTGCTCGGGAACCCAGGGTTCGCAAAACCCACAGAGAAGAGGCTGTGAGTCCGTGATGGTCGTCTACGGGCACGGATGAAAAGGAAAACTGAACTCTGTGTCTACTGGGCTCCCCGGGTGGGGCAGTGTAAACAGTCCACCTGCCAAGGCAGGAGACAGGGGTATGAGACCTCGGCAGGAAGACCCCTGGAGAGGGGCACAGAGCCCCGGAGAGGGGCACAGAGCCCCGGAGAGGGGCATAGAGTCTCAGAGAAGGGCACAGAGCCTCGGAGAAGGGCACAGAGCCCCGGAAAGGGGCACAGAGCTCCAGAGAGGGGCACAGAGCCCCGGAGAAGGGCACAGAGCCCCGGAGAGGGGCACAGAGCCCCGGAGAGGGGCACAGAGCGCCGGAAAAGGGCACAGAGCCCCGGAGAGGGGTACAGAGCCCCGGAAAAGGCATGGCGTCCGTCCGCTAACAGCTTTCAGCTACCAGCTGGCATCCACACTGCCAACAACGGAACATCAAGGGCAGTGGCCCTCTGCCTCCGCAGAGGCGGAACCCCGTCCGGTTGGGATCTGCTGACCTTCACCAGCCCCCTGAAGGAGAGGACCGGGGGGCCGTCCGGTGCTCTATGCTCCACGGCATCTGAGGGGGCCGGTCTTTAGAGAGGTGGATGTTTTTAGGCACAGATTTTATGATCTCCATCCGCGCGTCTCTGCGTGGCTAGAAAAGCACTGAATTCCTTCACGGTGACATCAGATCCTCGCCATGAACCGAAACCCCTTCGTAAAAGGACTCTTTCTTGGTACTGAATGACGCCTTCCGCAAAACCCCATCTATTGACTGTTCCCCACGGTGTCTTCAGAGCCGTCTCTCAGAGCTACCGGAGGTGCTGCCTGCCGGGCAGCCGTCCTAATTATGCCCCTAATAAAGCACAACCCACGGGCTTTCCTGGTGGTCCAGTGGGTAAGGACACCGCCTTGCAGGGCAAGGGGCGCCGGTTCGATCCCTGTCCTGGGAAGATCCCGCGTGCCGCGGAGCGGCTGGACCGATGTGTCCAATCACCGAGCCGGAGCTCTGGAGCGCATGCGCCCATGTGTCCAACGACCGAGCCGGAACTCTGGAGCGCATGCGCCCGGAGCCGGTGCTCTGCAGCGAGAGAGGCCACCGCGATGGGAGACCCACACGGGCCAAAGAACAAAGACGGATGGCAACAAATAATTACATAAACACATAAATAAAGAGCTCGTGGCATGAAGCAGAAAAAAAAAGTTTTTAAAGAAAACCTCATACTGCAACTCTCAAGTTGTTTATCTTTTTTTTTTTTTTTAACCCACTGCAACAGTCTTGCCCACAGAATCTCCTGGACCCAGGAGGCTGGCGGGCGAGAGTCCATGGGGACTGCACACACGCTGGCCCAACGGGTATTTCTTTTTTTTTTTTTTAAACTTTTTACTCATTTTATTCTTGGCTGTGCTGGGTCTCCGTTGCTGTGTGGGTTTAGCTGCTCCGCGGTATGTGGGATCTTCCCGGACCAGGGATCGAACCTGGGTCTTCAGCATTGGCAGACGGGTTCCCATCCACTGAGCCAGAAGGGAAGCCTCCAACGGGTATTTCTTAAGCATCCCCCACGACCCTGAACCGCGTCAGAGGTGCAGGACTGGGCAGGGCAGCAGAGGGCGGCGAGGAAAGCCCGTCCTCAGATGAGCACGCCATGCGGAATGGGCGAGAACGGGGGCGCCCACCAAGAGGCGCTGACGGGCATCTGCCGGAGGGCTTGACACCACACCGGGGTCCCCACTTCCTAAGGGAGGGACGCAGACGGGACACAGATCCACATGGAGATCCCGGACGCGGTCAGGGCGTCCCCCCTGACCCGCGAAAAGGTGGAGGCTTTGATCGGCAGTCAGTGAGCAAGAAACCGCTGGAAAGCTGGAAAACAGGCCACAGGGACCTAACTGAAAACACCGGGAAGACTGGATTGAAACAACGACACATGCTATGATCAGACCGAGGCTTCCGTTCCGTGGCTGCCTCGTGTCGGACCCTCGGTGACCCCACAGACGGCACCGCGGCTCGGCGGTGCACGGCAGGCTCCAGGCGAGAAGACTGCAGGGGGGGCCACTGTCTCCTCCAACCTAAGTATATGCATCCATTTGTATAAGTATTATATTGTACAAATATACTCCACTGTAAGTATATCCATCCAAATGCCAAAGAAGGGCACACTTAAAGATTTGTACAGTTTATCCGGCCAACCTAAGTTTAATATGCTCCTTCTAAAGTATATATTGACACAATACCAACGAGAACATATGGGAGACCCACACGGGCCAAAGAACAAAGACGGATGGCAACAAATAATTACATAAACACATAAATAAAGAGCTCGTGGCATGAAGCAGAAAAAAAAAGTTTTTAAAGAAAACCTCATACTGCAACTCTCAAGTTGTTTATCTTTTTTTTTTTTTTTAACCCACTGCAACAGTCTTGCCCACAGAATCTCCTGGACCCAGGAGGCTGGCGGGCGAGAGTCCATGGGGACTGCACACACGCTGGCCCAACGGGTATTTCTTTTTTTTTTTTTTAAACTTTTTACTCATTTTATTCTTGGCTGTGCTGGGTCTCCGTTGCTGTGTGGGTTTAGCTGCTCCGCGGTATGTGGGATCTTCCCGGACCAGGGATCGAACCTGGGTCTTCAGCATTGGCAGACGGGTTCCCATCCACTGAGCCAGAAGGGAAGCCTCCAACGGGTATTTCTTAAGCATCCCCCACGACCCTGAACCGCGTCAGAGGTGCAGGACTGGGCAGGGCAGCAGAGGGCGGCGAGGAAAGCCCGTCCTCAGATGAGCACGCCATGCGGAATGGGCGAGAACGGGGGCGCCCACCAAGAGGCGCTGACGGGCATCTGCCGGAGGGCTTGACACCACACCGGGGTCCCCACTTCCTAAGGGAGGGACGCAGACGGGACACAGATCCACATGGAGATCCCGGACGCGGTCAGGGCGTCCCCCCTGACCCGCGAAAAGGTGGAGGCTTTGATCGGCAGTCAGTGAGCAAGAAACCGCTGGAAAGCTGGAAAACAGGCCACAGGGACCTAACTGAAAACACCGGGAAGACTGGATTGAAACAACGACACATGCTATGATCAGACCGAGGCTTCCGTTCCGTGGCTGCCTCGTGTCGGACCCTCGGTGACCCCACAGACGGCACCGCGCCGGGCTCCGCGGTGCACGGCAGGCTCCAGGCGAGAAGACTGCAGGGGGGGCCACTGTCTCCTCCAACCTAAGTATATGCATCCATTTGTATAAGTATTATATTGTACAAATATACTCCACTGTAAGTATATCCATCCAAATGCCAAAGAAGGGCACACTTAAAGATTTGTACAGTTTATGCACGGCCCCTTTAACACCTAAGGATTTTTACAATGCTGATTGCTACCTTCCTAGAACGGGACTAACTATCCCACTTGAACACAAACCAATTACCAAAGCATTTTTCAAAGGAGTCAAAAGCCTTTTTTTTTTTTTTCTGTTTCCCACCTGCCCCACCCTCCACTGAAACCGGTTCAAATACCCACTGTCCCACTCCAGAAAACAATCCACTGAAACCCGTTCAAATACCCATTGTCACACTCCAGAAAACAAAGGCAAAGTGCATTTTCTTCGCTTTACTCAGATGAAAGGAACCCCAGAGGCGACTAGAAAGCGCAGGAAATGATTGGAAGCATAAAAAGGCAACAATCTCCTCTTCTGAAAATGATGTCCCTGGTACTACAATACAGGGAAATTTGAAAAGAAATGTGGGGCTTCCCTGGTGGCCCTGTGGGTAAGGACCCCGCCTTGCAGGGCAAGGGGCGCTAGTTCGATCCCTGGCCCGGGAAGATCCCACGTGCCGCGGAGCGGCTGGACCCATGTGTCCAACAACTGGGCCGGAGCTCTGCAGTGAGAGAGGCCACTGCGATGGGAGGCCCACACGGGCCAGAGAACAAAGATGGATGAAAACAGATAAATACAGGACCAATAAAGGACGCCAAAATTTGAGAAACAAACAACTTTTGCACAGCGGGCCAATGTCCAGGCTAGCCGCACCCAGCTTTCGTGAGGGCAGAGGCCAGAGAGGCACGGCAGCAGTGCCGGCCCCATTTATGAGCCCACTACGCTTGGGGGCGGGGCAGGAGGAAGGCGGCCACCCTCGCTGAGTGTCTCCACTCGTGTCCAGCTCTGAGGGACACCCTGGACACTCGCGCACCAGGCTCCTCTGTCCGTGAGATTCTCCAGGCAATTTGGAGGGGGTCGTCATTCCCTCCTGCAGGGGAGCTTCCCGACCCGGGGATCGAACCCGGGTCTCCTGCACGGCAGGCAGATTCCTCACCACTGAACCGTCAGGAGCCCCATATATATATGTACAAATATACTCCACTGTAAGTATATCCATCCAAATGCCAAAGAAGGGCACACTTAAAGATTTGTACAGTTTATGCACGGCCCCTTTAACACCTAAGGATTTTTACAACGCTGATTGCTACCTTCCTAGAACGGGACTAACTATCCCACTTGAACACAAACCAATTACCAAAGCATTTTTCAAAGGAGTCAAAAGCCTTTTTTTTTTTTTTCTGTTTCCCACCTGCCCCACCCTCCACTGAAACCGGTTCAAATACCCACTGTCCCACTCCAGAAAACAATCCACTGAAACCCGTTCAAATACCCATTGTCACACTCCAGAAAACAAAGGCAAAGTGCATTTTCTTCGCTTTACTCAGATGAAAGGAACCCCAGAGGCGACTAGAAAGCGCAGGAAATGATTGGAAGCATAAAAAGGCAACAATCTCCTCTTCTGAAAATGATGTCCCTGGTACTACAATACAGGGAAATTTGAAAAGAAATGTGGGGCTTCCCTGGTGGCCCTGTGGGTAAGGACCCCGCCTTGCAGGGCAAGGGGCGCTAGTTCGATCCCTGGCCCGGGAAGATCCCACGTGCCGCGGAGCGGCTGGACCCATGTGTCCAACAACTGGGCCGGAGCTCTGCAGTGAGAGAGGCCACTGCGATGGGAGGCCCACACGGGCCAGAGAACAAAGATGGATGAAAACAGATAAATACAGGACCAATAAAGGACGCCAAAATTTGAGAAACAAACAACTTTTGCACAGCGGGCCAATGTCCAGGCTAGCCGCACCCAGCTTTCGTGAGGGCAGAGGCCAGAGAGGCACGGCAGCAGTGCCGGCCCCATTTATGAGCCCACTACGCTTGGGGGCGGGGCAGGAGGAAGGCGGCCACCCTCGCTGAGTGTCTCCACTCGTGTCCAGCTCTGAGGGACACCCTGGACACTCGCGCACCAGGCTCCTCTGTCCGTGAGATTCTCCAGGCAATTTGGAGGGGGTCGTCATTCCCTCCTGCAGGGGAGCTTCCCGACCCGGGGATCGAACCCGGGTCTCCTGCACGGCAGGCAGATTCCTCACCACTGAACCGTCAGGGGAGCCCCATATATATATATGTGTGTGTGTGTGTGTATAAATGTATATATGTATGTATTTATGTATTTATTTATTTGAGGCCTCAAGGACTTTTGCCTTCCAGGCTTCTCTGTCCACGGGGATGCCAATATCTTTGGTGCTAAAAAAACAAATAAATAAAATATTTTTAAAAGACACACGTTATTCTGCAATGGAAGCTTGGCCGAGTTGAAAACAGAGGTTTTTTTTTTTTTTTTTCTTTTACACCAAAACCACCTGTATTGGTGTCAAGCCCATCAACACCGCTGCGACAGTGTCGGGTGACAGGGAAGGGGCTCGGCCACACAGAGACACATTGTCCCTCGTCCCCCAGAGCCCGCTCCCACCCAGGCTGGTACGTAGCATTTAAGCAGAGTTTTCTGTGCTGGACAGTAGATTGTTGTTGGTTATGAGAGGTTTTCAAAACCAGAGCCAGGGTCTTTATTATTTCCTTGCCCGTAAAACCCTTCGTGTTTAGGATCTGTTATACGTTACGATTAAGTAGAGAATGTCTGGACACAAAGACGCTCCTCTTGAGGATTTCCCAGGAGACCTTTACCACGAACCTGAGACTTTTTTTTTTAATTTTTTCTCCTTTGGCCACTTCTATTGGTCTTTCATTTGTCCATTTTCAGCCATTTTTGTTCTTTGGCCCGTGGGGGCCTCCCACTGCAGTGGCCTCTCTCGCTGCAGAGCACCAGCTCGGTCGTTGGACGCATGGGTCCAGCCGCTCCGCGGCACGTGGGATCTTCCCGGGCCAGGGATCGAACCGGCGCCCCTGGCACTGCAAGGCAGCGTCCTTAGACACTGGACCCCCAGGGAAGCCCCCTAACCTGAGATTTTGAGAAGAACGCCCAGGGTGCGAGGGAGCGTGTCACTCTCTCGACTTCCTCTCGGCCACAGGCCCGCTGCCCCCGTCCGGGGCTTCTCTTTGGGCCACAGAGAAAGAAAGACGGGTCATGGAAGGAGGGCTGCTCTTCAGCCAGAAAACACAGGGGTGTTTTCAGGACAACGCCGGGTCCCGGCTTCTTCAACAGGTTTTAAGGAACCAATAAAAGAAGCGTGCCTCACCACTGAACCGTCAGGGGAGCCCCATATATATATATGTGTGTGTGTGTGTATATATGTATGTATTTATGTATTTATTTATTTGAGGCCTCAAGGACTTTTGCCTTCCAGGCTTCTCTGTCCATGGGGATGCCAATATCTTTGGTGCTAAAAAAACAAATAAATAAAATATTTTTAAAAGACACACATTATTCTGCAATGGAAGCTTGGCCGAGTTGAAAACAGAGGTTTTTTTTTTTTTTTCTTTTACACCAAAACCACCTGTATTGGGGTCAAGCCCATCAACACCGCTGCGACAGTGTCGGGTGACAGGGAAGGGGCTCGGCCACACAGAGACACATTGTCCCTCGTCCCCCAGAGCCCGCTCCCACCCAGGCTGGTACGTAGCATTTAAGCAGAGTTTTCTGTGCTGGACAGTAGATTGTTGTTGGTTATGAGAGGTTTTCAAAACCAGAGCCAGGGTCTTTATTATTTCCTTGCCCGTAAAACCCTTCGTGTTTAGGATCTGTTATACGTTACGATTAAGTAGAGAATGTCTGGACACAAAGACGCTCCTCTTGAGGATTTCCCAGGAGACCTTTACCACGAACCTGAGACTTTTTTTTTTAATTTTTTCTCCTTTGGCCACTTCTATTGGTCTTTCATTTGTCCATTTTCAGCCATTTTTGTTCTTTGGCCCGTGGGGGCCTCCCACTGCAGTGGCCTCTCTCGCTGCAGAGCACCAGCTCGGTCGTTGGACGCATGGGTCCAGCCGCTCCGCGGCACGTGGGATCTTCCCGGGCCAGGGATCGAACCGGCGCCCCTGGCACTGCAAGGCAGCGTCCTTAGACACTGGACCCCCAGGGAAGCCCCCTAACCTGAGATTTTGAGAAGAACGCCCAGGGTGCGAGGGAGCGTGTCACTCTCTCGACTTCCTCTCGGCCACAGGCCCGCTGCCCCCGTCCGGGGCTTCTCTTTGGGCCACAGAGAAAGAAAGACGGGTCATGGAAGGAGGGCTGCTCTTCAGCCAGAAAACACAGGGGTGTTTTCAGGACAACGCCGGGTCCCGGCTTCTTCAACAGGTTTTAAGGAACCAATAAAAGAAGCGTGTGTGCTAAGCTGAAAGGAAAACCCTGCATCCCCTCACAAACGTAGACACAGACCCACTCAGAGACGGCTCTGGGACACGCACATCCTCGTTGGGGCCGAGGAGACTTTGCAAGAAAACTATGGTTTGGAGAAACTACGTTTTTGCAAAGACACTGCCAGAAGGCCACGCCGTGACTGGGACACGGGCTCTCCTGGTGGCTGAGTCGGTCAAGAAGCCACCTGCCGGGAGGGAGACGCGGGTTTGATCCCGGGGTGGGGACCGTCCCCTGGGGAAGGCAAGGGCCACCCACTCGCGTCTTCTCGGCTGGGGACTCCCACGGCTCGGCCACAGGACACAACGAGCATGCCCGCGTGACCAGGGCATGCCCCTCTCTGCCCTGGGACGTCTTCTCGATGCCACTCTCCAGACGGAGGAGGGCCCGGCCGGGGTCCTCGGACGTCCCCCACGTCCTGGGCCGCCGGAACTGATGGGCGAACCATCCCACGCCTCCGCCAAGACGGCTGCCTGGCCCGTACAAGGCACGGGGATCACGGAGCCGTGGACACTCGGGCTGCACGGGCGGAAAACACTGCCGTGAGTTCACGTGTCCGAGCACTCCGCCGCGGCCCAGGGTGGCCAGCGGCCACGGTGAGAAACGTCAGGGGTCAGGGGAAGAACAGTGGCCGCTGAGTCCAGCGAGCGGGGACGACGTACAGCACGGGGCCGGGCCACTCCGAGCGCGGGGGCTGGTGGTTAAGGCGCTGTGCTTCTCACGCGGGGGGCCCAGGTTCGATCCCCGGTCAGGGAACTAGATCCCACATGCCACAGTGAAGACCCAATGCAGCCCAATTAAGATAAATAAAGCAACAGTTTAAAACAGAGAGAGAGTGCGCAGCCTGCCACCGGCTGGATGACTCCTGCCTGCCCGCACTGCCGGGCTCGGTCCCTCGCCATCTTTGCTACGATAAGACGAGAGCCGAGGGGGAAACCCCAACCTGACCCGGGACCTGGCTTTGCCCTGCGCACGGCCCGACGGCCGCCTGGACGGAGGGGACTCTGCAGAGATGGGACACACGCCCACGTGGGCCCGAGTCCCTCCGCTGCCCACCGGAAACTGGCACAACCTTCTAGTTTTTTCAATTACTGTTATTTGACTTTTACAGAGTTTTGATGCTTACAGCTCTGTATAATCCCAAACCCGTCACAGGTGGGTCTCGGACCCCTCCCAGCTGGGTCTCCCTCACACTCCCTTCCCATGGCATCCCTCCAGCCTCTTGCCTCAGCCCCAGGCAAGCCCCCTCCGGGCCACAGCGCACGTGCAGGGGGTCTCACGTCCACACGTCATAGCGCAGGTTTCCATTCACCGCCGTGTTTACAGAGAGCACTCTGCTTGGCTCCACAGCACAAGAATAACAGGGAAATCTGAACCTGGCACGTCGGGGACGTTCCTCTAGCTACCCAGAGAGGCCTCGGAAACATCCGGCGGTTCACAGAGCACTGTGAAAATCAGGGTCGGGGTATTCCGAGGAAGGTGAGGAAGCCCCCGCCTGCTGTTCACGCTCAGCCGCCCAGCAGCCACAGACACCCCGAGGGGCCGCTCCATCTGCCGATTTCAGCGGCCGGCACCTTTGCGTCCCCGGGCGAGGTGGTCATCTATCGAGGTCCATACTCCTGCTGTGGCTCCCGAGGTCCCACACCGGAATATTCCGTTTCCCCCATCAGAGTCCATTTTCTCCATCTTGGCTTGGCGATCAATGTTTCAGAAATCCAGGATGGAACTGTTGTAGGAACTTTGTGCTTTCCTTTTTTTTTCTGTTTCTCTGTGGGGTTCCGGAATATTCCGTTTTCCCCATCAGAGTCCATTTTCTCCATCTTGGCTTGGCGATCAACGTTTCAGAAATCCAGGATGGAACTGTTGTAGGAACTTTGTGCTTTTCTTTTTTTTTCTGTTTTTCTGTGGGGTTTTTTGGGTTGGGTTTTTTTTTTTTTTTTGCCTTTTTTCATTCTTTTGTTGTTTGTGTTTTTTTCTTTTCTTCAAGCTTTTGATTCTGTAAGTGAGCCTTTCTGCCTTTTTTTTTTTTTTAACAAGAGGATTTCAGTTTTCAACCAAGACGGAGCCCGGGGAATGAACACAAACGTCTATGCATAAGCCAAGGTCAAAGGGACTGCTGACGGACCCTCGGGCCACCCCAGGAAGAAAAGGCAGGTGTGTGACTTGAAATGCATTCAACTTTCCATTCCCCTAGGCATGTCACTAGCACAGAGACGAGCTCAAGTCATGTGGAATGGAAATGCAGTCAATTCTGTAATAAACGATCTCAATGAACAGAGAAGAACTTGTACGGACTGCAGCTCTGGGAAGAAAGCAGAAAAACCCAACCCTGCGTGAATTCTGTCCGTACCCATCCGTGACAGTCAAGGATCGTATGGCGTGTGCGTGCGTGTGCGTGCATGCACACTCCAATAGGCAAGATGACACGCCAACGCAGGCCCGGTGCCTGCCTGGGAACGATCGACCAGTAGTCCTCCACCTGTCACACGCAGCTGATGAACCGAAACACGACACGGTCAGGAGGGGCTGGGAGGAGACCAAGGCTTCCTTTCGCTGCAGCCTCGTGTCCTCAACCAGCTGGGACGCCAGGGGCCCGGGCGGGAACATCTCCAAAGAGCTCTGTGTCACACCCTTGGCTCCGTGGAGGCAGGACGGTCCCCGGGCCACAGCGCACGCTGGAATCACCTACCCGCCTGTTTACACACAGAGGCACCATGTCACTCGGAGTGAGCTGCACAGTCCCTAAGAATCCAGGCGCTGCCCTGGAGGCTGAGACAGGAAAGAATCTGCCCGCAATACGGGAGACCCGGGTTCGATCCCCGGGTGGGGAAGCTCCCCCGGAGGAGGGCACGGCCACCCGCTCCCGTCTTCCTGCCTGGAGACGCCCACGGACAGAGGAGCCTGGCCGGCCGCTATCCACGGGGCCGCAGAGCGTCAGACACGCCGGAGGGACTAACACACTCCCACTTTTACGCTTCTAAGCGTGCAGCTCGAGGATCTGCACCCGCCCGCACACCTGCACAAACACAAGCCAGGCCACCACGCGGAACGCTCTCCTCTCCTCGCCCCATCTGCTGACGCACTCAGCGCCCCCAAAGCAAGCCTTCGGTCTCGGCTGTCTCGTCCTGGGTTAGTTTAGACTGGCTTTAGATTCTGGACAAAGGTTTCCAGAGTACGGTAACCCCGGTAGAGCCCGACAGGGGGAAACAGTCCTGTATGTAAACACCTGCATGCGCACTGGCCCCCCACGAGGGTCTGCGGACCCCTCCGACCTAAGGCGGCACTGCGTGGATCCGCGCAAGCCTCCTGCCCGGCGGTGGGCAGCCCGCCCGGCCGACGCCGTGGAACCCGGCCCCCAGCACCCACCACCCCGTGCTATTCTGTCGTCGCTAAGGGGGGCCGGACTCCTTGACCCCAAGCCGACGGGAGCCCGCCAGACTCCTCTGTCCAGGGAATGCTCCCCGCAGGAAGACGGGAGGGGGCGGCCACACCCTCCTCCAGAGGAGCTTCCCCACCCGGGGATCGAACCCACAGCGCCTTTGTTACAGGCAGATTCCTCACCACTGAGCCATCAGGGAACTCACAGATATATACATAGACACACACACATATATGTATATATATGTGTATCCTGTATATATATGTGTGCGTGTGTATGTATACACATATATACACACGCACACATATACAAATACAGATAAAGATAGATTATTACACACACACACATTTGCAAGCCTGTGCACTGTAGCCTGTCTGCCCCTGGGAGGCTCCAGGCAGGAAAATGGGAGTGGGTGGAAGCGCCCTCGCCCACAGGAGCTGCCCCACCCGGGGACGGAGCCCACCTCCCCTGTGGTGGCCAGTGAATTCTCTCCCACGAGGCCACCGGGGAGCCCGGCCGCTTCCGTCCTCAGTGCTCAGCTCGAGTAGACACACCCGGCCCTGGCCCCACAGCGGAGGCCTCGCCCCACACCGTGAGCCCCAGCAGGATCGACCCAGGCCCGGGCAGCGGCTTCTAGGCTCCCTCCCGAGGTTCCTGGGCTCCCCTCCCCTCCCCCTGCCCCCTCCGCTCACGTTTCAACTCCTTCACGGGGCCTGCGGCCTGCGTGGGAAAGCGACGCCAGGACGTGGCAGTGGATTGACCTTGCCCACCCGCGTTACACTCAGAGGATACGAGCCCTCTGCTTGCCGGCGAAAACAAAGCACCCCTCTCGGTGAAGCTGAGAGGATACTGTTCGTGGTGAAAATCGCATATCGTGGGGAGGCTCCAAGGGTCCGATCCGAAAAGATCACACAGTTTAGTAGGGGAGCGTGTCAGCTGTTCACCTAATGAGCGGCATAAAGCAGGCACTTAAAATTTAGGGTCCTTGGGCTCCCCTGGTGGTCCAGTGGGTAAGGACATCGCCTTGCAGTGCAAGGGGCGCTGGTTCGATCCCCGGCCCGGGAAGATTCCACGTGCCGCGGAGCGGCTGGACCGGGGTGTCCAATGACCGAGCCGGAGCTCTGGAGCGAGAGAGGCCACTGCGATGGGAGCCCACAGGGGCCAAAGAGCAAAGATGGATGAAAGAGATACATGAAAGACCAAGAGAAGTGGCCCGCCTGCCCCTCTCTGTCTCCAAGCTGCCCCCCCCATAAAAAAAAATTTAGGGTCCTTGCAATACCGTTCCTGGCTCTGTGCTGACGCCTTCCTGCCACCTTCCGTAACGCACGATACACCCTTGCCCTGTCTCAAACCAACGAGGTTTCGTCTAATGTAATTTTTACAGCGAGTTGATGGTGTGACGATCGGTGCCCACAGGAAGATGGGAAAACCTGGATGATTGACTGAATGACCATCCACACGGTGCTCTCCCGAGTGGGGAGGCAGGCCCCGCGAGGCGAAGAGCTCACAGAGACCCCCAGGCGGACACCGGGAGGAAACAGACGGGGGGCAGGTCCCCGCCGGCTCTCCGTCCAGGGGCCGGCCGGGGCCTGTGCGGAGGAAGCCGGGCTGCTGGCAAGCCACAGACCTGGAACGCGAGGCGGCTCCAGGGGGCCAGGGAAGCTTGCCCGGGGGCGCCTCTGTCGACGGCGCCCCACACGAGCCTGGCGTCAAAGGGACGCAAGAACGATGCACCGCGTGTCTGAAGTTCAGACGACGGGGCACTCATGGCGGCAACGTCGTCATTCGAGGGAAGAGGTTCCTGTTTCACCCGCTGAAAATCTTCGAAATGCTTGCGAGCCAAAGAAAGCTGACCCCGCCTGCACAGACGTGAGGACAGACTTCGAGGGGACGTCCACACACGTTCTGGCGAACGGGGGATTTCTGGGGGCAGCTGGGTTCCAGCGAGGGAAGGAGGACACTGTTGTGAGATACTCAGGCAGTCGCCGGGGCTGAGCCCGTTGAGTTCGTGCTCCTGGGAAAACAGGACCTGCCTGGGTAGGTAGCCTTTACCCCTCTGCCGGCCTGATGAACAGGAAAGGGAGAAAATGACATATCTAGGCCGGGACACGCTGTTCTCTAATACGTAGAAAAGAGAAGCAAAAGATGCAGGCACCTAATATACATACATACATACATACACACACATATATATGTATATGCATATATATGTATATACACACACATATATATTTATATGATGCGTCTGCATAGGCATAGATAAAATGTTTATATGTATAATTTGGGGGCGGGGTCCAAAAGCTGACGGCAGGAGGAGAAGGCGGCGACCGAGGATGAGACGGTTAGACAGCGTCACCAACTCCACGGACGAACTCTGGGACACAGCAAAGGGCAGGGAAGGCTGGCCGGCTGCGGTCTGTGGGGTTGCCGAGAATCAGACACGTCTTACCCACGGCACACCACCACGAGGGCCGAGTTCCCTCGGCTTTGCTGTCTAAAAGCAATCACCGATGTTTACAATGGAAAGCAGGGGGGATTTCCCTGGTGGCTCAGGGGTGAGGCGCTCGCCGGCCCAGGCAGGAGACGCGGGTTCGATCCCTGGTCCGGGAAGATCCCACAGGCTGCGGAGCCACGGAGCCCGGGAGCCCCAACCAGGGAGCCTGAGCTCTGGAGCCTCGGAGCCGCCCCTGGGGAGCCCGTGGGCCCTGGAGCCCGAGGTCCACGACAAGAGAAATCACTGCAACAAGAAGCCTGCTCACCTCACCTACAGAGGAGCCCCCACGCCATGCAGCCAGGCAGCAGTGAAAACCCAGAAGAGCCGAAAAGAAATAAAGTTTAAAAAAAGAAAAAAAAAAAAAGGAAAGCAGGGGCCTGACACACTGAGACATGGTCCAGAAGCCTGGGATCCCATTGCACGGAATGACGTTTCCCTCTCAAACGGAACCTGGAGGCGTGGAAAGAGTCAGGCTTCCTTCTGGTCCCACAGAGCGACCGGCGAGGGAGAGAACGCCAAGCGTCGGCATCTCCTACGGGCTGCCTCCTCGCGCCAGCAACTGTCTTTCACAGGCCGTGCATCACACCCTGAAACCCCTCGTTCATGTCAGACGTGTCCAGAGTTACCTTCTCCCCTGGGACACCGCAAACGAAAATCGCTGGATACACGAAGGCACGCTTTGAGGCTTTGTGGAGAAAAGTATGTTTCCGGCTCAACGGAGAGTTTAAACTGTTCTTGAAATGAGTGCGGGTCGGCCAACGCTGAGACACAGCGTGCTAGAGACAAAATTCCCCTTACTGCAGACTCGCGAGAATTGGCAGGAAATCTGAATCGCCGGGCTCCTCTTCATTCCCTTGCTCAGGTTGCCAAACATGTTCCTTTGTACGTTCCTTCCTGTCCCCGGGCGGTTCCCGTCTGGTATGTAACAGACAGAAGGCCGCAGTGCCAGGAAGCGATCAAGTCAGGCGCTCAGCAGTCGGGGAATGGCTACCCACTCCGGTATCATTCCCGCCTGGAGAGCTCCAGCCACAGAGCAGCCCGGCAGGGTCCGGACGGCGGGCTCGCCAAGAGCTGCACACGACGAGCAACAAACTGTCCGGGTCACCTGCCTGCTTGGAAATTCTGATGTTGGCCCTACACGCTTTTCTTCACAAACTCCGCTTCTCTTCAAAACCCTGTCTCTGTATCTAGATGTCCATTCTTACTATCAATAAGCTAAGTGAAAAGCACAAGGAAAATAAAGACACACAAAGCAGACGACCCAAGTCCATCCAGCAATGTGAATTCCAGTAAAAAACAAAATGAAAGGGGAAAAAGTATACATATGTATCTATGCACACACACACTCTCTCTCTCTCTCTCTCTCATAAATTTGGTATCTTTCAGACCCAAGCTGAGACACGTCTGTGGATGTCACATTTTCTTAATGACTGATCGGTTCCCATAACATATAAGGAGGAATGGTCACTGAAAACCAGGAAATCCTAGGCTTCCCTGGTGGTCCAGTGGGTAAGGACACCGCCTTGCAGGGCAAGGGGCGCCGGTTCGATCCCTGGCCTGGGAAGGTCCCACGTGCCGTGGAGCGGCTGGACCCATGTGTCCAATTACTGAGCTGGAGCTCTGGAGCGCATGCGCCCAGAGTCGGTGCTCTGTGACAACAGAGGCCACCGCGATGGGAGGCCCACACGGGCCAAAGAAGAAAGATGGATGAAAATGGACAAAGGAAAGACCAATAGAAGTGGCCCACCCGCCCCCCTCTCTCCCCACCCCACCCCGACCAAAATAAATAAATAAATAAATCTTTTTAAAAAAGAGAGAGAAAAAACATCACTATGTGGACGTTTTCTTCCTTTTATCCAAGACAAGTTGTGCAACGTGATTGGACACAACTCCGTCCGTACGCACACGTGCGTGCACGCCTCCCTCTAGTGGTCCAGTCACGCAGACCGGAATCCCGTGTGAATACAAGACAGAACAGCTAGGATCCCGCTCCTCGAGATGACGTCAACAGAGAAGGGTGGTCTTTCCTTAGGGGGGGAATCCAACTTCCAAAGCAAACACACAACGAAGCGCTTTCGGTGAAAAAAAGAAATACAAAGACTGGACAGGTCAAGGCAGGTCGGTCAGTCCCAGGGAAAACAGGCTCCGTCTCCGGTCCCGAGAACACCCATCAGTAGGACCCCACCAGTGCCTTTCCCTTCCCAGCACGCCTTTGCTTCCTCCCCACCGCAGTAAAGAGAAACGGAACACGCAGCTTTAAATTATCCATCATGACTGCCATCTGCTTCTAAAGATACAGAAGGACTCCTGACCGAACGGCAAAGTCCAAAGAGCAAAGAATACACAAAGTGAAGTCAAAAAGAGAAAGACAAGTACAGTCTAGTAACACACGTGTATGGAATCTAGTAAGAGGGTCATGATAACACACGCAGAGAGGCGATGGGAAAACAGACACGGAGAGCAGACCTATGGACATGGCGGGGAATGACCAGGGGTGGCAGGTGTGGAGGAGGAACATGGAAACCCACTCTATCATACACGAAAGAGACCGCTCTTGACAATGCGCTGTGGGAATAAGGGATCCTGCGGGCTGCGCCATGGCCTGCAGGGGTCGGGTGAAGGGCCAGGGATACGCCTGCGACTGATCTGGGAACATGCATGTCTGTGAGTAACAAAACTCTGTAAAAGTACCACAGAAGTAATCATAAAGCATAAAACACAAAAGACCACCTTTCTTGCATGGGGACCAGCGACCAGCCCACTCCGGGCTTCCTGCCCGGGGAATCCCGTGGACGGAGGAGCCTGGTGGGCTACACAGGCCATGGGGTCGCAGGAGGGTCGGACGCGACTGAGCGGCTAAGACTTTCTGGAGCTGAGAGCCTCCGCGCCGCCCCAGGCAGCCTGCACTGCTGACCCCGGAGACGTAAGGCATGAGGCAAAGCCCGGGCACGGGGGAGGAGTCGAATACCAAAATGCCCCCGACACCAGAAAACCAAGCAGCCTCCTGGTCCTCCATCAGGGGGGCCGGCCAAGTTCAGAAGTCCTGGGAACGGCAGCCCCTAGCCACGCCGGGGCAGAGGCATGAGGGCCCTGCAGTACGGGAAGACACGGGGCACCTTGGTGACACAAAGATCACTCATATCAGGGGCTTCCCTGGTAGTCCAGTGGGTGAGGACACCGCCTTGCAGTGCCAGGGGCGCCGGTTCGATCCCTGGCCCGGGAGGATCCCACGTGCTGCGGAGCGGCTGGACCCGTGTGTCCAACGACTGAGCCGGAGCTCTGGAGCGCATGCGCCCGGAGCCGGTGCTCTGCAGCGAGAGAGGCCACTGCGATGGGAGGCCCACGCAGGCCAGAGAACAAAGATCAATAAATGAAAGACCGATAGAAGTGGCCAAAACAATAACAATAAAAAAGAAGGGCTGAATGGACGCTCTGCCTGTACGTGGTACCTGTCAGAGGCCATCAAGCCTGTGATATAATAAACAAACATCAGCAAACAACTATAATTCAAAACTAGAGACGGCCACAGGGAGAGTGCTGCCTTCTCATCTTGTCTGTGGAATCGCCGCGGAGCTCAAATCCTCGCTCTGAGGCGTCTCACTCTCCTGACCTATAAAAGGCAGGTATGGGATTGTAGCACGTTTGATGTGGATGTCTACATTTTCAGGATGGTCTGATTTGAACGTTTGGAAAAGCACACGGCGTGTCTCGGGTTACGAATGTAACCGCAAGCACGCCTAAGGCTTCAATGTGTCACGTACTCTCACAAAGACAGTTGTAGACACGTGTCTCAGTTGGTCAAGAATCTGCCTGCCGTGCAGGAGACCCGGGTTCGATCCCCGGGTGGGGAAGCTCCCCTGGAGCAGGGCACGGCCGCCCACGCCCGTCTTCCTGCCTGGAGACGCCCACGGACAGAGGAGCCTGGCGGGCTGCTGCCCACAGGGTCACAGAGAGCTGGGCAGGACTGAGTGACAAACACTCCTGTTTTTGTTTGAAACATTTATTTACGTGGCTGTGCTGGGTTTTTGTTGCGGCGTGTGGGATCTAGCTCCCGGACCAGGCATCGAACCCAGGTCCCCTGCCTTGGGACTGCGGAGGCTCACCAAACGGGGCAACCAGGGATATCCTCAGATGACTCGAATTAGCTGACATGTTTTACAGAGTCACTGTTTTTTGATTCTTCAGTAGCAACAGGCAGCTTATTGCTGGAACACAGTCGGGCCCCGACCTTCCGGAGAAAGATCCTCCACGGACAAAGGTTAGACTGACGTCCACTGTGCGTCTCCCATGGTGACCTCAATGCAGGGGAGGCCTTTTTGTTCCTGCTTTTCCGAACGCCTGGACACAGGGCCCCGCCGAGAGTGCCGTGGGCCGCGGGGTTACTAACTGCCTTTCCCCACGGTTTATGGTGGGGTAGGACATGATGAGCGTCCTTTCTAGTGAGGAGAGGCGTCTCACTTCTGTCCTAACTTTGAGTTTTTCTTTTAAACGTTGCTATTCATAGACCGATTACCTAGAAACTGAACACTCTCTCTTTTTTTGACTCTAAGTTATTGTTTTTTATTTTCCATCCGTCTTTATTCTCTGGCCCGTGTGGGCCTCCCATGGCAGTGGCCTCTCTCGCTGCAGAGCACCGGCTCCAGGCGCATGCGCTCCAGAGCTCCGGCTCGGTGATTGGACACATGGGCGCATGCGCTCCAGAGCTCCGGCTCCTGATTGGACACATGGGCGCATGCGCTCCAGAGCTCCGGCTCGGTGATTGGACACATGGGCGCATGCGCCCCAGAGCTCCGGCTCGGTGATTGGACAACCCGGTCCAGCCGCTCCGCGGCACCTGGGATCCTCCCGGGCCAGGGATCGAACCGGCGCCCCTGGCACTGCAAGGTGGACTCTCTACCCACGGGACCACCAGGGAAGCCCTGAGCACACTTCTGAGAGCAAAGCAAACTCACTTTACCCGGTGCTCCATTTCACACATACAAAAAAAAAAAAAAAAAGCAACAGTGTTTGAACGTCTGTTTATCATGAATACTTTGTCAATTTCCCAAGATTCCTGCTTGCTCTTCTCACATCAAGTGGGAAAGGTCAGTAACAGGCTGGAAGCCATCTGACATTTACTAGTGTTTCCCTGTCTTGCTGAGGACAGGCTGTTTTATGTTCTCTTTCAGGGCATCGTAATGGACCACGTTTCTATCACTGACGAGATGAACACGCAGTTGTAATCATTAGGGCTCAGTTTTGCCTAGAAAACGAACTCCATTTTCATGCCGGAGGTCGTGCCGTTGCTAGGTCGTGGGGGACCCTCTGGGACCCCCTTGCCCGGAAGACCCAGCGGAAGAAAGTGGAAAAAAAAATGCCAAGAAGGACGACGAGGTTCGTGGAGTCGTGGGGGAGAGGGACGTGGGAAGAATCAACCAGCAGGAGCCCTGGCACGCCCCCCCTGGACCAGAACTGTCCCCTTCCATATTTTCCCTGCGACTGACTCAGTCTTTCTGTGCCCCAGTTCACCCCCGCCGGGGGCCACTGACCCCAGAGGCACGGGGCTTTTCTGGTCTCACACCCCGTCTCAGCCACCGCAGCGCCGCGCATCTCTGCTCACCAGCACGGAGGGATGTGTGATCCTGACATCCAAAGCGGCCCACCAGGCGCTCAGCGGCCCCCGTCGCGACTGACCCTTGGCGACCCTGTGGACGGTGCCCGCCAGGCTCCTCGGTCCATGGGACGGTCTAGGGGAAAATACAGCAGTGGGCGGCCATTCCCTGCCCCAGGGATCTTCCCGACCCGGGGACTGAATCCGTGTCTCTTACATCTCTTGCAGTGGCAGGCAGATTCTTTTTCTTTTTTTTTTTAATTTTTCTTCTTTTGTTTTTTTAAAGTTTTCTTCTTTTTTTAAAATTTTTCTTCTTCTTCTTTTTTAAATTTTACTTTTTGCTTTTATGCACTTTCACTGTTTACACAGACATGTCATCCCAGATTTGCCCGACGTGTATCCCTGGCCCGGCAGGTGGGTTCTCTACCACTGAGCGCCACCGGGCAGGCTCCCCCTCAGCGAGGGGCTGACCCTTCCAAAAACCAGCGATGACTGAATCTCACTGCTGTTTGGAAAAGTCACTACATGATACCACAGTTGCAATCTAAAAAAAAAAAAGAAATTCAGTGACTCTCCCTAGTTTAAACCCATGTCTCCATGCTGAGGAAGGCTGAGCACCGAAGAATGAACGATCGTGCCCTGTGGCAGCTGCAGACGTCTCTCGAGAGTCGCCTTAGAGAGCAGGGAGATGCGGCCAGCCCATCGGACGGCACTCCGCTCTGAACGCACGCAGAAGCGGGAGGTCCGGCCCGGTGGCCTCCTGACGCAGGGGCAGGCGCGCTGGCCGAGGCCGGGACGCGGGAGAAGCCGGAGGGCGGGGGGAGACGCGGGTGCCCGAGGCCGCGGGGCCTCGTGGGCTCAGTGGACGTGCGTCTGAGCAAAACCCTGGGGGACCAGCGGAGGACGGGGAGCCGGGCGGGCGGCCGTCCACGGGGTCGCGGGGAGAGGGACGCGCACGAGCCACTGACCAGCAGCCGCCTCGCTTTCCTCCACGGGGACACGGCTGCCCTCGGGGACCCCGCACCAGCAGCTCAGCATCTCACTGTCCCTCGGACCTGGGCCGCTCTGGGCGGCTCTCTGTCCCACGGGGACCCTGAAGGGCTTAACGCCGCCCCCTTCCGCCCTGAATGAGAGGAGGGATTCCCGTCGACTTGATTGAGTCCCGACGGCAACTGCTGTCAACACAGATGTCCGTCTGACGTGCGGAATGACAGGGCTTTTCAGGGTCACTGCCCCTTCAGGGAGACTCTTCAGCCCCAACCGCCCATCTTCCAGACAAAACCAAGGCCAAACGTTATTTGCTTCTAGACACGAAACCAGCAGACACGAGGCCGACAGAAACAGCACCTCTGGACGTGGTACCAAATGGAAACAAAACAGGATTTCAGCTCATGGGATCGATCTGATCGGGCACAAGCCACACTCAAAGCGCTCATATTGAACGTTATATATTAGACAGCTTATTAAAGTAGTCTGACCTGAAGTCTCCTCAGAGTTGCTTACTCTGTGCAACATAACATGCATTAATCACACATATACAACTGGTTATGATGAACTCACACACTGTACCTTACCACCTAGGAAAACTGGAACATCTATTCTTTTTTAAAAAAAAAGATTATGGAGTCGTCTGACCTGATCTATTCTTTTTTTGTTGATTTTTTTTTGAATTATGGCTATGGAATTCCATTTATAAAGTTTCTGGCTTGGCCTGGTTTCTTTAAAGAACATCCCATGACGTGAACAGATTTTCTTCAAAGGACAACTGGGTCGGCCCCACACAACGTTTGAAAAACCTCGTCCCAAAATGCAGGGATCTCCCTTCCAAACCAGGAATGTCTACTCAAGCAAAAAAAAAAAAAGAGGATAATGTCGTTTAATTCAACTACAGTTTTATTTCAAAATATCACACGCCCTTGGGGGGAAAAAAATGACTTCAGCTTGAAAAAAAATCACATTCCCTTCAGCTGACATTCTTTACCCCTGAAGTCACATTGTACAGCTCCAGTATATGGTCGTGCCTCTCTCCGGACCAGGCGTGTGACCTCGGAGGCCCTTTCAGAGCACCGTTCCCGAATGTTAAAATGATGTATGACGTTTGATTACACAGACCAGCCAACACCTGCCAGTACCTATAACGGAAAGTAATGTTTCCCTGTCTTAAAAGTCAAAGGTTCTCATGTGTACGGTGAGAAACGCTACGTGCCTGACGTTTCCAATCATGAGGCTTTTTTACCGTGAACTAGCCCGGAGGGTCCCCGGAGAGGCCCTCGGTCGCCCCATCTGCGCCTCACTGCCCAGTGGCTACAGAGAAGAAGGTCATTATCGAGTCAAGAGGAAACACAAAATCTGACCCCAATGCTCAAAGGCACGGTCCCGCTTGAGAGACCCCCTGGCTGCGACGTCAACTGGACGGAGAGAGAAGGGACACACGGGGGTGCAGAGGCAGGACGGGGCACCGACCGGGCCGCTGCGGGTGAGGCAGGCCACTTCTGACCACGCAACGGCGGCTAACGGAGCTCGGACACTCAATGAAAAAAGTTAATCTTGGGCACAAGCCACACTCAAAGCTCATATTGAACGTTATATATTAGACAGCTTATTAAAGTAGTCTGACCTGAAGTCTCCTCAGAGTTGCTTACTCTGTGCAACATAACATGCATTAATCACACATATACAACTGGTTATGATGAACTCACACACTGTACCTTACCACCTAGGAAAACTGGAACATCTATTCTTTTTTAAAAAAAAAGATTATGGAGTCGTCTGACCTGATCTATTCTTTTTTTGTTGATTTTTTTTTGAATTATGGCTATGGAATTCCATTTATAAAGTTTCTGGCTTGGCCTGGTTTCTTTAAAGAACATCCCATGACGTGAACAGATTTTCTTCAAAGGACAACTGGGTCGGCCCCACACAACGTTTGAAAAACCTCGTCCCAAAATGCAGGGATCTCCCTTCCAAACCAGGAATGTCTACTCAAGCAAAAAAAAAAAAAAAAGAGGATAATGTCGTTTAATTCAACTACAGTTTTATTTCAAAATATCACACGCCCTTGGGGGGAAAAAAATGACTTCAGCTTGAAAAAAAATCACATTCCCTTCAGCTGACATTCTTTACCCCTGAAGTCACATTGTACAGCTCCAGTATATGGTCGTGCCTCTCTCCGGACCAGGCGTGTGACCTCGGAGGCCCTTTCAGAGCACCGTTCCCGAATGTTAAAATGATGTATGACGTTTGATTACACAGACCAGCCAACACCTGCCAGTACCTATAACGGAAAGTAATGTTTCCCTGTCTTAAAAGTCAAAGGTTCTCATGTGTACGGTGAGAAACGCTACGTGCCTGACGTTTCCAATCATGAGGCTTTTTTACCGTGAACTAGCCCGGAGGGTCCCCGGAGAGGCCCTCGGTCGCCCCATCTGCGCCTCACTGCCCAGTGGCTACAGAGAAGAAGGTCATTATCGAGTCAAGAGGAAACACAAAATCTGACCCCAATGCTCAAAGGCACGGTCCCGCTTGAGAGACCCCCTGGCTGCGACGTCAACTGGACGGAGAGAGAAGGGACACACGGGGGTGCAGAGGCAGGACGGGGCACCGACCGGGCCGCTGCGGGTGAGGCAGGCCACTTCTGACACCACGCTCACACGGCGGCTAACGGAGCTCGGATCCGCCGCCAAGAAAGGCACCTTCAATTTCAGCTGATGCAGAGTTTCATCAGGGACAGCAGTCTTTTTTAATTATGTGCAGTTTTAAAAACCAGTTTACGTTATTCTATTCATTTACTTATTTATTCTCACCCATCTTTGTTCTCTGGCCCGTGTGGGCCTCCCATGGCAGTGGCCTCTCTCGCTGCAGAGCACCGGCTCCGGGCGCATGCGCTCCAGAGCTCCGGCTCGGTCATTGGACACATGGGCGCATGCGCTCCAGAGCTCCGGCTCGGTGATTGGACACATGGGCGCATGCGCTCCAGAGCGCCGGCTCGGTGATTGGACACATGGGCGCATGCGCTCCAGAGCGCCGGCTCCTGATTGGACACCCCGGTCCAGCCGCTCCGCGGCACGTGGGATCTTCCCGGGCCAGGGATCCAACCGGCGCCCCCTGCACTGCAAAGAGGACTCTTTACCCACTGGACCACCATGGAAGCCCTGCATTTTAAACTAAATTTTGTTTTAAGTTTTGGGTCTCTTTTATTGGTTTTATTTATCTATTTACTTTCATCCGTCTTTATCCTTTGGCCCGTGTGGGCCTCCCACTGCAGGGGCCTCTCTCGCTGCAGAGCACCGGCTCCGGGTGCCTGCGCTCCAGAGCGCTGACTTGCAATCGGACACACCGGTCCAGCCGCTCCGCAGCACGTGGGATCCTCCCGGGCCAGGGATCAAACCGCTGCCCCTTGCACGGCAAGGCAGACTCTTTTCCACTGGACCACCGGGGAAGCCTTGTTTGTTTGTTATTGTGCTTTTCTACATGGGCTTCCCGAATGGGGCTAGAGATAAAGTGCCCGCCTGCCCAGGCAAGAGATGTGAGGGACGCAGGTTCGATCCCTGGGCGGGGAAGCTCCCCTGGAGGAGGGCACGGCCACCCCGTCCAGGGTTCCTGCCGGAGACTCCCGTGGACAGAGGAGCCTGAGAGAAGCGACACACGGGGTGCAGAGGCAGGACGGGCACCGACCGGCCGCTGCGGGTGAGGCAGGCCACTTCTGACACCACGCTCACACGGCGGCTAACGGAGCTCGGATCCGCCGCCAAGAAAGGCACCTTCAATTTCAGCTGATGCAGAGTTTCATCAGGGACAGCAGTCTTTTTTAATTATGTGCAGTTTTAAAAACCAGTTTACGTTATTCTATTCATTTACTTATTTATTCTCACCCATCTTTGTTCTCTGGCCCGTGTGGGCCTCCCATGGCAGTGGCCTCTCTCGCTGCAGAGCACCGGCTCCGGGCGCATGCGCTCCAGAGCTCCGGCTCGGTCATTGGACACATGGGCGCATGCGCTCCAGAGCTCCGGCTCGGTGATTGGACACATGGGCGCATGCGCTCCAGAGCGCCGGCTCGGTGATTGGACACATGGGCGCATGCGCTCCAGAGCGCCGGCTCCTGATTGGACACCCCGGTCCAGCCGCTCCGCGGCACGTGGGATCTTCCCGGGCCAGGGATCCAACCGGCGCCCCCTGCACTGCAAAGAGGACTCTTTACCCACTGGACCACCATGGAAGCCCTGCATTTTAAACTAAATTTTGTTTTAAGTTTTGGGTCTCTTTTATTGGTTTTATTTATCTATTTACTTTCATCCGTCTTTATCCTTTGGCCCGTGTGGGCCTCCCACTGCAGGGGCCTCTCTCGCTGCAGAGCACCGGCTCCGGGTGCCTGCGCTCCAGAGCGCTGACTTGCAATCGGACACACCGGTCCAGCCGCTCCGCAGCACGTGGGATCCTCCCGGGCCAGGGATCAAACCGCTGCCCCTTGCACGGCAAGGCAGACTCTTTTCCACTGGACCACCGGGGAAGCCTTGTTTGTTTGTTATTGTGCTTTTCTACATGGGCTTCCCGAATGGGGCTAGAGATAAAGTGCCCGCCTGCCCAGGCAAGAGATGTGAGGGACGCAGGTTCGATCCCTGGGCGGGGAAGCTCCCCTGGAGGAGGGCACGGCCACCCCGTCCAGGGTTCCTGCCGGGAGACTCCCGTGGACAGAGGAGCCTGAGAGAAGCGCAGCAGTCTGCAGCCTACTGGGTTCCAAAGCACCGGACACGACGGAAACGAGCTCACGCGCATTCTGGATTCCGTTACCGGTGGCTTTTCTCTTTGGCTGTGCCACGGGGCACACGGGGTCTCGTCCCTGAACCCAAGACTGAACTCAGGCTCCCCGCGGGGGAAGCACAGGACCCGAGGCCCGGCTAACAGCGTGCTCCCTGGGAGCAGAGTTTCACCCGAACGAGGTGACCGATTTTCCCACGTGTCCTGCTTCCAGGTGACGCAAGCCCTCCGTGCTCAGCGGGCGAGGGGGGCCTTCCACGGCTTCCGCCTTCAGAAACAGGCGTCGGCACTCCCAGCTCGCGCGTCCTGCTGGCTCGGCGAGGCAGGGGCACCGAAGCCACACGTTCCCTCCACAGGTGGGCAGGCTCCGCGGGAAGCGGACGCGGCCGCCCACTGCCGTCCTCCTGCCTGGAGCCCCCGTGGACGGAGAAGCCTGGCGGGCGGCAGCAAGTCGGACACAAGGGAGCGACTCCGCACACACCCGGCGGAGCTCAAGCTCGGGTCTACCGTCCTAAACCAACGCCCGTCCCCTCCGAGGGCAGCTCCTCGCCCCAGCCTGCGCATGCTTCTGCACGCCAACCGCTAATCACGTCGAGGGAGGGAAGCAGACCTCACTGAGCAGACGAGTCAAAGCCAGCCAGCGCACTGCCGACGCAGGGTCCTGGGAGCCGGCAAGACGTGTTCACGCGTGCTTCTCCGCCTCTCTGAAACCACACGGGGGACGGGACGACGCGTGACGCACGGCGCACGGCCAGACCGTGCAAAGAGCGCATCCGACGGCCTGCAGCCGAGAGAGGTCACGCCCGGCCGGGGACACGGGCACGGGTTCGCCTCGCCGGCGTCCCCGCCTCCGAGGGGAGCTCAGCCCGTCTCAGACGCCAGCAGGCAGGTGGCTCCACCTCGACAAGGCCATTCAGCCCAGCTCTGGCGCCTGCAACGGGAGACGCATCAGAGACCTCCCGGCCAAGCTGGCGGGCGGGCCAGGAAGGAAGGCGCTGACGGCTCGGCTCCCGACCAGGGCCGCCGGCTGGGCGCGCACGCGGGTGCCCTGCGGGAGGCCCTGGTGCAGCCCCCGGAGCAGGAAGGCCCCCCGGAGGAGGGCACGGCCCCCGCTGCCGTCTTCTCGCCTGGACAACCCGGTGGACACAGGAGCCCGGTGGGCTCCAGGCCGCGGGGCTGCACAGAGACGTAACTCAGCGACTGAACAATGGCCGAGGAGTTAGACAGGACGTAGCGACTGACAAACGGCGAACAGCCTACAAAGAAAACTGAGGAGAGGCACGCCAAAGCTCTTCCCAAGTCACTGAGGCAATCTACGTTTTCAGTTAGACTCTCCCTCATCCAGCTGCCTGGTCCACGAAGGTTTCCAAAAACAGCAGATAGGTGGGCACTGCGCGGGATCCATTTACAAACACGAAATGTTGTGTCTATGCAAGTAAATATAAAATGTATAGAGGGCTTCCCCTGGTGGTCCAGTGGGTAAGGACACCGCCTTGCAGTGCAAGGGGCGCCGGTTCGATCCCTGGCCTGGGAAGATCCCACGTGCCGCGGAGCGGCTGGACCCATGTGTCCAATTACCGAGCCGGAGCTCTGGAGCGAGAGAGGCCACCGCGATGGGAGGCCCACAGGAGCCAAAGAACAAAGACGGATGAAAACGGAGAAATGAAAGACCAATAGAAGTGGCCCGCCCGCTCCACTCCCTCCCCAACCCGACCCCCGCCCAAAGTAAATAAATAAATAAATCTTAAAAAATAAATAAATAAATAAAATGTATAGAAAAGAATGAAAAAAGGCTGAGCGGCCAAGACTGGGTGCTTGTGAGCTGGGGTGCTGGGGAACGCTCTTGAGCGTCCCTTGGACGGCAAGGAGGTCCGACCCGTCCGTCCTAAAGGAAACCAACGCTCAGTCTTCCAAGCTCCCGTCCTGTGGCCGCCTGACGCAGTGAGCCGACTCCCCGGAAAAGCCCCCGAGGCTGGGAACGACGGGGGGCAGCAGAGAAGGGGCGACCGAGGACGAGAGGGCTGGACGGCATCCCTGAGTCCACGGACAGGAGTCTGAGCGGCTCCGGGAGACGGGGAGGGACAGGGGAGCCCGGCGGGCGGCCGGCCACAGGGTCGCAGAGCGTCGGCCCTGAGTAAGCGACGGAACAACAACAAAAGAAATCAATAAAGTACCTCCAACCCTACAAATCTCTATACAGGCGGCGTACAAGGAAGGCACTCTCCTCAGCCAGGTGAAGCACGTGAAGAGAGTTGATGACATGTTAGCAACACACGGGTCTCGATCACTTGATGTATTTATTTATTTTTTTTTTGGTGAATAAAGAGCTACTGGGGGAAACCGCAGTGCGGGTGCTGGTGGCCTGCCGGCCCTCTGCGCTCACCGCTTCCTCGTATCGCCGCCAAGTGATCCAGCGATCCACCCTCGTAGGATCCAATATATGACTGTCTTTTCAAGACCGACAGAAACCCTGTGGCAAATCCTCTTGTCTCTCTCCCGAGAAAAATCAAAGCAGCACAGGCATCCTAGTGGATGTAACGGGGCAAAGACCGCGAACGATGTTTCCTTCAGCAGGGTTTCCCCTCCCCCTTTCCAATGGATTCAAAAAGACATCCCAAAAAACCCCCAAAAAGACAGACCATCCCTTGTCCATTAGGCAAAGGCCCACGAGCGCACGCCGGGCCCTGGGAGTCGGAGAGTTACTTAAGGGTATTCAGAGAAAAGCTTACAAAGCAACAGCTCCCGTGCCAAGCCCTCTCCGCCGTACGGAGAGGACAGAAGTTAATATTCAACCGTGCTAGGATTTTTGTTTCCGCTTAAGAAGCACCCGACCCAAAGGCAGTTCTTATTCCTGACGACTTCCTTTCTCGTGTCACAGCGGCTCCAGCGGCTGGGCAAACGCAGGGAGAAACAGCGTCTTGTTCAGGATTAACTGGGGCGTGCACAATTCAAACAGGACGCGCTGTCAATTAAAACGGCCTCGGAGCCTTCCCCCGACTGCTGCACAATGGGGCGCGGGGCAGCTTCTGGGCCAGCCTCCCAGCCCGCGGCGGCGGCGCTGGGATTCTGCCGTGTCTTTCTCAGGTTTCCAGGGAGGCCCCAGTGACGCGGACGGAGGCTTTCCTCCGGGTTCCCAGGGCCGAAGGCTCCCGGGACGCACAAGTGTCTGCCGAGCGCCGGCCGAAGGCCCCGGGGTCTGGCACGGGGACCGAGACGTGAAGACGGGGCCTCTCTCCCCAAGGAGGGCCACGGAGGCCCAGGCGGGAGCCACGGGGCGAGGCAGCTCGCGGCCACCCAGGACCACCGGGCTCGGACGCGGTCAATACAAACGAACCATCTACAAATAAAAAAGCGACACGCGAACTTTAGAGGAACTCCCTTGTAGTTCGACCGATCAAGAGGTCGCCTGCAATTCAGGGAGCGCGGTGCGAGGCCCGGGCTGGAAGATGCCCGCGAGAAGGGACAGGAGCCGCCCGCCGTGCGGGAGACCGGGGTTCAGTCCCTGGGGTGGGAAGGTCCCCTGGGAAAGGGAAAGGCGACCCGCCCCAGGGTGCCCGCCTGCAGAAATCCACAGCGGGGCGTCCACAGACGATAAGGAGGCAAACGCAGCGGAACAACTGTCGGTTCCGCAGAGTCACAGAAAGGGGACACACGTGCATAAGAAACAAGAGAGTTAGACCCAGGGTCCGCTGTCCATGGGACTCCCCAGGCAAGAAGGCTGGCGGGGCCGCCGTTTTCCCCTGCAGCGGACGCTCCCTGCCCAGGGACCAAACCCGGGCCCCTTGCGCCTCCCGCAGCGGCAGGGGGGCTCCTGAGCACTAGCGCCCCCGGGAAGCCCCAGAGTGAACCCTCGGGCTTAAACTCAGTGGTCCCTCAGGGAGCGCAGAGCCAGCGTCCGTTTCTAGTAGAAGAGAACCAGGGACCGATGCGCAAGCCGGCCGGTCTTCACCTGGACGCGTTTCCACACTCCCAAAGGGACGTCCACAACGCACCGTGAAAAGGTGCCTCCTCGAAGGGCCACAGACGGCTTCAGAGCCTGTATCGACAAGCCAGTGACAAAGAACTGTGGGCGGTGTTTGTCTGAATTCCTTCGTGATCAAGACCGGACGCTGAAACGACACCAGACGGCCGCCTCTGAGCCGCTGCGGCGGCTCCGAGAAAGAACACAGAGGCTCCTCGAAAGACGAAACACCAAGCCACCCCGCGAGCCAGGGATTCCACTCCTGGGCACGTCTCCAGGCTGGACACTAACTCAAAAAGATGCACGGGCACCCTGCGTTCCCAGTGGCACGATCCACAGCGGCCACGGCGTGGAAACACCCTAGACGTCCCCCAGCCGAGGAATGGATAAAGAACATGCAGTACATGGATACAACGGAATAGTACTCGGCCATGAACAAGGACGAACCAAGAATGCCATTTACAGCAACGTGGACAGACCTGGAGGTTCTCTTACGAAAGTGAAGTGAGTCAGAAAGAGTAACGACAAACTCTGTATGGTGTGCAATGGAATATTACTCGGCCATGAAAAGGAATGATGTATATATTTTTTTATTATTTAAAGCTTCTTGGAGGGGCGTACTTCTATCGGTGTTTCATTTCTCTATTTTCATCCATCTTTGTTCTCTGGCCCGTGTGGGCCTCCCATGGCAGTGGCCTCTCTCGCTGCAGAGCACCGGCTCCAGGCGCATGTGCCCCAGAGCTCCGGCTCGGTGATTGGACACACGGGTCCAGCCGCTCCGCGGCACGTGGGATCCTCCCGGGCCAGGGATCGAACCGGCGCCCCTTGCACTGCAAGGCGGTGTCCTTACCCACTGGACCACCAGGGAAGCCTCCGTCCAGTGTTGCTGCCTGGAGAATCCCATGGACAGAGGAGCCTCCAGTCCACGGGCTTGCAAACAGTCAGACGTGACGGAGCAACTGACACCCCCACTCACGCAACACAAACTATATATGACTAATCTGGGAACACACATATCTGTGAAAAACAAAACTCTGTAAAAGTTAAAATCAAAATCAAAAAAAAAAAAAAAAACCAAACTACCATAGATAGGAGAGGTAAAGGACAAGGTCGCAGCATCCGACACAGGCCCATGTCTTCAACATCCTGTGATGAATCATACTTTATATGTGTGCAGACATGTATCATCGAGTCACCCTGCTGCCCAGCAGAAGCTAACGCCAGCCTGTGAGCCAAGCATACTTGACTACAACTAAAAAACAGCCGTAGGCCAGATGACCGTAAGGCACCCTCAGCTCTTTCACGGGACACGGAAGAAAATCATTTTGACAATAACCTCGTCCTACAGACATACAAAGGAAACAGTGCACATGCCACACTGTTGGGGCATTCTCCTGTCCATCGTGGGTTGCCAGGATACACAGCGGGCACGTGAGCCGTTCTCAAGACACGCTGGTGTCATGTGAGGACCCGGCCCCGGGCATGCCCTGGACGGAGAACATACACATCACTCACGAGAACCTCAAACGGTATGGTGGTATCAAAAAAAAAAAAGAAAAAAGAAAAGCAGCTCTGCTCGGAGAACCTGCAGCTCCAACTGGTTCGGCTTCGCCCGTGTGCTCGCTCCATCGAGAAGTCCTGGGACTGAGCTCCCTTCTCCACGGGAGAGACAGAAGGTGCCTGAGAAAGCGTGCAAGCCGGGCATCCTCAGGTGAGAGTCTCCGGGGGAGGTCGGAGCCCAGGGGCCCACTGAGGCACGGCGGCAAGAGCCCACATGGACTCCGAGGACCGTCGGCTCACCTGGAAGCCCACAGAGAGGGACGCTGGACGTGCCCGGTGGCTCGGTGGGGAAGCAGCCACCGGCGGATGCAGGAGACACGGGCTCATCCGCCGCCAGCTGCAGAGCGGTGAAGCCTGAGCCCTGCAACTGCTGAGCCCGTGAGCCCTCGAGCCCAGGGTCCGTGACGAGAGAGGCCCGCACGACGGAGCGTCCACATGCCACACCGAGAGGGCAGCCCCGTTCGCCACAACGAGGCACACGCACACGGGAGCAGAGGCCTGGCACCGTCCGAAGCAAGCACCTAAGAGCGTGTTCTTTAGGAAAGTGGTGCCATGGGGCTTCCCTGGTGGCTCAGTGGGTAAGAACCCGTCTGCCCATGCGGGAGACACAGGTTTGAGCCCTGATCCGGGGAGATCCCACAGACCGCGGAGCAGCTCAGCCCACACATCAGCAAAGCCCCGGCACAGCCAAAAATACATAAATAAAAGTTTAAAAGAAAAAAAGAAAGAAAGCAAGCGACGGTGTAATTGAGGTGTAAACAACTGAGGCATAAACCATGCACCATTCAGGATGGCACGAGTCCATCACAGGTGATGTTTTCAACACGGCTTCCTTAGAACATCTGTTGTCTGTCTTACAGCACCTGACCATCATTCGCCGCATTTCTGACACATACATCCTGCCCACTGGTGCAGGCTTGGGAAGGTTCACGACCGAAGGGAGAAATCGCACACAGACCCGCGCGGGACGTCTGTCCTCACTGAGCGTCCGTCCAGGCGATGGGGGACCCCGTCGCCGTCCCTGAGCGGCGGGCAGGCGGGCAGCGGCGGCCCCAGAGTGTCTAAGCTCACGTGCTTCTGTCCACCGGGAGCCTGGGGACCGTGCGCGTCACCTGGGGCCGGACGCGCGGGGGCGCCCCTCGGGACCCGCCCCAGGCTCTGTCCAGTCCCCTCGGGCGCCCACGGCGGGCCCGACGGCTGAGCCCCCGCGCACCTGTCGGGCTTACGCGTGCTGCCGCCGTTCTGGGGCCCGGGGCGCACGGGAGCGCCTCGGCCACGGCGGCTCAGATGGCCACGCGCCCGCCTGAGCCCCGGGAGAGCGTGCCGGGAAACAAGAGGCCGAGCCCAGCTGGCGGCTGCCGCGGAAGCTCTGGAGTTTACTTCTGAGAAGAAGGTCGGGAAACCAGCCTGCACGCGTCTTTCCCGCTCCCACGAGGGCAGAGCTGGTCGGGGTCCAAACGGAGCTTCCCTTCGGCCGCGGGCAGCATGGGGCGGGCACACCGCACGGGGATGCCGTCGAGTGTCACGCTCGGGTTCTATGCTGACTCCAGACTCATGGCGACTAGGAAAAACGGGGTGTTCCTGAGAGCTAGCAAATGCACGTTCCTGCTCCCCAGCGAACACCACTCTGGGGCTGAATTATGCGGCGCTTATGAAGAAAGCGGCAGGAGAGAAACAACTGGGCTCTGCACACATCCATTAAAATAGCCCATTTCGGGCTTCTGGTGGTCCAGTGGGTAAGGACACTGCCCTGCAGTGCAAGGGGCACCGGTTCAATCCCTGGCCTGGGAGGATCCCACGTGCCGCGGAGCGGCTGGACCGATGTGTCCAACGACCGAGCCGGAGCTCTGGAGCGCATGCGCCCATGTGTCCAATCAGGAGCCGGAGCTCTGGAGCGCATGCGCCCATGTGTCCAATCACCGAGCCGGAGCTCTGGAGCGCATGCGCCCATGTGTCCAATCACCGAGCCGGAGCTCTGGAGCGCATGCGCCCATGTGTCCAATCACCGAGCCGGAGCTCTGGAGCGCATGCGCCCGGAGCCAGTGCTCTGCAGCGAGAGAGGCCACTGCGATGGGAGGCCCACACGGGCCAGGGAACAAAGACGGATGAAAATAAATAAATGAAAGACCAATAAAAGAGGTCAAACTTAAGGGAAAAAACCTAAAGATAAAATCAAAATGATAGAAAAAAAAATAAATATGCATGGGCATGCATGTAGAAAAAGAGAAAGAGGAGTCGCTCACTTGTGTCCAACTCTTTGCCAGCGATGGGGCTCTCCCGGCCGGAAGGCTGGAGCAGGTGGCCGTTTCCTTCTCCAGGGTTCTGCCCCACCCGGGATGGAGCCCAGGTCTCCAGCACGGCAGGTGGACTGTTTACCATCTGAGCCCCCCGGGAGGCCTGAGAATCCAGGCGTGGGCAGCCCATCCCTTCTCCAGGGGATCTGCCTGACCCGGGACTCAAATGCAGGTCTCCCGCACGGCAGGCAGATTCTTTACCCTCTGGGCCCCCGGGGAAGCCCCGAAACAGGGAGAACAGACCGAATCATGAAGAAGGAAAACGTCCTTTCTGATCTGTCTCAACATCAGCACGGAGAGCCCTCGGCGGTCCGGTCAGACAGCGGTCTCCCCAGCACGCGGCTGCCCTCTCCCACGGGGACCTGCCCCTGCAATGAGCCATTCCATCAGCAACGTCAGCACGTCAGGGGAGGCGCAAGCCCCATTCGACATCTGAGGTGCATCCACTGTCAGGTCCGTCTGTGACCCTCCGATCCCTCTGCCTTTCTAACGACAGAGCCAAGTGGATACCCCGTCCTAGCACCGGCTGCCTTCCTCTCTCTCGCGGTGAGCAGCCAGACATGAAAGGCCAACAGGGGGCCAGAACGATGCCACCGCACTGTCCACACTGACGCAGGTGGCTGGGGGTACACACGCTAAGGATGCTCATGACACGGCCAGAGCAACACATGCCCAAGAAGGTCAGAGGTTTACAAGCGCGACGGGTATACCATGGACACGACGGTCCTTTTTGGTCTGGCAGCCGTGAAAGAAGCACCGTGACTCTCAGGCTGTAGGTCTGGCCAGTTTCTAAACCCGCAGCTAGAAATCTGTGTATCCCACTACGCAGCCCGATTCCTACGCCCCTGGCGGAGGTGGTCTGCAGCGAGCTGAGTGCGGGCAGATGTCTTCCTTTGGGGGCGTCTTCCAGCCCCTGGCAAGCCTGGCTCTGCCCTGGCTGCATCGTGCCGGCCGCGCCCCTCTCAAAGGCAGAGCTATTTTAAGGCGCCGCTTTTGCCGGAGGGCAACTTGCTTGAACTTGCTTGTTTCTGTCTTCACCTGTGCCTGGGCTTCCCTCTCTTGAATTAAAAATGTAACAGGCAGGGTTTCCCTGGTGGTCCAGACGGTGAAGAGTCCGCCTTGCTGTGCAGGGGGCGCCGGTTCGATCCCTGGCCCGGGAAGATCCCACGAGCCGCGGTGTGTCCAATCAGGAGCCGGTGCTCCAGAGCGCATCCGAAGCCCGTGCTCCGCAGCGAGAGAGGCCACTGCGATGGGAGGCCCACACGGGCCAAAAAACAAAGACGGCTGAAAATAGATGCATAAAAAGACCAAAAGAAAGAGGCCAAAATTAAAAAGAAAAAAAAAAGTAAAAGGCAACCAGCCACAGAGCAAACGAAAGTGGGAGAGAAACTGGAAAAAAAAAGAAAAGGCGCGTCGCTCAGTCATGACTCCGTGCGACCCCACGGTCGCGCCATGGGACTCTGCAGGCGGGAACACTGGAGTGGGGGGCCGTGCCCACGTCCGGGGGAGCTCCCCCACCCAGAGACCGGACCCAGGGCTTCCACGTAGAAAGCGGATTCTCTGCTGCCCAAAGCACCAGGGAAGCCCGAGAGACGCCGGGGACCCCGTGCCGTGACTGAGAGCAATTCCCTGAGAGACAGCACGGCGAGATGAGCAGGAAGACGCCAGCCCTGCAGCACGTGCTGCCCGGACCCCAGAACCGCAGACGTGAGCGCTGAGTCCCCGCACAGGGCGGAGGGGCCGTGCCCGAGGGGAGCGAGGCTACCCATCGCCTGCTTTCCAGGCGCCTACAAGGGAGACTGCGTTAGAGGGTCCAGTCCTGTCCGCCGAGGCCCCCACACGCAGAGCGGTTAACAGGAGGGGACGCCGCGGTCACCCCGGGGCTAAGACGGAGGCCATCGCCCACGCAAAGCGGCCGAACGGAGGCGGGCGAGCCCAGAGCCCGTCACACAGGGTCCCGTCCGTCGAGAGCACCAGGTCCCACACGGGGACACGCGCAGGTCTGGAATCCAGAGAGACGGTCCCGGCGAACCCAGCTGCAAGGCCCCGGACAGAAAGGCAGACCGGAGACCAGACGTGCGGACTCAGCGGGGGAGGGAGCGGGCGGCCTGGACTGAGACGGGACTCGGACACACGCGTGTCCGTGCAAAGCGCAGAGCTCGGGGCAGCGGCTGTCCGCTCGGCGCTCTGCGGGGACCGAGAGGGGCTGGCCCACGCACTGTCTGTGGAGCGTGCTTTGCTCTGAACGTGAATGCATCCATTTCTTCCCTATCACGTCGTCTCGCACTGAATTCTTCTCTGCAGACGGAGCCCGGGAGCCCCAACCAGGGAGCCTGTGCTCTGGAGCCTCGGAGCCGCCCCTGGGGAGCCCGTGGGCCGCAGCGACGGAAGCCCGGGGGCCCTGGAGCCCGAGGTCCACCCCCAGAGACGCCCCTGCCCCAGGAAGCCTGCTCCCCTCCCCCAGAGAGGAGCCCCCGCTCCCTGCAGCCAGAGGAGAGCCTGCGGCCGCCGGGAACACCCAGGACAGTCAGAAATAAATACATAAATTTAAATAAATAAATAAAATAAAATATTTTAACTCAAAAAAAAGAAGAAGGTGCTGATGCCTTGTTGCTGAGGTGGAAGACAGAGGCCCACATGCGGACTTTCTCCCACGTCTGGATGTCGGCGTTTTCCTTTTTTTTTTTTTCCACTGTAAGTCACTCAGTTTGAGTTAGTGGCTTTATTTCTTTCTTTTCCACGAGCCCCACCTCTAATTACTTGTTCCTCCTTCCAAGACAGTGGAGAGGGAATTTAAACCCCGATTTCTAAGAGTCTAAGATCTCTGGGGGCTTTAAAATGCCGGTGGTTTCGTTTCTTTCTCCCGGATTCCAGTCTGTCTGGGATCAACATGGCACGCTCACCTCATGTGATCAGGGAAATGAGGCGTGACCCGCGGATCCTGACGGGCCACTGAAGCCCGCTCCGTCGTCCTTAAACTATCACCTAGTCTCAGTCCATGAAGAGGAGGGACATTTCTTTAGGGATGACTTTGTGCTTCCCTAATATGACACCTACTGCATTCATTTAAGAACAATACAATCAAAGAAATATTACAGAGATCTATATCACAGCAGACTTAAGGTGTAATACTTAAGGTGTAATTATACGCTGGGGCTTCCCTCGTGGCTCAGTGGATAGGAGCCCATCTGTCAGTGCAGGAGACGCAGGTTCGATCCCTGATCCAGGAAGATCCCACATGCCGCAGAGCAGCTAAACCCACACATCCGTGAAGACCCAGCACAGCCAAAAATAAGTACATAAAAAAGTTTAAAAAAAAATTACGGTGATATATACACAAGGTATTTTTAAAAAGAGATGCAGGGGCTTCCCCTGGTGGTCCAGTGGGTGAGGACACCGCCTTGAAGTGCAAGGGGCGCCGGTTCGATCCCTGGTCTGGGAGGATCCCACGTGCCCCGGAGCAGCGGCACCGGGGTGTCCAATGACTGAGCCGGAGCTCTGGAGCGCATGCGTCCACGTGTCCAATGACCGAGCCGGAGCTCTGGAGCGCATGCGCCCGGAGCCGGTGCTCTGCAGCCAGAGAGGCCGCCGCGATGGGAGGCCCACACGGGCCAGAGAACAAAGATGGATGAAAATAAAAAATAAAAAGCCGCTAAAAGAGGCCAAAATAAAAAGAGCCACGGTGAACAAATCGGAAGCTGAGTGGATAGAAACGTTCTTAACAGTAAACCCTGTGAAGCACCCACAGGAGAGAAGAGCGAGTAAGGTTTGGTGTCCTGATCAAAAAGCAAGAATTACGTTAGCATGCATCATCCTGAAAGGCATTCGGTGCTACAGAAACTGATGGTGGCAAAGTAGTCACTGGAAAAGCAGACTGACATTTTGTGCAAACCGCGATTTTCACTACGCAAACTATCACTCTTGGGCCACCTTTAAAAATCACAAACATGCAATGTCAGGATGTGAGACTTCTGATGCGTTTTATGCCTGTATTGGGAGGGGTCAAACTCTTTTATGGCGGGGCTTTGGCCTTTCGTTCTGAAAATACAAGAGCTCGTTGTGTGTAATTGGAACGTATGAACATCTCCAAAGAAAGCAACGGAGATGCGATGCACAAAATATGAAGCCTGGAGTCTAACCACGGAAAAAGAGAATAGCAACAGTGTGAACGCCACTGACCGAGCCCTGGAGAAGGTGTGCAGTGTCTCCGGGCCCCAGGCGACCTTTGCGGGCGTAACCTCTCTGAACAGGCTTCACTAGCTGCAAAAGAGCACATTTGGAGGCGAGCTCTGTGACCGCCTTTGTTCTCTGAATTTGTACGTCCGAGGAAGACAATCTAAGAGAAGAGACAGACTCCCCGTCGTGGAAGACAGTGTCATAAGACAAGACTAGACTTAAGGGCAAGTGAGACAACCAAAACCACGGAGCCTGGGACCGCTTCGGCTCGGGATACATTCCATATGCCTGGAGGGATGACGGAGAGGTAAGACTATTCACTTTTCTGCTGATGGACTCTTGGGCAGTTTCCAGCCTGAGGACGGAAATCAAACACCCACAGGGAAAATTCTACCTGACCTGCGTGCGCACCTGCTCCTTGACTCCACTCCAGCCGACGAGGACCGGAGGGATGGAGATGCAGCCGGGCGGAATGCCTTTCTCGAAGTACACTTGGCTATCTTGAAACCTCTAAGGTTTTTTTGTTTTGGCCTCTACGTCATACATTCAAATGATTTATTAGAGGGGGGAGATCCCTTGGAGGAGGGCACGGCCACCCGCTCCAGGATTCCTGCCTGCAGAATTTTTTTCCCCGAAGCATATGAGAAAAGTATTATTTGGCCATGAGAATGATCAGGCTGCATCTTACGACCAACGTATGCTTCTACATATTAATCTAAGTGGTTAAAAAAAGGACGCTCTGTGAGAACATGGAGCTGCAATGTAGTTTTTGATGACACGCATATTCAGTATTTGAGCACACCTATAGCTTAGCTGGTCAAGAATCCACCTGCAATAGGTTCGATTCCTGGGTTGGGAAGACCCTCCGGGGAAGAGAAGAGCTGTCCACGCCAGCATTCCTGGGGCTTCGCTGGGGGCTCAGATGGTAAAGAATCCACCTGCCACGGGGGAGACCTAGGTTTGACCCCTGGGTCGGGAAGCTCCCCGGGAGGAAGAAACGGCCAGTCCTCTTGCCTGGACAGTCGCATGGACAGAGGAGCCCGGTGGGCTACAGCTCACGGGGTCACAGAGCGCTGGACACGCCTGAGTGACCAAACGGCAACAGCAAACCTTTGCACGCAGGCAACACGACCAGTTCCCACACAGTTCTCACTGAGCAGAATACACACAAGAATAAACCAATCGGATGAAACGTCCCAGTATGAAAGCGTTCCACACGGCTGAAAGTAAGTGGGTTACGTTTCAAGGCGGAACTCTGCCTACGGTGAGAAGCCAGTATGAATGTTCAACTGATCAAAGAGAGAGAGGACTCGCACACTCAGTTTGCACTTAAACCCTGGTGCCCGTCGCTGTCAGCAAGCCGACGACGCCCACGTCCATGACCCGGCGCTCACGGCCCTGTGCGCCCCACAAGTGCTTCTCTCATGCTTCTGCGGCATCTAAACGGGGGCATTCCATTAGCACGACACGAAAAAAGTCACTGCTTTCTTCTCCCAAGCCTGTCATTTGCATTCTCTCGTGCTGACGATAGTTTCCCAAGAGTGTTATCTGATAATCGCCAGGGTCATGCCGTCACGATGCGTATCACATCAGTGTGCGTGCGGAGGAACGTTTCCGGCCAGGACGACGAGAACAAGGATGACACTGATCTCACGGGCTTGTGGAGAATATTTACACGCAGTGTCTTTTTTTCTGTCCACTTCTATTGGCCTTTCATTTCCATCTTTGTTCTCTGGCCCGTGTGGGCCTCCCACGGCAGTGGCCTCTCTCGCTGCAGAGCACTGGCTCCGGGCGCATGCGCTCCAGAGCTCCGGCTCGGTGATTGGACACATGGGCGCATGCGCTCCAGAGCCCCGGCTCGGTGATTGGACACATGGGCGCATGCGCTCCAGAGCCCCGGCTCGGTGATTGGACACATGGGCGCATGCGCTCCAGAGCCCCGGCTCGGTGATTGGACACATGGGCGCATGCGCTCCAGAGCCCCGGCTCGGTGATTGGACACATGGGCGCATGCGCTCCAGAGCGCCGGCTCCTGATTAGACACCACGGTCCAGCCGCTCCGCGGCACGTGGGATCCTCCCGGGCCAGGGATCGAACCGGCGCCTCTTGCGCTTCAAGGCGGTGTCCCCACCCACTGGACCACCAGGGAAGCCCCAAATGTGTTACTTTTTAAAAATTCTACCTGTAGAGGTCAGAAAACGGAGTCTGCATGTTGCTGGGACATTGAGGCGATACCTTCATCAGTCGGCTGCTGAGACAGTTTAGATGAACGGCGCGGCAGGTCACAGTATGTAAAACACGATTCAGAAAGGAGCCATCGCAAACTTCCCCCCAAAAAACACGAAGCAAGTGATACAAAGCCTGAAGGCCAAGAGAACGTTCCACGGGGTCTGCGTAAAAGGCGGTCACCGGAAGGGTGGCTGGCGACTCAGGAGGGCTCCCCAATGGCCCGCCGCCTCCCCCGCCGACCCACCGCCTGGCCTCTCCCCCACGCTCGGGAGCCTGTGTGGGACGGGCGCGTCGTCCTCACCATCGCCTCCTGAGTCGCGGAGAGCACAGAAAGAGCACGTAACTGGGACCTGAAGACGTGCACCTGAGGGCTCTGCAGCGGGGCAGGGGGCCATCGGGCCAGGGGACCTCGGCGTGAGGCCCTCAGGAAGCCCGGGGCCCGGGGCGCCCTCTGGCAGAGTCCTGCATCTGATCACGGGCCTTCCCAGCAGTCATCCGCCCGCGTCTCCCCAGCCCAGGCCCTGAGACCACGGCTAGGTCGTTTGGAGGGCCGGCGAGCTGGCCCCCGGCGCCTCAACCACACAAGGACGGGCGGCCAGGGCCTCGGCTCCCAGGCCGTCCAGCAGCCTCCTTCAGGCCCATTACCTCTGAATGCCTTCCCCGCGGACAAGGCCGCCCATTGTTAGCCCAGGCTGCATCCCGAGAGACGCCGCTTTTGAATGTCTTGGGGGCAAATTCTTTCCCAAGCTGCAAAGAGCTGGCAAAAGCCTGGCAGCTGAAACAAAACCCCGGGCAGCTCCGTCGCCGGGGAGGCCTGGCAAACGCAGGAGCGCCCGGGAACCGGCCGGGAGCCAGGGCCAACGACGCTGGCGACAGCAGCCAAAGCGACGCTCTCGTCCGGGGAAGGGACCTGCGGGTGGGCTGCAGGCCCCTCTCGCAGACTCCCAGAATCCTGTCAAATGGTGTGTCTTCCAAGCTCGTCAGACCTGTTCTCAACTGAAGGTGCCTGCCAAGGGCAACAGGCAGCCGTCAGCGTCACGCACAGGCCCGCCGTGAGGGTCTCAGGCGTCCTTTCCAGAGCCAGACTCTATCCTGGATTCACAGAGTATTTCTCGTTTCAAATTAAGAAAAAGTACGTGGACCTCTTGGGGGGTTGTTGTTTTGAGAGTCTGGAGCTAAGGTCCACTGGGGGCAAAATGCGGACTGCAGCCCGGGAGACCGGACTTCACGCGGCTCTGAGAAGCTGATGTGGGACCCAGGGGTCGAACTGCCGTGTGTCTCCGGCACTGGCAGGCGGGCTCTTTACCACTGGTGGCCCCAGGGAGCCCTGCACGCGTGTGTCTATGTATATGTGTGTACGTGCATCCATGGATATGTGTGTGTATTCCAAAGACAGAGCCGTTTCATGGGCAAAAGACAAAGAAGCAAAACTACCGTTCACTGAAAATGAAGACATCCGGCAGTCTTCATATTTACGTCTTTCTGTAGAAGGTGGAAGCGGATACCGCCACATTGGAAGACAGTGTGGAGATTCCTCAACAAACCAGAACCACCTCAGGACCCAGCAATCCCACTAAGTAGGCATCTATCCTGAGGAAACCAAAATCTAAAGAGACACGTGCACCCCACTGTTCGTTGCAGCACTCTTTACAAGAGCTAGAACATGGAAGCAACGTAAATGCCCATCGACAGACGAATGGATAAAGCAGCTGTGGTACATATATACAGTGGAATATTACTCAGCCATGAAAGAGAATGCATTTGAGTCAATCCTATTGAGGTGGATGAATCTAGAACCTATAATACAGAGTAAGGTATGGCAGAGAGAGAGAGATAAACATCGTATACTGACACATGTATATGGGATCTAGAAAAACAGTGCTGATCAATAAATATGCAGAGCAGCAATGGAGAGGCGGACATGGAGAACAGTCTTATGGACATTGTGGGGACAGAGGGGAATAGGCTGTGGACGAGGGGAGCTCCAACAGGGGCTCCGTGGCGACCTGGAGGGGTGCGGTGGGGAAGGAGATGTGGGGGAGGTTCGGGATCAGGTCACTGTGTGGCAGTCGACAACACAACTCTGTAAAAATCAATCAGTACACTAAAATAAAAAGTGCCTGTGCAGTCCACGGCTGATGTGTGGACCCAAGCTAAGTGCCCACCGCAGGGTGAACGGACACAGACGACGCGCAGCGCACACGGGGACATCCACCAAGGAATACCATCCCACCACGCACGAGGGACCTCCGCCATCTGTGACAACGTGGGCGGACCGCGAGGCAGCGCGTCTCAGTTACACGGGTCAAACCGAGAAAGACGGGCACCATGATTTCAGTCGTCTCTGGAATATGAAAAACGCGCCTGAAGAAACCCAGCCAACGCCTTTCGATTCGAGCCACAGACAGTGGTCCCGGGCGGGCAGGGCTCAGGGGAACCTCGATGCACACGCGCACTCCCCGAGGGCCGACCTGCACTTCCCACGGCATCAGCCACACCCGCGACGAGAGCTTTCCACCCCACCCACCCCTGCAGCGCCACGCCGGCTGGGCCGGCCGCCGGCCCCCTGACTCATTTCACAGGAGGGAATCATTCTTGCCAGCGGCATTTATTTGCTCCGGCAAACAATGAGAAAAAGGCTGAAACAACTGGGCTCCGCAGCAGTCGGGATTGCCCGCTCTTCTGGGTGTGTTTAGACTCGGTTCTCAGTGACCACGCTTGCCGGCATCTGCCCAGGGCCAAGGCCATGCTAAGTTCCTATTTTGAAAATACCTGTACAGAGTGCCGGAAAGTGATCTCTTTTCCCCCTTGGGAGAATGGGGAGTTGGTCCCCTTGTGCCATTTTATGAAACAAACTCGAGCACTGGCTTCAGCTGACGGACCCCGAGCTATGCCTCAGCCGCTTAATTGCTACGAGAGATGAAAACCTGATAAAAGATGGTTAGGAGATGAAGTCTGAAGACCATCAGGAATGCAGAGCCCAAGAAACCTAATTCTCAGCACGGCACTGAGACATCATTTCACCAGACGCTGCAGACAAAGGCCTGCTTCCCTCCTGGCACCAGGCACGCCTGCGACCAGCGGCATTGCCATTTTAATCCTGCAGACGCCCCACTGCAGGACAGAAAGCGCAGGTCTACGTGTTTCTCGCTCCACCGCGGCCGGCTCTCTGTGACCGCACGGACTGGAGCCCGCCAGGCTCCTCTGTCCACAGGAGTCTCCAGGCAGGAAGGGGAGCTTCCCCACCCGGGGATCGAACCGGGTCTCCTGCACGGCAGGCAGGTTCTTTACCTTCCGAGCCACCAGGGGACTGCAGAAAGCACGTCCCTAAACCAAAGTCTCATTATTGCAATATCCGTGCATCACACGGTCAACCCCCCAGCCCCACCCAGCACTTCTGAGATCGCAACACTGTGTTGATACGGATCATCTGGTTAAGCAATATCTTCACTGGAAAATCTCGGTCGAACATATTTTACAGGGACTCTGGTTTCTCAGTGACCACGTCACAGCCCCCGTGGCCTGTGGAAACCACGGATTCAGGGAGCTTCAGAGTCTGACCTGAGAGGATTCCACGCGGGAACGAGCCACAGCGAGCCAAGGAGAAGGCCGATGCAGAGAGCATGCGAGAGACCACTGTCCGGGCTTCCCTGGTGGTCCAGTGGATAAGGACACCACCTTGCGGGGCAAGGGGCGCCGGTTCGATCCCTGGCCTGGGAAGATCCCACGTGCCGCGGAGCGGCTGGACCCGTGTGTCCAACGACCGAGCTGGAGCTTTGCCGAGAGAGAGGCCACTGCGATGGGAGGCCCACACGGGCCAAAGAACAACGATGGATGAAAATAAATGAAAGACCAATAGAAGTGGCCTGCCCGCCCCCCTCCCTCCCCAACCAGCCCCCAGCCCCCCAAAAGAGAACAAAGAATTCATGCCTTTGAGCTGGGGTTCTGCAGACGGCTTGACAGTCCCTTGGACAGCAAGGAGATCACCCCCGTCCACCCTAAAGGACATCAACCCTGAATAGTCACCGCAAGGACTGAGGCTGAAGCCCCGACACTTTGGCCGCCTGATGCAAAGCGACGAGTCTCTGGAAAGGACCCCGATGCCGGGAAACACAGAGGGAAAAGGGGGCAAGAGGGCTGGAGGGCATCCCTGAGTCACGGGCCTGAGTCCGAGCCCGCTCCGGGGGACGGAAAAGGACAGGGACGCCGGGTGTCCCGCCGTCTGCGGGGCTGCAAAGAGCCAGACACCACTGAGCAACTAAACCGAACTGATGCTTAAATTCATTAGCTGAAATAATCACTGAATTGTCCATTATTTACTTGGCCACGCCAGGCCAGGCAGGATCGTTCCTTGAGGCCCACGCGCTCTCGGGCTAAGCGGCAGGTGGGCGCTTTGCTTCCCAACCAGCGACGGACCCGGGGTCTTCCGCGTGGGACAGCGGGTTCTCCACCCCGGGGCCGTCAGCCACGGCCCCGGTCACGGTTCTCAGGGACGCTGGCCGTGTTTCTGCAGCCAGTCCCTGTGTGCACCTCCTGGGGTTTATTTTTTTGCGCACTCAGCTCTCTGGAGTCAAGCCCCGTGGCCTGTGGAAACCACGGATTCAGGGAGCTTCAGAGTCTGACCTGAGAGGATTCCACGCGGGAACGAGCCACAGCGAGCCAAGGAGAAGGCCGATGCAGAGAGCATGCGAGAGACCACTGTCCGGGCTTCCCTGGTGGTCCAGTGGATAAGGACACCACCTTGCGGGGCAAGGGGCGCCGGTTCGATCCCTGGCCTGGGAAGATCCCACGTGCCGCGGAGCGGCTGGACCCGTGTGTCCAACGACCGAGCTGGAGCTTTGCCGAGAGAGAGGCCACTGCGATGGGAGGCCCACACGGGCCAAAGAACAACGATGGATGAAAATAAATGAAAGACCAATAGAAGTGGCCTGCCCGCCCCCTCCCTCCCCAACCAGCCCCCAGCCCCCCAAAAGAGAACAAAGAATTCATGCCTTTGAGCTGGGGTTCTGCAGACGGCTTGACAGTCCCTTGGACAGCAAGGAGATCACCCCCGTCCACCCTAAAGGACATCAACCCTGAATAGTCACCGCAAGGACTGAGGCTGAAGCCCCGACACTTTGGCCGCCTGATGCAAAGCGACGAGTCTCTGGAAAGGACCCCGATGCCGGGAAACACAGAGGGAAAAGGGGGCAAGAGGGCTGGAGGGCATCCCTGAGTCACGGGCCTGAGTCCGAGCCCGCTCCGGGGGACGGAAAAGGACAGGGACGCCGGGTGTCCCGCCGTCTGCGGGGCTGCAAAGAGCCAGACACCACTGAGCAACTAAACCGAACTGATGCTTAAATTCATTAGCTGAAATAATCACTGAATTGTCCATTATTTACTTGGCCACGCCAGGCCAGGCAGGATCGTTCCTTGAGGCCCACGCGCTCTCGGGCTAAGCGGCAGGTGGGCGCTTTGCTTCCCAACCAGCGACGGACCCGGGGTCTTCCGCGTGGGACAGCGGGTTCTCCACCCCGGGGCCGTCAGCCACGGCCCCGGTCACGGTTCTCAGGGACGCTGGCCGTGTTTCTGCAGCCAGTCCCTGTGTGCACCTCCTGGGGTTTATTTTTTTGCGCACTCAGCTCTCTGGAGTCAAGCCCACAACATATCGTGTTCTGCGGATTCCCGAAAGGGTTGCCGGGACAGGATGTGACCAATTAGCTGCACACGGAGGCCTGAAGGAGCCACTTGAGGTCCCCACTTTCCCGCAGCCCGCGATGGGGGAGACCCAAGGTCCGTCCCTCGGCGGGAAGGTGCCCGGGGGAGGAAACGGCAGCCCGCTCCAGCACGCCTGCCTGGACAGCTCCGTGGCTCGTCCAAAGACGCAAAGAGCCGCGCACGCCCGAGCGACCTTGGCGAGTCCTAAAGGCGTCAGACGCACTACCATCAGCTGGTGCCTGAAGGAACCAGGGTCTGTCCCCAGCGGTCCCCCTCCGCCCCACCTCTAGGCCTGAATTTTCAGCTGCAGGACACAGATGTTCCTCCCTCCTCCCAGGGTGCCAATCGCAGCAAAATCGATGAGGCGGGGCTTGCCTGGTGGTCCAGTGGGTCAGGACACCGCCTTGCAGTGCAAGGGATGCCAGTTCGATCCCTGGCCTGGGAAGATCCCACATGCAGCGGAGCGGCTGGACCGATGTGTCCAATCACCGAGCCGGAGCTCTGGAGCGCATGTGCCCGGAGCCGGTGCTCTGTGACAACAGAGGCCACTGCGATGGGAGGCCCACACGGGCCAGAGAACAAAGATGGATGAAAATAGATAATGAAAGACCAATAGAAGTGACCCGCCTGCTCCCCTCCCTCCCCAACCCCCCATAAATAAATAAATAAATAAATCTTAAAAAAAAAAGAAAAAAAAAAAAACCTATGAGGCATTTTCAGGGAACGTGGGGTAAGCCTTCAGGCCGCAACCTCGAGGTAACTCAACATCAACCGAGGAATCCAGCTTGGAGAAAGACGTGAAAATACACCTAGGGACGTTTTCCTTTTAAGCTCATTTCCCTCCCTGCTCTTAGGAGCTGTGCGATTAAATCTAGAACAAATAACGCTTCAAGTACAGGAGCAGATGTTTATTCGCTCGACTTCAAGAGTTTCGACTGCGGCCGTTTCAGTGTCTGATTATCGCGGGGACCTGAAATGCACGTCTGCTCTCTTTCCGTGTGTTTCAGGAAAATGATCAGACTGTAACATGTGCGGGAATAATCCCGTCTCCTGCTAGAACCATCAGGCTGTTACCCAGAGCAGTTTAAGAAAACACTTGAGTTGCTTTCCGACACGTGTTAATACCTATGTGAGCTAAGAACGGTGGAGGTATCAGGTTTCTTTAAGAAATGGAAAGAATGTGCTAAGACAGGCATCCGGCTCCTTCGAGGAAGGCCCACATTCTTCATTCACCTCGACTGAGGTCACCAAGCAGTTTGTGGTGTAAGAGCAGGGAATTTCAGGGAATTCCCTGGTGGCCCAGTGGCTAAGGCTCTGTGCTCCTCATGCAGGGGGCCCTGGGTTCGATCCCTGGTCAGGGAACTAGAGCCTACCTGCTACAATGGAGACCCAATGCAGCCAAATAAATATAAATAAAATATAAAAAAGAAAAGAAAAGAGTAAGGCATTTCAATGAAGTAAAAGTCCTCAACAGTTTCCTAGGAAGAAATGACTCAAATGTGTGAAAAAGCCCTACAGGACAGCATTTCACAGGCAAACTCTTTGCTTGCCTCCTGCCTCGCCTGCCCTTTCCGGCAGCCCCGTGTGCTCCGTGCTGAGTCCCTCGGTCGTGTCTACCTCTTCGCAACCCCGTGGCACCCACCAGGCGCCTCTGTCCACGGAACTCTCCAGAAAAGGACACGGGAGTGGGCAGCCTTTTCCTTCTCCAGGGAATCTTCCCCGTCCAGGGCCCCTTGGGGGCTTAGGTCACCACAACGCCTTGTCCCAGAACGGGCCCAAAGCCAACAGGAGCTGAGGACGGAGAGCCTGCATTTCCTCAGCGATTCCTGGGCTCTCCACGGGGCTGGCACAGAAAGCCTAGACCCACACCATGGAGCCAGAACCGGAGGGCAGCTTGTCCGCTGCCTTGCCTCTAAGCTCCAGGCCGACACAGAATGTCCCCAGCGATGCAGGAGGCTGCATGCCCTTCGCCAGCCACGGAAAGAGGGCCACCTGCCGTGCACAGTCAAGGTGGAGCTCCCAGGAAAATCTCAGCGCCCTCTGCTCACAGCTTCGAGAGAGCTCAGGGAGGGTAACGCGACCGTGAGGAAAACAACAAACTCTCTGGCTGTCAAGGGGTGATTCTGTCTTCTGTGATGACCTTCCACGGTAGGGAAAAGAATGCCAGTGCTATCAAGATCAGTGTATTTGCACTTCCCTGGTGGTCCAGTGGGTCAGGACACCGCCTTGCAGTGCAGGGGGCGCCGGTTCGATCCCGGGCCTGGGAGGATCCCACATGCCACAGAGCGGCTGGACCGATGTGTCCAATTACCCAGCCGGGGCTCTGGAGCGCATGCGCCCGGAGCCGGTGCTCTGCGACAACAGAGGCCACCGCGATGGGAGGCCCACAGGAGCCAAAGAACAAAGATGGATGAAAATAGAGAAATGAAAGACCAATGGAAGTGGCCCACAAAAAATAAGAAAAGAAGCCATCACTGAAAGTAGGTCTGACACACACCCCAGGGGCAAAATACCGTAACACCTGAGCCCGAAAAGAAAAGAGTAAGGCATTTCAATGAAGTAAAAGTCCTCAACAGTTTCCTAGGAAGAAATGACTCAAATGTGTGAAAAAGCCCTACAGGACAGCATTTCACAGGCAAACTCTTTGCTTGCCTCCTGCCTCGCCTGCCCTTTCCGGCAGCCCCGTGTGCTCCGTGCTGAGTCCCTCGGTCGTGTCTACCTCTTCGCAACCCCGTGGCACCCACCAGGCGCCTAGGTCCACGGAACTCTCCAGAAAAGGACACGGGAGTGGGCAGCCTTTTCCTTCTCCAGGGAATCTTCCCCGTCCAGGGCCCCTTGGGGGCTTAGGTCACCACAACGCCTTGTCCCAGAACGGGCCCAAAGCCAACAGGAGCTGAGGACGGAGAGCCTGCATTTCCTCAGCGATTCCTGGGCTCTCCACGGGGCTGGCACAGAAAGCCTAGACCCACACCATGGAGCCAGAACCGGAGGGCAGCTTGTCCGCTGCCTTGCCTCTAAGCTCCAGGCCGACACAGAATGTCCCCAGCGATGCAGGAGGCTGCATGCCCTTCGCCAGCCACGGAAAGAGGGCCACCTGCCGTGCACAGTCAAGGTGGAGCTCCCAGGAAAATCTCAGCGCCCTCTGCTCACAGCTTCGAGAGAGCTCAGGGAGGGTAACGCGACCGTGAGGAAAACAACAAACTCTCTGGCTGTCAAGGGGTGATTCTGTCTTCTGTGATGACCTTCCACGGTAGGGAAAAGAATGCCAGTGCTATCAAGATCAGTGTATTTGCACTTCCCTGGTGGTCCAGTGGGTCAGGACACCGCCTTGCAGTGCAGGGGGCGCCGGTTCGATCCCGGGCCTGGGAGGATCCCACATGCCACAGAGCGGCTGGACCGATGTGTCCAATTACCCAGCCGGGGCTCTGGAGCGCATGCGCCCGGAGCCGGTGCTCTGCGACAACAGAGGCCACCGCGATGGGAGGCCCACAGGAGCCAAAGAACAAAGATGGATGAAAATAGAGAAATGAAAGACCAATGGAAGTGGCCCACAAAAAATAAGAAAAGAAGCCATCACTGAAAGTAGGTCTGACACACACCCCAGGGGCAAAATACCGTAACACCTGAGCCCGCTGCGTCAAATATGAATATATGCTCGCTTTCCCACGGCAGTAACACTGAGCAGCAGTGACTCTGCCGTCTGCAGCGGTTTTTATAGACTTCACAATTAAATTAAATGCAGTCCACCTGCAGTTACACTATATGGTGCTGGGGAAGGCTGCTGAGAGCCTCCCGGGACGGCAAAGAGATCCCACCCGTCCATCCTGAAGGAAACCCACCCGGAACAGTCACGGGAGGGGACGACACTGGGGCTGGAGCTCCAATCCTCTGGCCACCTGATGCGAAGAACGGACTCACTGGAAAAGACCCTGATGTTGGGGAGAAACAGGAGGAGACGGGGACGTCAGAGGATGAGGCGGCTGGACGGCATCACCAACTCACTGGACGTGAGTCTGAGCAGCTCCGGGAGGTGGGGAGGGACAGGGGAGCCCGGGGCACTGCTGTCCACGGGGTCGCACAGAGTCGGACGTGACCGAGAGACTGAACTGGCGGATGGTTAAACTACATACATTCAGAGCTTCCCTGTCGGCTGAAGAATCTGCCTGCCAATGCGGGATACCCGAGTTCCGTCCCTGGCCCGGGAAGATCCCCTAGAGAAACGCATGGCCACCCCGTCCCGTCTTCCTGCCTGGACACTCCCGTGGACAGAGGACGTGGACCACGGGCTCCCAAAGAGTCGGACACGACTTAGCGACTCAACCACATACACTCATCCGTATTTCATCATGTACTCATCTAAATGAGCAACAGGGGAAAACACAGAGGAAAACACACTCCTGATTCTCTAACTTACACGAGGCAAGTAACGGCAACCATTTCAAGACCCAAATGCAACGGCTTTGTTTCAAAACTAAAATTACAACGAAAATAAATTTCACAGGGTAAGTTCAGGCCATCTTAAATTCCAAAGGAGTCCAAAATGAACTCATGTATCATGATACTTTGCCAAATTTACGGAAACAATGGGTTGGATATCCTGACAACCGTTCACCTTCTTTTTAGCCGACTTAGAAATAAACCACTGGTTTTACACTCTTCTGAGAGATTGGAGATAGGAGGGTTTCACTCCACAGGAAGCATCATTTTTTTTTAAACAAACAGGACAATGACGGGGCCTCTGTGCACACGGGGACAAACCCTGAAATGCAATCTGTGCCTTTTCGTACAAGAGTGATTCGCCGACATTCCAGTCAGTTTTTTCTTTTTTTAATCTTGACCTCTGGGCTTCCCATGGAGGTGGGTAAGGACACTGCCTTGCAGGGCAAGGGGCGCGGTTTCAATCCCTGGCCTGGGAAGATCCCACGTGCCGCGGAGCGGCTGGACCCATGTGTCCAATTACCAAGCCGGAGCTCTAGTGTGCATGTGCCCAGGGCCGGTGCTCTGTGACAACAGACGGCACCGCAATAGGAGGTCCACAAGAGCCAAAAGAACAAAGATGGATGAAAATAGATAAACGAAAGACCAACAGAAGTGGCCCGCCCATCCGTCTCCCTCCCCACCCCACTCCCCCGCCCAAAAAAGATAATCTTGACCTCTTCTATTGGTCTTTCATTTATCCATTTCCATCCATCTTTGTTCTCTGGCCCGTGTGGGCCTCCCATCGCAGTGGCCTCTCTCGCTCCAGAGCTCCGGCTCGATCGTTGGACACACGGGTCCAGCCCACGCGGGATCTTCCTGGGCCAGGGATTGAACCGGCGCCCCTTGCACAGCAAGGCGGTGTCCTTACCCACTGGACCACCAGGGAAGCCCCACATTCAGTTTTAAGATCTACACGAGCCGGTGCTCTGGAGCACTTGCACCCACAGAAGGTGCTCTGCAGCGAGAGGGGCCCCTGCAGTGGGAGGCCCACGCAGGCCAAAGAATAAAGATCGATGAAAATAAATAAAGTTAAAAAACAATTAAAAAAAAAAAGAGGCCAAAATTTTTAAAAAACAAGGATCTACTCCGACACGAGACGGACGGTGCTTCACTGCTATAGATCTGCCCCATTCTAATGCAGACATTTTTCTTCCCTTTCTAGTCACGAACGTTCCAACACCAAAGCGACCCAAGGGGAGGCCATGGGAGCATTCAAGGCCGACGAATGACGTCTCTGGTCAACAAGGATGAGCCTAAAGCACAGAGAGCCTGAGGAAGGGGTGACAGTGAGCCTGGGAGCGCGGGTGGCCGGGAGGGAGGCGCTCAGCAAGAGGCCGGCTGCGCGCGCAGTGGACACCAAGGGCATCAGAGCGTCAGGTCAGCAGGCGCGTCGCCAGAGGAGGGACGCTTACCTCGGGCGGCGGAGCTCCCGCGTGGACCCGTGCCTCTCGGCCTCTCCGCAGGACCGACGTCACAGCCGGCCCTTTCTCCGGGGCGGGGCGCGGTTTCAATCCCTGGCCTGGGAAGATCCCACGTGCCGCGGAGCGGCTGGACCCATGTGTCCAATTACCAAGCCGGAGCTCTAGTGTGCATGTGCCCAGGGCCGGTGCTCTGTGACAACAGACGGCACCGCAATAGGAGGTCCACAAGAGCCAAAAGAACAAAGATGGATGAAAATAGATAAACGAAAGACCAACAGAAGTGGCCCGCCCATCCGTCTCCCTCCCCACCCCACTCCCCCGCCCAAAAAAGATAATCTTGACCTCTTCTATTGGTCTTTCATTTATCCATTTCCATCCATCTTTGTTCTCTGGCCCGTGTGGGCCTCCCATCGCAGTGGCCTCTCTCGCTCCAGAGCTCCGGCTCGATCGTTGGACACACGGGTCCAGCCCACGCGGGATCTTCCTGGGCCAGGGATTGAACCGGCGCCCCTTGCACAGCAAGGCGGTGTCCTTACCCACTGGACCACCAGGGAAGCCCCACATTCAGTTTTAAGATCTACACGAGCCGGTGCTCTGGAGCACTTGCACCCACAGAAGGTGCTCTGCAGCGAGAGGGGCCCCTGCAGTGGGAGGCCCACGAGGCCAAAGGATGACGATGGATGAGAATAAATAAAGTTAAAAAACAATTAAAAAAAAAAAGAGGCCAAAATTTTTAAAAAACAAGGATCTACTCCGACACGAGACGGACGGTGCTTCACTGCTATAGATCTGCCCCATTCTAATGCAGACATTTTTCTTCCCTTTCTAGTCACGAACGTTCCAACACCAAAGCGACCCAAGGGGAGGCCATGGGAGCATTCAAGGCCGACGAATGACGTCTCTGGTCAACAAGGATGAGCCTAAAGCACAGAGAGCCTGAGGAAGGGGTGACAGTGAGCCTGGGAGCGCGGGTGGCCGGGAGGGAGGCGCTCAGCAAGAGGCCGGCTGCGCGCGCAGTGGACACCAAGGGCATCAGAGCGTCAGGTCAGCAGGCGCGTCGCCAGAGGAGGGACGCTTACCTCGGGGCGTGCGCGGAGCTCCCGCGTGGACCCGTGCCTCTCGGCCTCTCCGCAGGACCGACGTCACAGCCGGCCCTTTTTCCGGGGGCGGGGGCGGGGGCGCGCCCGCCTGAAAGCAGAGGTCTCCTGGTCAGGCCACCGCCCGCTGCCCGCGCTGCCTTCACCCTTCTGCCGTGTCACGGGTGGGACTCGACGTCCCGCCCCCTGTTCACGGGACAGCAAAGGCGTTCTCGAGGAACGCTGCTGGATGGACGCGTGCACCTGCCGTCGTGAGGTCGTGCGTGAGCGCCTGGCTCAGCCACGGACACGGTGATGAGGAAGCAAGTCCGGCAGGCGGCCGGCACACCCGGAGGCGGCCCGAACTGTCCTGGAGCGCTCTGTCCGGGCCAAAGCAACTCTGCTGAACTTACGGTTCTGCAAAGACGCTGGGCCATCAGCTCTCGCCTGGGGCAAGGCCGGCCCCTGTCTCCCAGCCCTGGTGGAGACGGCGCAGGAGCCTCCCAAAGGACCCCCACACACCGGCACTTTCGCTCTCCGCCAAGGCGCCCCGGCAACGAGAGACTCTCGCCTCGAGCCCACCACCGGCACCAGCTCCTGGCTCTCAGCGGGCCTAGCCAGCTGTTCAGAGAGCCAACTCGAGGTGGGTACGCCTCAACTAAATCGGCATTTTATGCCTGCCTTCCCTGGAAAAGCCCCCGAGGCTGGGAAAGACGGCGGGCAGGAGGAGAAGGGGGCGACCGAGGACGAGAGGGCTGGACGGCATCCCCAGCCCATGGACAGGAGTCTGAGCAGCTCCGGGAGACGGGAAGCCACAGGTGAACCTGACCGGAAGCCCTCCACGGGGTCGCGGAGCATCGGACACGAGCCCATTTCATCTTTTAAAACGAGTTACGACCACGGAGAGGTTCCACTTCTTCCAGCCACAGGCTCAAAGCATTGTCTTTTTCATCAGGTCACTCAAAAGCTAATGAGAGGGCTTCCCCTGGTGGTCCAGTGGGTAAGGACACCGCCTTGCAGTGCAAGGGGCGCCCGGGTTTGATCCCTGGCCCGGAAAGATCCCACGTGCGCGGAGCGCTGGACCGATGTGTCCAATCACCGAGCCGGAGCTCTGGGCGCATGCGCCCAGAGCTGGTGCTCTGACGACAGACGTCACAGCCGGCCCTTTCTCCGGGTGCGGGGGCGCGCCCGCCTGAAAGCAGAGGTCTCCTGGTCAGGCCACCGCCCGCTGCCCGCGCTGCCTTCACCCTTCTGCCGTGTCACGGGTGGGACTCGACGTCCCGCCCCCTGTTCACGGGACAGCAAAGGCGTTCTCGAGGAACGCTGCTGGATGGACGCGTGCACCTGCCGTCGTGAGGTCGTGCGTGAGCGCCTGGCTCAGCCACGGACACGGTGATGAGGAAGCAAGCCCGGGCAGGCGGCCGGCACACCCGGAGGCGGCCCGAACTGTCCTGGAGCGCTCTGTCCGGGCCAAAGCAACTCTGCTGAACTTACGGTTCTGCAAAGACGCTGGGCCATCAGCTCTCGCCTGGGGCAAGGCCGGCCCCTGTCTCCCAGCCCTGGTGGAGACGGCGCAGGAGCCTCCCAAAGGACCCCCACACACCGGCACTTTCGCTCTCCGCCAAGGCGCCCCGGCAACGAGAGACTCTCGCCTCGAGCCCACCACCGGCACCAGCTCCTGGCTCTCAGCGGGCCTAGCCAGCTGTTCAGAGAGCCAACTCGAGGTGGGTACGCCTCAACTAAATCGGCATTTTATGCCTGCCTTCCCTGGAAAAGCCCCCGAGGCTGGGAAAGACGGCGGGCAGGAGGAGAAGGGGGCGACCGAGGACGAGAGGGCTGGACGGCATCCCCAGCCCATGGACAGGAGTCTGAGCAGCTCCGGGAGACGGGGAGGGACAGGGGAGCCTGGCGGGCGGCCGTCCACGGGGTCGCGGAGCATCGGACACGAGCCCATTTCATCTTTTAAAACGAGTTACGACCACGGAGAGGTTCCACTTCTTCCAGCCACAGGCTCAAAGCATTGTCTTTTTCATCAGGTCACTCAAAAGCTAATGAGAGGGCTTCCCCTGGTGGTCCAGTGGGTAAGGACACCGCCTTGCAGTGCAAGGGGCGCCGGTTCGATCCCTGGCCCGGAAAGATCCCACGTGCCGCGGAGCGGCTGGACCGATGTGTCCAATCACCGAGCCGGAGCTCTGGGGCGCATGCGCCCAGAGCTGGTGCTCTGCAACGACAGACGCCACCGCGATGGGAGGCCCACACGGGCCAAGGAACAAAGACGGATGAAAATAGAGAAATGGAAGACCAATAGAAGTGGCCCGCCCGCTCCCCTCCCTCCCCAACCCCACCCCCGCCCAAAAAAAAAAAAAAAATAAATCTTAAAAAAAAAAAAAAAAAAAAAAGCTAATGAGAGAATTCTCACTGTGGGAAATGGTGCTAACGAACAGTGTCCCCTTGTAGCCTCTGGGAGCCGCCGACACGTGTGTTGAAGACAGAACGGGAAAGCGGTGGGAAACAGTCCTAACAAAACGCATTCCCTGGCAGCCTCTGGTGCCCGTCCATGTTCACCCGTGAGGCTGGTCGAATTCTGTTCACTCGAGTTACAAGTCTACAAAAAAGCACGACACAGCCACCGAAAGCCCTTGCTAAACCTAACACGACTTGGTAAACCTCCACCGTGGGCTGCCTGCCCTCTGGGATATGATGCACGGCCTAATGTTTTTTTCCCCTTCCGCCCAGAAATCGTCTGAGAAGATAACCACAAAGTCTTTAGAACCTTCTGAAAGAGACGGAAGGCCCAGACCTGTCTTCAGTGTTTGGACAGAGAAATGGCCACCGGCGACGCCATGGGACACCCATTTCACGGTCCGCCTGGGACGGATGGCCCCTGGGTGAGGAAGCCGGGCCTTGTGTCGCCACAGCGAGGGGTGGGCTCAGCGGCTTGGCGGTCCCTGGCGGACACAAAGCGAAGGAGCAGAAAGCACGCCGGTGGACTGGATGGACAGCAAGAGGGCCTCGCCCTGAAGCCGATCAAGACACACGGAAGATGCCTCTCGTTGTTCGGGAGAGCGGGTGTGACAGGCAGGCGAAGGCAGCCACGGAAACGCGCGGACAGGGGCACCCGGGGGAAGTCAATCAAAGGGGCTTGACGCAGAGCGCAGAGCCGGGAGGGACGGCAGGGAACAGGAGGGACCAGGGGTGGGCAGAGAGGCCCGTCCACAAGAGAGCGCGGACACCGCTTGTGCGCGGGCTGCAGGGAAGGCTGGGGCGCGGGTGGAATCCGCGATGGGCGCATGCGCCCAGAGCCGGTGCTCTGCAACGACAGACGCCACCGCGATGGGAGGCCCACACGGGCCAAGGAACAAAGATGGATGAAAATAGAGAAATGAAAGACCAATAGAAGTGGCCCGCCTGCTCCCCTCCCTCCCCCCCCCACCCCCCCCAAAATAAATAAATAAATAAATCTTTAAAAAAAAAAAAAAAAAAAAAGCTAATGAGAGAATTCTCACTGTGGGAAATGGTGCTAACGAACAGTGTCCCCTTGTAGCCTCTGGGAGCCGCCGACACGTGTGTTGAAGACAGAACGGGAAAGCGGTGGGAAACAGTCCTAACAAAACGCATTCCCTGGCAGCCTCTGGTGCCCGTCCATGTTCACCCGTGAGGCTGGTCGAATTCTGTTCACTCGAGTTACAAGTCTACAAAAAAGCACGACACAGCCACCGAAAGCCCTTGCTAAACCTAACACGACTTGGTAAACCTCCACCGTGGGCTGCCTGCCCTCTGGGATATGATGCACGGCCTAATGTTTTTTTCCCCTTCCGCCCAGAAATCGTCTGAGAAGATAACCACAAAGTCTTTAGAACCTTCTGAAAGAGACGGAAGGCCCAGACCTGTCTTCAGTGTTTGGACAGAGAAATGGCCACCGGCGACGCCATGGGACACCCATTTCACGGTCCGCCTGGGACGGATGGCCCCTGGGTGAGGAAGCCGGGGCCTTGTGTCGCCACAGCGAGGGGGTGGGCTCAGCGGCTTGGCGGTCCCTGGCGGACACAAACGAAGGAGCAGAAAGCACGCCGGTGGACTGGATGGACAGCAAGAGGGCCTCGCCTACGAAGCCGATCAAGACACACGGAAGATGCCTCTCGTTGTTCGGGAGAGCGGGTGTGACAGGCAGGCGAAGGCAGCCACGGAAACGCGAGGACAGGGGCACCGGAGGAAGTCAATCAAAGGGGCTTGGACGCAGAGCGCAGAGCCGGGAGGGACGGCAGGGAACAGGAGGGACCAGGGGTGGGCAGAGAGGCCCGTCCACAAGAGAGCGCGGACACCGCTTGTGCGCCGGGCTGCAGGGAAGGCCGGGGCGCGGGGTGGAACAGAGCTGGCTGCAGAGAAAAACACAAGGGGCACCTGGAGCGTTTCCCAGCTCAGGCTGAGCACCAGGTTCCCACAGCTGAGAAAGGCTGAGCTCATCGATCACACGGCCTGCACCTGGAGGCAGAGGGGCTGCGGAACGCCAACAGAGAGGAAAAAAGCCAAAGGCACAACCACACACGGGCACGGCAGATTCTGAAATGGGGCAGCGCCCGCTTCCAGAGTCCGCGGGCTGCATCATTCAAGGCCACGTTAAAAACCTTCTCTGTCGGGACGTCCCGGGGGGATCCAGTGGCTAAGGCTCTGTGCTCCCAATGCCGGGGGCCCGGGTTCGATCCCCGGTCAGGGAACTAGAGCCCACATGCTACAACTAAGACCCAATGCAGCCAAATAAATATAAATTAAATATTTTTTAAAAAGAAAAAACAAAAAACCTATGCCTATCAGATGGATGACCCTCATCATCGAGGGGGTCCTGCTGAGACACACAGTGAGGGGAGCATTTTCTGACTTCAATAGCGACACGCATGTCTGGAAGAGGACCGTGTGTCAGGGTCCGTGCAGCACCGCGCCCCTCCCCCGCCGGCCAGCTCACGCACAGGGACGGCACGGGGGTCCCCACATCTCTGAGAGAGTGGCATTTTGAACTGCCTCACCCACGATCCTGGATGTTTCCAACATCTCACCCTTCTTCCCACTCCACACAAGAGAACTATGGCGTGACACCCTTTCAGCATGGACCTTGCTTGACATTTGCCCCAGCAGAAGCCGACTTCTGTCAAAGTCAGCCCTCCCGTGTGAAGAGGAAAGTCAGCCGCGGCTCAAAGTTCAAGGTCCAGAGAAGGGCGTGGGCTCCACTCCCGACCCCAGGGCCGCTGTGGACTGCGTGAACGTGGCAGCGTCGCCGAACCCTCAGGAATCTCACAGCCAGACCACGCTGGCTTATTTCACTCCACAAATAACCACGGGGAGGGACACACAGACCCCCACAGCTGATTCACGTTGATGTCTGGCAGAAACCAACACGACACTGTGGAGCGATTATCCAACAACCGCTATGTGCCCCGGGCTGCAGGGAAGGCTGGGCGCGGTGGAACAGAGCTGGCTGCAGAGAAAACACAAGGGGCACCTGGAGCGTTTCCCAGCTCAGGCTGAGCACCAGGTTCCCACAGCTGAGAAAGGCTGGGCTCATCGATCACACGGCCTGCACCGGGAGGCAGAGGGCTGGGGAACGCCAACAGAGAGGAAAAAAGCCAAAGGCACAACCACACACGGGCACGGCAGATTCTGAAATGGGGCAGCGCCCGCTTCCAGAGTCCGCGGGCTGCATCATTCAAGGCCACGTTAAAAACCTTCTCTGTCGGGACGTCCCGGGGGGATCCAGTGGCTAAGGCTCTGTGCTCCCAATGCCGGGGGCCCGGGTTCGATCCCCGGTCAGGGAACTAGAGCCCACATGCTACAACTAAGACCCAATGCAGCCAAATAAATATAAATTAAATATTTTTTAAAAAGAAAAAACAAAAAACCTATGCCTATCAGATGGATGACCCTCATCATCGAGGGGGTCCTGCTGAGACACACAGTGAGGGGAGCATTTTCTGACTTCAATAGCGACACGCATGTCTGGAAGAGGACCGTGTGTCAGGGTCCGTGCAGCACCGCGCCCCTCCCCCGCCGGCCAGCTCACGCACAGGGACGGCACGGGGGTCCCCACATCTCTGAGAGAGTGGCATTTTGAACTGCCTCACCCACGATCCTGGATGTTTCCAACATCTCACCCTTCTTCCCACTCCACACAAGAGAACTATGGCGTGACACCCTTTCAGCATGGACCTTGCTTGACATTTGCCCCAGCAGAAGCCGACTTCTGTCAAAGTCAGCCCTCCCGTGTGAAGAGGAAAGTCAGCCGCGGCTCAAAGTTCAAGGTCCAGAGAAGGGCGTGGGCTCCACTCCCGACCCCAGGGCCGCTGTGGACTGCGTGAACGTGGCAGCGTCGCCGAACCCTCAGGAATCTCACAGCCAGACCACGCTGGCTTATTTCACTCCACAAATAACCACGGGGAGGGACACACAGACCCCCACAGCTGATTCACGTTGATGTCTGGCAGAAACCAACACGACACTGTGGAGCGATTATCCTCCAATTAAAAATATGTGGGCTTCCCTGGTGGTCCAGTGGGTAAAGAGTCCACCTTGCCGTGCAAGGGGCGCCGGTTCGATCCCTGGCCCGGGAAGATCCCACATGCCGCGGAGCAGCTGGACCAGTGTGTCCAATGACCAAGCCGGTGCTCTGCAGCGAGAGAGGCCACTGAGATGGGAGGCCCACACGGGCCAGAGAACAAAGATGGACAAAAATAAACAAATAAACCAATAAAAAAAATTAATACGCTTTCAAAATAAATGTTTTTTTTAAAAAAAAAAAAAAGGAATAACTGTGCCAAGAAAGAAAAACCTTCATGTTTCTGTTATTAGATTTTTAAGAAGTATTTTTTCAATTGCTGAAACTGTTGTTATTCGTCAGTTAAATATGTATGCGTTTGGGAGAGGAACAGGAAATCTAGGGCACCTGTCCTAAGCAGAGCCCTTGATGTTTACAACAGTAAAAAGCTGAAATGTCTGTGCAACATACGAGCAAGGAGAAGCCTGCCGAAAGATTCAGTGAGGTTGATGGGAAACCTTCACTATGCACACCTTCATGTGAAGCTGGAATTTTCCGGAACCGCACGAACTGAAACGTTTTTTCCAAATCCATGCTAATACTTTAATACAAGCTTTTCTTTTTTATGAGAAAGGTTTTTTTTTTTTTTTTTCTTAATTTTTGGCTTCTCTCATTGGTTTTTTATCTATTTTCATCCGTCTTTGTTCTCTGGCCCGTGTGGGCCTCCCATCGCAGTGGCCTCTCTCGCTGCAGAGCACCGGCCCCGGGCGCATGCGCTCCAGAGCTCCGGCTCGGTGATTGGACACATGGGCGCATGCGCTCCAGAGCTCCGGCTCGGTGATTGGACACATGGGCGCATGCGCTCCAGAGTTCCGGCTCGGTGATTGGACACATGGGCGCATGCGCTCCAGAGCTCCGGCTCGGTGATTGGACACATGGGCGCATGCGCTCCAGAGCTCCGGCTCGGTCGTTGGACACACGGGTCCAGCCGCTCCGCGGCACGCGGGATCTTCCCGGGCCAGGGATCGAACCCTGCACTGCAAGGCAGGCTCTTTACCCGCCGGGCCCCCAGGGAAGCCCAATACAAGGCTTTCTTAAACACACAAGAAAACAAAGAGAAACCACTAAGATGTAACTAGGAAAACGGCTGCGAAGGCAGCTCAGCGGTAAAGAATCCGCCTGCCGGGACCTGTGCTCTGTCCCTGGGTCAGGCAGACGCCCTGAGATGGGAGGCCCACACGGGCCAGAGAACAAAGATGGACAAAAATAAACAAATAAACCAATAAAAAATAAATACGTTTTCAAATAAAATTTTTTTTTAAAAAAAAAAAAAAAGGAATAACTGTGCCAAGAAAGAAAAACCTTCATGTTTCTGTTATTAGATTTTTAAGAAGTATTTTTTCAATTGCTGAAACTGTTGTTATTCGTCAGTTAAATATGTATGCGTTTGGGAGAGGAACAGGAAATCTAGGGCACCTGTCCTAAGCAGAGCCCTTGATGTTTACAACAGTAAAAAGCTGAAATGTCTGTGCAACATACGAGCAAGGAGAAGCCTGCCGAAAGATTCAGTGAGGTTGATGGGAAACCTTCACTATGCACACCTTCATGTGAAGCTGGAATTTTCCGGAACCGCACGAAACTGAAACGTTTTTTCCAAATCCATGCTAATACTTTAATACAAGCTTTTCTTTTTTATGAGAAAGGTTTTTTTTTTTTTTTTTCTTAATTTTTGGCTTCTCTCATTGGTTTTTTATCTATTTTCATCCGTCTTTGTTCTCTGGCCCGTGTGGGCCTCCCATCGCAGTGGCCTCTCTCGCTGCAGAGCACCGGCCCCGGGCGCATGCGCTCCAGAGCTCCGGCTCGGTGATTGGACACATGGGCGCATGCGCTCCAGAGCTCCGGCTCGGTGATTGGACACATGGGCGCATGCGCTCCAGAGTTCCGGCTCGGTGATTGGACACATGGGCGCATGCGCTCCAGAGCTCCGGCTCGGTGATTGGACACATGGGCGCATGCGCTCCAGAGCTCCGGCTCGGTCGTTGGACACACGGGTCCAGCCGCTCCGCGGCACGCGGGATCTTCCCGGGCCAGGGATCGAACCCTGCACTGCAAGGCAGGCTCTTTACCCGCCGGGCCCCCAGGGAAGCCCAATACAAGGCTTTCTTAAACACACAAGAAAACAAAGAGAAACCACTAAGATGTAACTAGGAAAACGGCTGCGAAGGCAGCTCAGCGGTAAAGAATCCGCCTGCCGGGACCTGTGCTCTGTCCCTGGGTCAGGCAGACGCCCTGGAGAAGGAAACGGCAGCCCACCCCAGTCGGCGGGGTCACAAAGAGGCGGACAGGACTGAGCCCCTGGACACCGGCAACAACACACCGGGAAAAACACAACAGGCACCGGCAACGAGCAACGGAGCTCTGAGTCTGGAGAGACTTCCACCGCGGACGCTGCCCCCGGGGACGCGCTCTGGAAGGCGCACCTGCTCAGCGGCTGGGCCGGCCGGACGCTCCGCGACCCCGGGGACGGCAGCCCGCCGGGCTCCTCTGCCCCTGGGAGTCTCCAGGCGGGAATCCTGGAGGGGTCGCCTGTCGCGTCTGCAGGGGGCCGTCCCCGCCCAGGGACGGAAGCCAGGCCTCGTGCACGTGCAGGCGGCTGCTTTCAGGACCGAGCTCCCGGGAAGCGCCGACGCTCTCGCTTTCGCTCAGCCGGGGCCTCTTAAGCCGGAGCTCGGGTCTTCTCCGGGTAGGGGTCTGCAGCTGGTGGAGCCACAAGGCAGGAGAAGGGGTGCAGGGCAGAAACCGCTGTGGCCCACGCAAGCTGCCGGAGCGCAAAGCCCTGAGGCCATGCCCCCAAGAGGGGGCTGCGCCCGACCCCGCGCCCACGACCGCTCGTCCATCGTGGAGACTCACCTTCTGCGGGGACACGGCCGCGCGGTAGCGCGAGGGGCCAGGCGGTGCAGCCCAGAGGCACCCAGGGGCGGCCTGGCCCGACCGCCCCCCGCGCAGGCACGAGCCTGAGCACCGACGAGGTGCACCTGCGCCTCCTGCGGGGGCGGGCCCGCCGGGGGCGGAGGCTTCGCTGCTGGAGACAGCGGGCGCGCCGGGGAGGCGGAGACGGAACCGAGCGAGACCTCAGGGGGCCCCCGAGGCGGGAAAGCCCTGGAGAAGCCAACGGCAACCCGCTCCAGCATTCCCGCCTGGAGCCTTCCACGCCTGGAGCCTTCCACGCCCGGAGAGCTGCAGCCCACGGCGGCTCAAGTGTATTTAATATATGGGTCTTGGCTGACGGCTCCGGGGGGAGGCATCTGCCTGCCACGCAGGAGACCCGGGTTCGATCCCTGGGTGGGGAAGCTCCCCTGGAGGCGGGCACGGCCACCCACTCCGGTCCTCTTGCCTGGAGACGCCCACGGACAGAGGAGCCTGGCAGGTTAGAGTCCCCGGGGTCGCCAAGAGTTGGACACAGCGGAGTGACGGACACGCACACCGGCTTCTAGAACAAGTCCAAACCCAGAGCTGGACCGACCTCCCAAGCAGCAGAGGTCCACGGCCCGGTGGAAGACGACGCATCTGTGGCCAAGGCTGCATGGCGATTCGGCCTTCGTAAATAAACGATGCCTGTCCTTTTCATTAGACACGCGTCCTACTTTCAATCATTACAAACCCTTTCCGAGAACCTCTGGGGCCTCCCCTGCGTGCCACCTCAGGGAACATACACTTCAACCGGTTGATGAGAAGATTTGATCCATGCAGCTCAGGCTAGGGTTCAGCACTTAGAAACATCAACATGCCTTCACCCCGAAATTCTCAGGGACACACAGTAAGGTGAAGAGAATGCTTCCTATCTGTCTCCAGCGGGTGCAAGGAGGCTCTCTGGGCACAGACTCGAAGGGAGGGAGAGCAAGGAAAGTAAGTCGTCAGGTTAAATACTAGTGTAATACAGTGTTTGTAAATACATCCATCCAGCCGCTCCGCGGCACGTGGGATCCTCCCAGGCCAGGGATGGAACCGGCGCCCCTTGCCCTGCAAGGCGGTGTCCTTACCCACTGGACCACCAGGGAAGCCAGCCATGCCCTTCTGCAAAGGGTCTTCCCCACCCAGGGATCGAACCCACATCCCCCGCACTGCGAGCACACTCAGACCCTTTACCAGCTAAGCCTCAGCACGGCATGAGGGGCTTTTTAAACTCTCCTACTTCAAAGGACACGGAGAACCGTCTTATGGACAGGGCGGTGAGGGAGGAGAATATGCTGTCGAACTAGGGGATCTCAAACAGGGGCTCTGCGTCGACCTGGGGGGCTGGCTTGGGGAAGGAGACACGTAGACCTATGGCAGATTCACGTCGATGTGTTGTCAGTAGACAACAAAACTCTGTAAAAAAATAAAATAGGGCTTCCCTGGTGGTCCAGTGGGTAGAGAGTCCGCCTTGCAGTGCAGGGGGCGCCGGTTCGATCCCTGGCCTGGGAGGATCCCACGTGCCGTGGAGCGGCTGGACCCATGTGTCCAACGACCGAGCCGGAGCTCTGGAGCGCATGCGCACAGAGCCGGTGCTCTGCAACGACAGACGCCACCGCGATGGGAGGCCCACAGGAGCCAAAAGAACAAAGACGGATGAACAGAGAGAAACGAAAGACCAATAGAAGTGGCCCGCCTGCTCCCCTCCCTCCCCAACCCGAGCCCCGCCCAAAAATAAATAAATAAATAAATAAATCCTTAAAAAAAAAAAAAAAAAGAAGGCAAATGCAGAGGGAAGGAGCTGAGCCATTCATACTAACGCTCGTCCCAAAGCCACAGGAAGTGCATGGCTGCCTTCCCTGCGGGACAAGAGAGCGAGGGCCGAGAGAGAGACCGGGCATCTCGTGTGAGCCTTGTGGAAACGCAGAGAGAGAGACAGACAGGAAGAGAAACTACATTCCGCCTTCTGGAGATCCGCGGCCGCTGCTGTGCGGAGACCCCGGCGGAAGCCACCGTCACCAGATGTGCCCAGGAAGCAAAACTTTCAACTGAAGACGTGGCGGATAAGAAAGAAGAACATACGGAACTCGAAGTGATCGGTCAGGATGGCCGAGACTCACTTCAAAGGGAACAGGACGACTCATCGCAAGAAACTCCAAGGACCATACTGGCAAAGACGGGGGGCTCCCATGAATTCACTCAGGTTTCCCTTTGAAGCGCGGACATCTGCTGATCATCACACCCCAAAAGAACCGGGAATGGAGGAAGAAGATGTGATCGAAGTTTATCAGGAACAAACAGGGGGTCTGTCAGCAGTTTAGATATTCTTTTTATTTTTTTCTCTTTTCCCGTAATCCTTTTTCATTTTTTAAAATAGTTCTTTTGTAATGTGGTGTGGAAAACAATTGAAAACGGGCACCCCGTCTCTAAAACATCTGAAAAGGTGAATTCTAGTGCCCATTATTCATTATTGTTTGATTTCATTGTGCCGATTTGGGGTGATCAGACCTCAGCTCCCTCCGTATCAGTCTCTCCTTTTTAAAAATTACACGTATGCACAGAGACGCAGCCTTTTCCAGGCCTGTGCATTTGCAGGCTTGTGATAGATAAGACCAACGAACGCAAGTGTCCTAATGACCTTACCTTTGGCCCTGAAGGGCTAGCATGCGACTGCTTCACCCCTGGACCAGGACTTCCAGTGGGAGATGGACATTTTTCAGAAAACTGAACCGCGGAAACGTGACCTTTCCTTAGCCTGAAGCTACTTTTAAAATCTAAGAATATGGACCCAAAGAAGAGGCATCTTAAGTTGGAGCCAAAATGACCAAGGCGCTGAGAATAATGAGTAACTCCAAAGAGAACTCCTTTTAAGACTTCATTTCAAGACTGAAAGAAAAATCTTGCAAGAAGATCCCAGAAAAGATCTAATTTTCATTAGCAGTTACAGTTATTCATGCCGAAGTGTATACAACCAAACACTGCTCTTTTTTACTTTATTTGTACTTTTGGGCCTGGAATATGGGCTTTCCGTGGACACTGTCTGTACCAGCTTCATTAAGATAAACATTTGTTAAAAAAACAAAACACAAATCTCCTTTGTGCCTGGATTTTTTCTACATTATTCTTGCTGCCCAGTGCCTCAGTCCTGTCTGACTCTTTGCGACCCCATGGATGTAGCCCACCAGGCTCCTCTGTCCACGGGATTTCCTAGGCAAGTAATCCCGGAGTAGGTGGCCATGTCCTTCTCCAGGGAATCTTCCAGACCCAGGGATCGAACCTGAGTCTCCTGCATTGCAGACTATCGGGGCTCCCATGAATTCACTCAGGTTTCCCTTTGAAGCGGACATCTGCTGATCATCACACCCCAAAAGAACTGGGAATGAAGGAAGAAGATGTGATCGAAGTTTATCAGGAACAAACAGGGGGTCTGTCAGCAGTTTAGATATTCTTTTTATTTTTTTCTCTTTTCCCGTAATCCTTTTTCATTTTTTAAAATAGTTCTTTTGTAATGTGGTGTGGAAAACAATTGAAAACGGGCACCCCGTCTCTAAAACATCTGAAAAGGTGAATTCTAGTGCCCATTATTCATTATTGTTTGATTTCATTGTGCCGATTTGGGGTGATCAGACCTCAGCTCCCTCCGTATCAGTCTCTCCTTTTTAAAAATTACACGTATGCACAGAGACGCAGCCTTTTCCAGGCCTGTGCATTTGCAGGCTTGTGATAGATAAGACCAACGAACGCAAGTGTCCTAATGACCTTACCTTTGGCCCTGAAGGGCTAGCATGCGACTGCTTCACCCCTGGACCAGGACTTCCAGTGGGAGATGGACATTTTTCAGAAAACTGAACCGCGGAAACGTGACCTTTCCTTAGCCTGAAGCTACTTTTAAAATCTAAGAATATGGACCCAAAGAAGAGGCATCTTAAGTTGGAGCCAAAATGACCAAGGCGCTGAGAATAATGAGTAACTCCAAAGAGAACTCCTTTTAAGACTTCATTTCAAGACTGAAAGAAAAATCTTGCAAGAAGATCCCAGAAAAGATCTAATTTTCATTAGCAGTTACAGTTATTCATGCCGAAGTGTATACAACCAAACACTGCTCTTTTTTACTTTATTTGTACTTTTGGGCCTGGAATATGGGCTTTCCGTGGACACTGTCTGTACCAGCTTCATTAAGATAAACATTTGTTAAAAAAACAAAACACAAATCTCCTTTGTGCCTGGATTTTTTCTACATTATTCTTGCTGCCCAGTGCCTCAGTCCTGTCTGACTCTTTGCGACCCCATGGATGTAGCCCACCAGGCTCCTCTGTCCACGGGATTTCCTAGGCAAGTAATCCCGGAGTAGGTGGCCATGTCCTTCTCCAGGGAATCTTCCAGACCCAGGGATCGAACCTGAGTCTCCTGCATTGCAGACTATCGCTTTACCATCTGAGCCATAAGGGAAGCAAACCATATATATTTATACACGCACGCACATACTAGTATTTACAAATGTAAGTTATTCACATCCATCTCAAAATGTCAAGACCAAGAGGAAAGTCCCCCAAATCAAAAAATCATACTTAAAAATAAGCCTGTGGGCTTCCCCGGTGGTCCAGTGGGTGAGGACACCACCTTGCAGTGCAAGGGGCGCCGGTTCGATCCCTGGCCCGGGAAGATCCCACGTGCCGCGGAGCGGCTGGACCCATGTGTCCAACGACCGAGCTGGAGCGCTGCAGCGAGAGAGGCCACGGCGATGGGAGGCCCACACGGGCCAGAGAACAAAGATGGAAGAAAACAGATAAATGAAAGACCAATAGAAGTGGCCAAAAAAAAAAAAAAAAGCTTGTGCCCCTCTTGTTATAAAACTGTGTCCAAAACCAACTAACTAAGCCATATATTTGCGTCACAAAGTCAGTGGGGAACATTCCACACAGAAGACCAGTGAGACGGCCTGGAAATCCACCACGGGGCCCTTTGAAATAAATATTATGGTCTCTTCTTGAGGACAGTCAACATGAAAAAGAAAAAAATATATATCAGCCCAATATTGGAAGGTAAAGACAGAAAATAAAGCAAGCAACACCCTTTCTGATAGTTTACATTACTGCCTTTGGAATAACTCTGAAGGGATGCCGTTTTCATTTCGAAACCATTTGCCTGTGGTTTCTTTTTTTGTTGTTGTTTTTTTTTTTGGATAAGGCCAGTTACCGCAAACTAATACACTGATGATAAATTCCCTTTGTGGCTCATCTTTAGAATTATTTTACATTCACATTGCAAACGACTGGTCCTCTCTTAAACTCATACTGGAAACCAGTGGTCCGCAATTACTTTTCTGTGTCAGTAGCCGGCACTGAAAAAAATCGTTTACGGCACCTCGATAGGAAAGATTTCGCAGATCTGACATTCACACGGGGTGTGTCTCCCCGCCATCGTTTATAAACGACATTACCGCGTTTCCTCCCAAGTCATCCCAGCGGCTCAGTACAATTCAAGGGACGCAGGCTATTCGTAAAAGGACGTTTTATAGATATGCTCCCCCAATACCAAAAAAAGGAAAAAAAGTGGTCCCCAGGCCTCCACCCATCAAACTAAACTGCTCCTCACAACAAGAGCGTGACCATCTGGCCAGGAATTACCTGGCTTCTACTGTTGGGGCAGCACGGACGCTGACCATTGTTGACCACTGTCTCTCTTCTTTTTTCAACTTTTATTTTACTTTTAACTTTTGCAGAGTTTTGTTGTTAACAGACTGACCACTGACTCTTACACCTTCCCTTTCATCTGGGCTTTACGAGGCGACCTCAGGTTCTCTGGCCAAAAGTACTGGCTTGTTTCAGGAGACCTGAGAAGCCACCGCCGGGGCGGGCTATTTCACAGACCCACGGACGGGGTGCCTGTGGGGATCCGCGAGATGCTCCCAGCTCTGGTCCACAACGGTTCCAGGCCCACGAGGTGAGCGTCGCCGGTCATGTCTGGCTCCTGGCAGGTGCACGGCCTGCCGCCCGCCAGGCTCCTCCGTCCGTGGGAGGCTCCGGGCGGGAATTCTGGAGGGGGTGGCCGTGCCCTGCCCCAGGGGCTCTTCGCCACCCAGGGCGGGGGCCGGGGTCTCCCGCGTGGCAGGCGGCTCCCGGGCCAGCTGAGCCACCACGGATCTCAGCAGGACGGCGCGGCCGCGGAGCGTGAAGGCATCGAGGCACCCAGAACTAAGAAGGAGGTGGGGGGCCCATCAGCAGAGAGGGGCAACGCGGAACCTCGGGACGCCGCCCAGGCCTAGACGGGCTGAGGGCGCCCCCGTGCTAGGCTCCCCCACGGTCCTACCGGGGAAGGGGGCTGAGATGAACCCAGAGAAATGACTGGCCCACCCACGGGGCGTAGAACGTTGCAGAGACGAGGAGCAGGGTCCGGTAACAAGGCCGACACCCCAGAGTACCGGGCATACAACCCGACATCTGGAAACAAGCCTGACGTGCCCTGGAAAGTGACGTGGACGTCGCTCAGCCGTGTCCAGCTCTTGGTGAGTCACAGGTTTCCAGGCAAGAAACGTGGACTGAATTCTTTTTTTTTTTTTTTAACATTTTAATTAATTTATTTATTATTTTGGACTTAATTCTTGACTATCTGGGCCGCCGGGGAAGCCCGGGAACACCAGCGTGGGCAGCCTCTGCCTCCTCCGGGAATCTTCCCGGCCCAGGAACGGAACCGGGGTCTCCTGAACAGCAGGCAGGCTCTTCCCAGCTGAGCCCCCGCGTCCTGGCCGCGTACCGAGTGCGTAAGCCCTTCGACACCAGGAACCTATCCGGCTCAACATTACGTCTCAAAACCGCGACGAGGTGTAAAATTGCTTCCGTCCTTTCCCAAAGGCTTTTTCAGAAGCGCCGGTGTTGGTCTCATGATGAACTGAAATCTCTCACCTATAAACATGTGTTGTCTCTTGACGACCTGATCCCCCGAAAGGCAATGTATGTGCTTCCCCCTCTTCTTCTCAGTCTTCTCCCAGATCCTAGCTGTGGCTGGTACGATAATCAGCCTCTGATGATAAAGGATGTGATTATAAAGGATGCACAGCCATTTACGGCTTCCCTAGTGACGCCGGCTGGAAAGAGGAGGCCCGCCAGGCAGGAGACGCGGGTTCGATCCCCGGGTGGGGAAGCTCCCCTGGAGGAGGGCACAGCCGCCCACTCTGCTCTTCTCTCCTGGAGCCTCCCATGGACAGAGGAGCCTGGCGGGCTATGGTCCATGCAGTCAAAGAATGGGGACACGACTGAGTGACTAAGGCTCTTCTTTCCCACCCATTTGGTCACCGAGATGGCGGTAACTGTGCAGTGCCTTCCAAGTGGATTTGTGACGTAATCCTTGGCCAAAAATCTGCCTTCTGCCCACACGTTCTTTCCCACTGAAGAAGCTAAAACTGTGAAGAAAAAAAAAAAAAAAACTGACGGGGCTTCCCTGGTGGTCCAGTGGGTAAGGACACCGCCTTGCAGGGCAACGGGCGCCGGTTCGATCCCTGGCCCGGGAAGATCCCACGTGCCGCAGAGCGGCTGGACTGCTGTGTCCAATCAGGAGCCGGCGCTCTGGAGCGCATGCGCCCATGTGTCCAATGACCGAGCCGGAGCTCTGGAGCGCATGTGCCTGGAGCCGGTGCTCTGCAGCGAGAGAGGCCACGGCGATGGGAGGCCCACACGGGCCAGAGAACAGAGATGGATGAAAATAAATAAATGAAAGACCAACAGAAGTGGCCAAAAAAAGAAAAAAACTGGCGTAGACCCAGCTCGTCTCAGAGGATCTGCTGCCGTGTTTTCAGGCCCGCTGGGTTTCTCCTCCTCTGCCTTCTAGAAACTGTGGATAAGCCATCCCACGAGAATTCCGGAGACTTCTTTTTTTCTCTTTTTGCCCTTTCATAACATTGGACGAGGGTTGCCTCCTATAAATCAAAGCGTCTGTAGCAATGAGACATGACAAAAGCTCACCCACAAACGGTTTTGTCTAATGGCTTCCCAAACGGTGCGGCACCCGCAAGAGTTTTCATTACCACGCCACCCACAGCCACGCCGCACGGATCGACACCGGCCACGCAGATCATCCGTTTCTCTGCTCAAGGGAACCAGAGGCGGGAGCAGCAGGCCTCACTCGAGACTTGTGTTTCTACTTTGAGATCCCCCGGTGCTCTGGGTTAAGACTCTGCCTTCCACTGCAAGGGGCGTGGGTTCAATTCCCGATCAGGGAGCTAAGCGCCCACACGCCTCCTGGCCAAAAGTCAAAGCATACGATGGAAGCGTACGTGTAACAAAATCAATGCAGGAAGAATACATACGAGCTCCCCGGAAGAGCACTGACCACCCTGAGCAGGCGGTACGCTGCCTTGTTCTCTTAGGTCTGATTCTTTGTGGCCTCGTGGATGGTAGCCCACCAGGCTCCTCTGTCCATGGGATGCTCCAGGCGAGAACCCCGGAGTGGGCTGCTATGTCCCCCTCAGGGGGCCTTGCCAGCCCAGGGATCGAACTCTAGTCTCTTGCGTCTCCTGCCCCGGCTCATGGGTTCTTTCCCACGGCACCAGGCGGGCGTCCCGGAAATGCACCTGCCTACGTGGACGGAATCCACACAGAGCCCTTCAGTTCCAGCTCCTTAGACACCTAGAGGTCCTCAACGAGCTCTCTTCTCACCTGTCAGGGCCCCACAGCAGGAAGCGGTTTCTCCTGTCTAATTACTCATGTTCTGAGCTCCCAGCTTAGCCACAGCGCGGGCTAAAGGCTGAAAGTGCCCTCCCAACTTAGGGGTGGCTTAGGACCGCCAGGGGTTTCCCTCGTGGCTCAGATGGTAAAGAATCTACCTGCCAAGGCCAGAGACCCAGGTTCGATCCCTGGGCTGGGAACAGCCCCTGGAAGAGGGTACGGCAAGCCACGCCAGTATTCATGCCTGGAGAATCCCATGGACAGAGGAGCCTGGCCGGCTACAGTTCATAAGGCTGCAAAGAGTCAGACCTGCCTCAAGTAACAAGCACACACACCCCGACGCGGAGCCAGGAAGCTCACGGGCTTGGCAGCCATGCTTCCACGCGTCTTGGTGGTTCTGGTCCACACAGCTGGGCCCCGCTCAGCTTCTGTGAACTAAATCCCTGTGCTGAGACTCATCAAGTACTTGCCCACAGAAGACAACGCTTAGAGCAAGGGGCCCTGTCTAACTCAGCTTCAGTTTCACATACGCCTCTATCGAAAAAGCCGCTCAGTCGATTCTGCGTGTGGAATCTAAAGAGGCAATAAATAAATAAATGAATACAGAGGCGCGGCATTTCAGGGGCTAAAGGGGAGCAGAGTGGAACTGTCCCGTAACAGCTGTAGGAATTCTGCCCGTTCACCACCGGACATAAAAAAAGACGACTACAGGGCTTCCCTGGTGGCCCAAACCCCAAACAGCGTTCTCAACGCTTATAAACGTCCTGTTTAAACCATTCAAACGACTTTGATAATTCTGACGTCTCCAAGAAGTTAGGTCATTTTTTGCAAGTCACATAAATGAGACTATCGACTCACAACATCTGTGGTGTGCAGTCATTTCGGTATTTTTTTTTTTATGAGCGAACTATGTTTATGGTGAAATACATTCCTACCTTTCCTGTTAAATTCAGCACTCCATTGCATATTTCATACTGAAACTAGACAGCTCACATGTTCGGCATTTCCTTGGGCGCTATTCCTATAAACAGCGCCGTGACTGCCTCCCAAAATGAACACAACGTGGACCGGAATCCCGTGGGTCCCTCTATGGATCTGGTGTCCACATCTGTGTGCCTCTGTATGCGGCGTCCCGCTTTCCCAGGGGAAGGACTCCCGGGGGAAGTGACATCCCGCTGGCCGGGACCAGTGCCGTACCTCCCAAAACATCGCCCAAGGGAGCCTGCGCGGCGGGCAGGTGGGTAAGGTAGGACCCAGGGGAAGGAGGGGTCTCCACCGCTCATCTCCTGCAAGAGGTCCTCCCCGTCCCTCAAGTGTGACCTCACCTTGTCCAGGAGCTGAGATCTCAGGGCCAAAAAAAGAAAAAAAAAAAAAAAAAAAAGAGATGAGAAAACAGAAGCAAGGGCTCCCCTGGTGGTCCAGTGGGTAAAGAGTCCGCCTTGCAGTGCAAGGGGCGCCGGTTCCATCCCTGGCCCGGGAAGATCCCACGTGCCGCGGAGCAGCTGGACCTGTGTGTCCAACGACTGAGCCGGAGCTCTGCAGCGCATGCGCCCGGAGCCGGTGCTCTGCGACAGCAGAGGCCACTGCAGTGGGAGGCAGACTAAAGACGGATGAAAATAAGTATAAAAATAAAAAACGGGGCATGATGGGAAGAAAAAAGAAAAAACAAGAGGCAGTATTGTCACACATTGAATGCAGACTTTCACAATCGTTCGCATCAAAGAAGAAAACAAAAACAAAACATCATTTAGCCTAGTTTGTTGTTTTTATTGAACTTCCTCGCTGAATTGTATCTTCACATGAGAAGAAATCAATCATAAAGGGAACTTAACTTAATGGCTAATAAAAACTATGTAGGTTAAAAAAAAAGAAAGAGTTTTCTTTCCTAGCGCAAAGTGCTACCTCAGAGGGACAAGAAATCGCCGAAAAGGCCAAAAACACTAGCCACGGGATATTCTGAGATGTACATGACGGCGTTATACTTCAGTCGTGATGAACATTTTCTGAGTTGCCTTTTTTGTTTTTTTTTCCCAACAGCAACGAACACATCACTCTTTCTCTAGGTGATGTAAAAAGCCGGGAAGCTTGCCAAAAAGGTCACTTGACAGATGCTCTTTAATCATTCCAGTGGATTCCACTGCTTTTCACCTCTTGGGTAATTGTATGGCGCAGGCGGACCTCATGCTGAGTCTGGTGGGTGGCCGCTACAGGCCGGGATCCCCAGAAATCAGGAAGCCAGATGCCCCCAGCAAACCCGGGGCACAGCAGGAAGGGGTCTGGCTGGCCTCCCTGAGGTCTGGTTTTCGGGAATCCTCTCTCCTACTCTCTCCTATTTCGTGCTTCATTTCAACTCAGCCTTTCGCTCCGGCCCCACAGTGGGGCACCTGTGGAGACCCATTACACCCTTGGCTTCCTGTAGAGAAGAAAAAGTGCAGGCCAATCTCCTGCAGCTGGGAGAAAGAAAAAATAAAAGAACTGCAGCGTCTGTCTCATTAGTTACCGCTGCTTGAATTACACCAGGATAACAGTCTCAAAGAAAACCAAGGGCACAAAAACTGATTCTTAACTGTTAACACTGGCTTAATCTGACTTGTCAGGACCTGAGACCTGAATCCACCCGACCCGGGCACAGAAGGATGTCTCCAGTTGTAGAAATGTGAGCGTTTTTGGGACCCGGCCGCTGAGTCACAACAAGGGAACTCTCGGCTTTCCGGAGCTGGGCGCTTATCAGGCCCCATGGACTGTTTGTCCCGCTGGCAGGGCATTCACAGCACACGCACGCTCAGTCCTGAATCAGCCCAGACCCTAGAAAGGAAGCTGCTTATCACGGCACTCTCTTCTTTGGCCGTTTCATTTTTCTTTTGCCTTTTGTCTGTTTCAAACACAGAAAAAGCTGGGCACCAAAAGGTCTTTAAGCTGGGCTGCTAGATATGGCTACGGTGAGGACGCCCGCTGCACCTCCGACCACCCGGCGCCCCATCCTGGAGCTCGGGGCCCCCTGCCCTCGGCGAGGTCACCCCCCGGTTCCAGTGTGCTTATCCAGGAGCTTCCACAGCACCGCTCAATGCGGTGGGGACACGGCTCCTGGCAGGCAAGAGGGCGTCCCTGCGCGTGGAGGGCACCGAAGGTCTTTGAGGAGGAAGGCAAAGACGCGGCCGCCCGGCCGACAAGCTCGTGTGGCCGAGAGACGCGGGCGCCGCCAGGACCGTCAAGTGACAAGGCTGCCTGGGCCTCCCCTCGCCTCCTTTCTTCATTCTGGAAGCGACCGGGAGCCTCTCCTTAGCTGTCCCTCCAAGCTGCTCAAAAGTCAGTGTAAGAGTCCTGACCTAAGGAGAGAGAGACAGGACCTGAACGGTCAAGACTCCGCTCTTTCCTTGCTCCAGAGTCATGACCGAAAGTGGAGGGGGGGGGGGTTTCCCCGGTGGTCCAGGGGGTAAGGACACCGCCTTGCAGTGCAAGGGGCACCGGTTCGATCCCTGGCCCGGGAAGATCCCGCATGCCGCGGAGCGGCTGGACCTGTGTGTCCAATGACCGAGCCGGAGCTCTGCAGCGAGAGAGGCCACTGTGATAGGAGGCTCACACGGGCCAGAGAACAAAGATGGATGAAAACAGATAAACGAAAGACCAACAGATGTGGCCCAAAACAAAAACAAACAAACAAAAAAAAACGGCAATGGAGACACAGACTTAGAGAACAGACCTATGGTCGTTGGGGGGAGGGAAGACCAGGCGAGAGGTCTGGAAACCAGCAATAAGGAAACCGACACTATCATATGTAACAGAGAGTACCACGGGGATTCCGCTGTGAGACTAACAGAACCTACGTGGGGACGAAGCACCAACCCAGGGGGGTGGGAAGGGGGAAAAGGGAAGGAGGGCTCAGGGGAGAGGGGCCAGGCGTATACCTGTGACGGTCTGGGGATTACGTACACCTGAAAACAAGAAAACTCTGTAAAAACCTATAACAATAACTTCGCTGTACACCTGACGCTAATGCAACACTGTAAAACAAAGATACCGCAATAAAAATTTTTTATAAAAATCAAACACCTACTTTCAAAACTACCATCATCTTTGAATTAGAAAATATCAAATGTGACAATAGGGTGGAGGGGTCCTAAAAGGAGCTGTTAACAAAGGGCTTACAAGCCTGGAGTGGAAGGGAGGGACACTCTAGGCTGCTGACCCTACAAAGTGGACGCGCTGGACCTGAGAAAAGCGGAAAGAGGGCGGAGCTGACGGCGCCCCATGCCCGTGCTGTTCCCCGCAAAAGCCCACGGTGCAGGAGCCCGGCGCGGGTTCAGCCCGCCGGGTCACAAAGGCGGGCACAGCCCAGCAAGCCTGACACGCGAGCAGAAAGAAGCCACTCACGCTAAGCAACGGGCACTCCCCAAGCTGGGTCTCCTGACCGCCTCTTGTACGTCGAGAAGCTAAAAGGGTCTCTCTCCTCTACCCTCCTGACCCTGTCTTTTTTTTTTCCTTTTACCTCTGAATTCTAAAAGTTCAGAGTCTGTGGGAAGAGACAGATGGCCATGGTGAATTAGCATTAACTTGGCTGTGTCCAACAAATACTCGTCTGAAAACTGGACGCTGCACGTGGTTTGAAACTGAATCCGTACAAGTCATGGAAATACGGAAAACTAAAATAAGCAAGGCGGTCTTGGCCCGAACACGCTGTTTCCAAATTAGATTTTATGTGTAAAAACGTACAAGCGAGCATCTATAAACTCTGAACGAACATACAGTGCTGTTGAGTTACGCCCGCGTGTATGTATTTTACGTGTCTAATATATCACGGTCTACCTATCTATTCTGACAGCTATGAAGAGAAAAAACAGTACACAACCACAACTCAACGATGGATCACTTATCCTTTTTGGGAAGAAATCTTTTATTTTAAAAATACTCCAATAGGCCAATATTTGACTTTTATTTCAACCATGTAGCGTGTCCCAGATTTATACATCTGGGTCACAAAGGCAGAGTTCTGGCGAACAACTTTACGGTGTTTTTTATAGCTCTATGGACGCGTGCCTGCTCAGCGGCTCAGTTCGTGTCCGCGGCCCCGTGGACGGCCGCCCACCAGGCTCCTCTGTCCGTGGGACGTTCCAGGCGAGAGCCCTGGCGTCAGGTGCCATGTCTCTCTCCAGGGGGTCTTCCTAGTCCAGGAGCGGAACCCGAGTCTCCCGCACTGGCAGGCGGGTCTTCCCCATGGAGCCACCCGGGGAGACCTGTGTCACACGGACAGTGTTCTAAAACCCACAAATCCCGATTCTGGGATACCAGTCCGCCAGGAGTTTCAACCCAGTGGTTTCTTGGGACAAAGAGCAGCAGAGGAGATGAGCAGAGAATCGCAGCCTAAGGAACAGGCTTTATTCCGTGACCTGCAGAGCCATCGGCGTCCTGTCGCGGGGGCTGCAGCATTCCGACCCTCAGCCTTCTCTCGGAACGCGTTCCCGAGACCGTGAGGAAATCTACACACAGATCCCACCTCGGGCACCTTTAAAAGAGAAAGTGATGTGGGGTTTTCCGGTGCGGGAGGCGTCCAGAGGTTGGGGTTGACATAGACAGACTGCTGATACCGTGCATAAAGCAGATAAGCAATGAGACCCCTACACAGAGGCAGTGAAGAGGGGAAAACGGGCTCGCTGGGATACCCTCAAGGGACCCGGCGGGGGACTTGGGGGCTGAAGGAAAGGACTCAAAGGGTGACTCAGTATTGTAAAGCAATTCTCCTTCCGTGAAACACGAATTCACTTTTTTAAAAAAAGGAAAAAAAAAACCCTGAATCGCCTTACAACATTTTCCAGTCAGTCTACCAGGTGTGTACAATACGGCCAAATGCTTCATTCACTGTAATGCAACATCAGAGTGAAATCGGTAATAAAAATTCTTCTAAGTTCTAAATAAAAAATAAAGGGTGAGTCAGTGTTGTACGCAATCTACCTGTAGCACAAGAGACTCAGGAGACGCAGGTTTGATCCCTGGGCAGGGAAGGTCTCCTGGAGAAAGAAACAGCTACCCACGCCCGTACTCTTGCCTGGGATATCCGCTAGACAGAGGAGCCTGGCGGGCTACAGACCGTGGGATTGTAGAGTTGGATACAACTCAGCAGACAGACCACCAACGACTGAACACACAGGTTTAAGAAGGTCCACAATATAATGAGACACCTGTCAGGATAAAAAAAAATTCTCCTGCAGGGCTTCCCTGGGGGTCCAGTGGGTGAGGACACTGCCTTGCAGGGCAAGGGGCGCCGGTTCGATCCCTGGCCCGGGAAGATCCCGCGTGCTGCGGAGCGGCTGGACCGGGGTGTCCAACGACCGAGCCGGTGCTCTGCAGCGAGAGAGGCCACTGCAATGGGAGGCCCACAGGGGCCAAAGAACAAAGATGAATAAATGAAAGATCAATAGAAGTGGCCAAAAAAACATTCCCCTGCAGACAAGCAACGACAAAGGCTGGCGCCAAAGCCGTGCCCGGGAGACCTGAGCCGGAGGCAGAGCGGGAATGAGTGACCGGGTCCAGAGGACAGAAGGAGAAAGGAAAGCTCTACTTCCGAATCAGGCACCGAAGGGACAGGGTGCTTCTGACTCGGGGAGTCAGAGGATTCGCTCGGAAGTCTGTACTGCACCCAATTAAGTGTGTCCATCAGAAAGCAGACTTCACACGCTCATCGCCAGGGCTGTGGCAAGAAGTCACCACAAACTCCGCGGCTTAACAGGACTTAGCATCTCCCGCTTCTGAAGGGTGAGAGTCCAAGACGCGGCTCCCTAGGCGGAAACCCAGCTGGAGGGCCTCCCGGCGTCAACGGACCTGCACGTGAGCAGCCTCTGGGAGACGCGGAGGGACAGTGCAGCCCGCGGGGTCGCTGAGAGTCGGACCCAACTGAGCGACTGTGCTGAATGGAACGCTGAGGGTGGAGAAAGAAGCGCTGTCTGCGAAGAAAGGAAGCCAACGCCGCCGGAGGAAAGAATGCAACCGGGAGAGCGCCGCAGCAGCAAGAGGCGGGCGCAGGGAACAGGGAGAAGCAACGGTCCTGAGTCCGGAAAAACCTATCCCTGAGAAACGCTCTGACGCGTTACAATAGTGTGCAAAGAACCCCAGGGGCTCCGCGTGGAATCCCGAGCCACAGCAAAGGCAGAGCAAGCACGGCTATCTCTGTTTTGTACGTACTCTGCATAAAACACGGCGAACACATATGCACGCGTTCCCATCTCTCCTCGCGTCCGGATCACACTGGCCATCCTGCACCCACACACGGAGGGTCTGGCTGAAGAGAACCCTTCCAAGGAAGCACGTTCCACGCATGTGTTATGGCTGGCGGCAGTGAGCTTGAAATGTAAAAATCTCCTTCGAGGTCTCGTTTAGACTAATGCAGTGCATTCCTGAGACACGTCTGTAGCTAACGATGACGAATCAACCCTTCTTCCCTCTGACAAGAACTTTATTGTGCAAGGAACATGCTAGATGCAGTCTGAAGAGGCAAGACTTTGCAGACTCATTTTTCGGTGTTGTTCTGTGAGCTTGTTTTTACCTCGCTTTCATGAAGTCTTAAAATATCCAGTTAATTTCACAGCACGCTTTTAAGATGCAGTTCACACACACACACAAACACACACACTCTCTCTCTCTCTCTCTCTCACACACACAGGACTTCCCAGGTGGCGCAGTGGTAAAGAACCTGCTTGCCAATTCATGAGAGCTTGCAGTCCTATGGACCCCCTGAACTTCCAACACTCCAGGATAGGACTGCTGTTATAAAAAATAAAAATACCTAAATAAACAATTCAACCACTGACTTCCAGCGCTGGAACACTGTGGTCGCCAACCTTTCTGCATTGAATTACCACCTAGGACATCTCGGATTTCTTCCTGTCTTGTTTTCCTTCTTTCTCCATCTACATGCTGTTATAAACGGCTATGCTGGGGGCTCCCTCCCAGTGCAGTGGTTAAACATACACCTGCCAATGCAGGGGACGCAGGTTCCACCCCTGGTCCAGGAAGACCCCACCTGCCATGGAGCAACTAAGCGCATGCGCGCCACAATTAAAGAGTTCGTGCGCTGAACCTGCGGAAGCCCCCTCGTCCGGGAACCCGTGCTCCGCGACGCAAGAAGCCCACACGCGGCCGCTAGAGAGCCATCCCGACTCGGTGCCAACCACAGAAACACACGCGCGCGGCAACAGAGACCCAGCAGCGTCAAAGCCACGTCAGCAAACATTTTAAAAACACTATTTTAGGGCTTCCCTGGGGGTCCAGTGGGTAAAGAGTGCGCCTTGCGGTGCAAGGGGCGCTGGTTCGATCTCTGGCCTGGGAAGATCCCACGTGCGCGGAGCGGCTGGATCCGTGTGTCCAATTACTGGCCATCCTGTCCGGATCACACTGGCCATCCTGCACCCACACACGGATCTGGCTGAAGAGAACCCTTCCAAGGAAGCACGTTCCACGCATGTGTTATGGCTGGCGGCAGTGAGCTTGAAATGTAAAAATCTCCTTCGAGGTCTCGTTTAGACTAATGCAGTGCATTCCTGAGACACGTCTGTAGCTAACGATGACGAATCAACCCTTCTTCCCTCTGACAAGAACTTTATTGTGCAAGGAACATGCTAGATGCAGTCTGAAGAGGCAAGACTTTGCAGACTCATTTTTCGGTGTTGTTCTGTGAGCTTGTTTTTACCTCGCTTTCATGAAGTCTTAAAATATCCAGTTAATTTCACAGCACGCTTTTAAGATGCAGTTCACACACACACACAAACACACACACTCTCTCTCTCTCTCTCTCTCACACACACAGGACTTCCCAGGTGGCGCAGTGGTAAAGAACCTGCTTGCCAATTCATGAGAGCTTGCAGTCCTATGGACCCCCTGAACTTCCAACACTCCAGGATAGGACTGCTGTTATAAAAAATAAAAATACCTAAATAAACAATTCAACCACTGACTTCCAGCGCTGGAACACTGTGGTCGCCAACCTTTCTGCATTGAATTACCACCTAGGACATCTCGGATTTCTTCCTGTCTTGTTTTCCTTCTTTCTCCATCTACATGCTGTTATAAACGGCTATGCTGGGGGCTCCCTCCCAGTGCAGTGGTTAAACATACACCTGCCAATGCAGGGGACGCAGGTTCCACCCCTGGTCCAGGAAGACCCCACCTGCCATGGAGCAACTAAGCGCATGCGCGCCACAATTAAAGAGTTCGTGCGCTGAACCTGCGGAAGCCCCCTCGTCCGGGAACCCGTGCTCCGCGACGCAAGAAGCCCACACGCGGCCGCTAGAGAGCCATCCCGACTCGGTGCCAACCACAGAAACACACGCGCGCGGCAACAGAGACCCAGCAGCGTCAAAGCCACGTCAGCAAACATTTTAAAAACACTATTTTAGGGCTTCCCTGGGGGTCCAGTGGGTAAAGAGTGCGCCTTGCGGTGCAAGGGGCGCTGGTTCGATCTCTGGCCTGGGAAGATCCCACGTGCCGCGGAGCGGCTGGATCCGTGTGTCCAATTACTGAGCCGGAGCTCTGGAGCGCATGCGCCCGGAGCCGGTGCTCTGCAGCGAGAGAGGCCACTGCCATGGGAGGCCCACGCGGGCCAAAGAGCAAAGATGGGTGAAAATAAATACATAAACAACCAATAAACGAGGCCAAAATTAATCAAAACAACCACAACACTATTTTAGAAAATCCGGGCATTCACGTGGCAAACTTAGTTAGTAAGCATAGCTTCATATTTCCCCAAAGTGAGATATGCAAAAATTTTACTTCTCCGTTCTGCGCAACTAGCTTTGTAACCTTTAAACCATCACAAGCAGGAAGAAACTGCGCTTGAAAAAAAAAAAAAAATATATAGAAGGTTTAAATCCTCGTTCAAGCTCAGGGAGTTGAATCTTTAGGGGTGAGGGGTGAGCACTTGAAAAATTTTAAAAGATACCTGCCACCTGGAAATGGACCACTGTCCCATCCCCAACTGACAGGAGACAAGGAACCATGTCATCACAGCGACATCTCCTGGAACATCAAAACCTCTGCTTCTCAAACTGAGCGATGAAGCCCAAGCCCCCTGGCCAGTCCCACCCTGAACCTATGTGCTACTATTCACGGCAGCACAGGCTCCAGGTGCTAGAAAAAAGTCTAAATGCACTGTATTCCAATCAAAACCTCAAAAAAGGTTAGCTATGAAAGAAAAGAGAAAATGGCCACCCTTCCTAAACATCACATTATCAGTTGAAAACATCCAGCAGGAAAATGCCCCGAGTGCAATTCGAGGCCAGTAAAAATTCAAAAGAAAATTAACTACAAAAGAAAAGAGAAAGTAGTCCACTTTCCAAATATCACATCCTCACGGGAAAACATGGAGCTGGAAAATGCCCTGAGAGCAATTACACTCCAGTGAAATTTTTATTAATATGAAAGAAAAGAGAAAGTGACTACCTTGGGTAAATATCACATCCTCACTCCAAAACATCCAGCAGGAAAAGTGGCCTAAATGCAATTACACTCCAGTAAAATATTAGAAAAATTAACTATTGAGAGAAAAGAAAAAGTGGTCACCCTTCCTAAACACATCCTCACTCCAAAACTGCGAGCAGGAAAACACCCCGAGAGCAATTACACTCCAGTGAAATTTTACATAATTAATGAGAAGAGAAAAAGGAAAGCTGTCCCTCTATCTAAACATCACATCCTTCCTCGAAAACATCGAGCAGGAAAACGGCCTGAGTGCAATCACGCGCCAGTAAAAATTCAGAAAAATTAACTAGGAAAGAAATGAAAAAGCAGTCAGCTTTCCTAAATATCACATCCTTCCTCAAAAACATCGAGCAGGAAGACGCCTCGAGAGCAATCACAGTCAAGCAAAACTTTTAAAAAGTAGCTATGAGAGAAAACACAAAGCGGTCCCCGTCCTAAACCTCACGTCCTCACCGGAAAACATCGAGCAGGAAAGAGGTATAGGTGCAATCACACTTTATATACAAACTAACTCTGAAAGAAGAGAGCGGTCGCCCTCCCAACTCTCCCAAGGCCACTGGACTCGAGTCTGGAAGCAAAACCGGCCGGAGCGCCCCGCGCTCTCCCGCCGCCCCGAGGGGGGCCCGCGCTCTGTGCACCCGCCCGAGGGGGGCCCGCGCTGTGCACCTGCCCGAGGGGGGCCCGCGCTCTGTGCACCTGCCCGAGGGAGGCCCGCACTGTGCACCTGCCCGAGGGGGGCCCGCGCTCCGTGCACCCGCCCGAGGGGGGCCCGCGCTCCGTGCACCCGCCCGAGGGGGGCCCGCGCTCTGTGCTCCTGCCCGAGGGGGGCCCGCGCTCTGTGCTCCTGCCCGAGGGGGGCCCGCGCTCTGTGCTCCTGCCCGAGGGGGGCCAGCGCTGTGCACCTGCCCGAGGGGGGCCCGCGCTCTGTGCACTCGCCCGAGGGGGGCCCGCGCTCTGTGCTCCTGCCCGAGGGGGGCCCGCGCTCTGTGCTCCTGCCCGAGGGAGGCCCGCGCTCTGTGCTCCTGCCCGAGGGAGGCCCGCGCGCTCTGCACCCGCCCGAGGGGGGCCCGCGCTCTGTGCTCCTGCCCGAGGGAGGCCCGCACTGTGCACCTGCCCGAGGGGGGCCCGCGCTCTGTGCACCTGCCCGAGGGGGGCCCGTGTTCTGCACCTGCCCGAGGGGGGCCCGCGCTCTGTGCACCTGCCCGAGGGAGGCCCTCACTGTGCACCTGCCTCCGCCCACGGTCCTAGGCCGGGGTCCCCGCGTCGCGGAAGGGCCGAGCGGGCGGCGTCCAAAGGGCCTCGGGGCCGCCGCCCGGTGCATCCCGGCCCGCGCTGACGCGGCGGAAGGCGGTCTCCGTCTCCTGCGTCTCCCTCGTGTGCCCAAGGCTCGCAGTGTGGCCTCCAGCGTCGCTGTGCGCCTGGTGTCAGGGCCGTGACGCCACAGGGGCGCGACCGCGTGAGGGGCACGAGGGCGTGACGTATACGGCGCGACGGCTGTGATGCAATCGAGGCGCGGGGCGCCTGAGGCCTTAGGGGCGGGGCGAGGAAGGCGTGAGGGCGTGACGCGCGTGACATACTCATGGTGCGCTGGCGCGGGGGTCGCGTGGACGTGAGGTCGCACTGTGAGGGCACAAGTGCGTGAGGGGCGGGACATTGCAGGGGAGGCGGAAGTGGCGGGGGCGTGGGGTCGCAGTAGTGTGACGTCAAGGCGCATGGGGTCGGGGAAGAGCGCAGAGCGTGACGATTCAGGGACATGAGGTCTCGGTTGCGTGAAGGTCGTGGGTTTGCTGGAGCATGAGGTCATCGGTCGTCCAGTACCGTCAGGTCACAGTAGCATGAGGGCGTCTGGTACCGTGGGGGTCACAGGACGTCAGCTCACAACACGGGGCGTAATGGGCGTGGCGTCACAGGGTCACTACCGCCTTGCGGGGGCGTGGCGTCCGGGGCGGGGCGGGGCGTCCATGGAGAGGCGTGGCTTCTGCGGCGGGGCGGGGCATCCGGGGAGGGGAGGGGAGGGGCGTCCAGGAAGGGGCATGTGACGCGCGAGGTCACTGAAGCGTGCAGTGGCGCGAGCAGGCGGCGGCAGAGGCAGGGTTCCGCGGGCCGCGAGGAGACTGGGGTCGTGGGGTCGATGGGCGTCCTATCGTGGAGTCATCCGGAGCACGAGAGGCGTGACATCCAGCGGGAGGGACGTCACCCCGCTGCTGGGAGTGACAGCGAGGGGTGTGACGTCACGGCTTGGGGTGGGGCAGGGGAAGGACACGCTCTTCCTGACTACGATTCGCTGCTAAAGAAACTGTTTAAAAACCTGTTTTTTTAATTGGGTTATATTAGTAAAACCATTTTTCTTAAGTGAAGGTAATGCATGATGTGTTTGCGGTGTGCACCAGCGTGACTCAGGTCTATCCCTACGTGAAAAGGGACCGTGTGAGTCCCTAAGTCCAGGGGGCCTGGCTGCAACCCCGGGACGGTAGCCCCCCAGGCTGCTCTGTGATTGGGAATGCTACTCCTGGATCTACAGTGATAAACACATGCATAGACAGATACACAGATAGGTACATGCTCCCCTGGGGACTTAGGTGGTAAAGAACGTGCGCCCCCAGGGGCTTTGCAAAGTATTAATTTAATCATACGTTATTAAATGGATGAGTTAAGTGTAAACGGTAAATGACTGTTTATAATAATCCAGTTGCATGCATGGGCTGGCATGGCGCTGTCAGCAGGTGCTGTGCCTGGTGGGGCTGCCAGTTTCTACTGGAGCTGGGCTTCCCCGGTGGCTCAGGTGGGAAAGAATCCGCCTGCCATGCAGCAGCCGCGGGCTCCATCCCTGGGTGGGGAAGCTGCCCTAGAGGAGGGCATGGCCGCCCACTCCCGTCTTCTTGCCTGGAGCCTCCCATGGACAGCGCGGAGCCTGCCGGGCTGCCGTCCCAAAGAGTCAGACACACCTGAAGTGGCTAAGCACCCTTCCGAAGGTTACATCTTCCAGCAAGCTCAGGATGGATTAGAGGCGGCAGAGACGGGCCCTCAGAAGGTCAGTGTGGCTGTTTTAGGGAGAGGCTGTTAGAGCAGGGACGTGGTGAGCTAACTAGGAACAGATCCTACGAGACCGTCAGAGATGGAAGAGGAAAGTGGGAGAGGCCTGGGCTTTTGAGACGGGCCAGTGGCCGGCTCAGCGACAGAGGATGAGATGGTGGGAAGGCATCCCCGACCCCATGGACAGGAGTAGGAGCAGCTCCGGGAGACGGGGAGGGACAGGGGAGCCCGGCGGGCGGCCGTCCACAGGGTCGCAGAAAGTCCGACAGGCCTGAGCGACGGAACAACAATGAGTGAATATTTGATCACCCGCACGGACTTTTTTCTGTCTCTCTTTCAGACCGGGACTTTTTTTTGCTGTCTGTCCCAGGAACGCAGTCCTGCCCTGTCTGTCCGCAAGGCCAGCTCTGATGTTTATCATCTCTTTCCTCCCGCGTCGGGCTTCAAAGACTCCACCAAAAAACACACATTGGTCTCAGGGATCAGACCGGCTTGAACTAGAAGCGACCTGGGGAAGGTCGTGTCCCTCCAGTAGGAACCTTTCTCAAGCACAAGAGGCCCTCCTGAGCGCCTTGATCCGACGCTGGCGCTGAGGGGCCCTCTTGGAAAGGCGGCAACAGCTTGTTAACAAGCAGAAGCCCTTGACCTCTGCCTCGGGCACCTCCTAACGAGCCTCCCACCGCCCCTGGCCCTGCATGCTCCCTTTGCTCCTCACTCCCAACGAGAAATAAAAGCTCTCTTCCCTCTAGATGCTCACGGAGACCCTGTCTGCAAGCCTTCCATCAGAGCTGAGGGTGTACAGGCTTCAAAAGCCTTCCCCAAGCTGCCCACGCCAGCCTTTGAGAGATTCATTTAGACAAGCCTTTACGGAACATTGCAAAGTCACAAATTCCCTCTAATAGAATTTATTTGCCAGTTGTCTAGATTAAAAAAAAAAAAAAAAAACTGAGGCTCACAGAAGTTAAAATGGAATCTGATCACACACAGCTAGAAAAGAAACAGGTCTTAAACCTCACCTTTGACCTTGTTTGACTCATCTATACCCGGTTTCTTTCTCTGTTTCCTTTTAAGAGTTGTGTACAGTGATCACTTCTTACGGGATATAGGACACGTATTCCTTCCTCTGTTTTTCTCAACAGCCAAACCTTTTCTCCTTGGTCTACGTGTAAGACTTCTCTCTTCAGAGCAAGAAAATTTCCAGAGTCAAAGGCCCTAAGGTCTGTACAGCTGATCGTGAGCTACCTACGTCCTGAGTTCTTGTTATATTGGGGGATAAAGAATTTCTTGACATCCCTTTGACCTCATCTGCTGTGACCGCTGGCAAATTCTGGTTGTGGCAAACAATCGGGTACCACGGCTCGCAGAAAGTCCGACAGGCCTGAGCGACGGAACAACAATGAGTGAATATTTGATCACCCGCACGGACTTTTTTCTGTCTCTCTTTCAGACCGGGACTTTTTTTTGCTGTCTGTCCCAGGAACGCAGTCCTGCCCTGTCTGTCCGCAAGGCCAGCTCTGATGTTTATCATCTCTTTCCTCCCGCGTCGGGCTTCAAAGACTCCACCAAAAAACACACATTGGTCTCAGGGATCAGACCGGCTTGAACTAGAAGCGACCTGGGGAAGGTCGTGTCCCTCCAGTAGGAACCTTTCTCAAGCACAAGAGGCCCTCCTGAGCGCCTTGATCCGACGCTGGCGCTGAGGGGCCCTCTTGGAAAGGCGGCAACAGCTTGTTAACAAGCAGAAGCCCTTGACCTCTGCCTCGGGCACCTCCTAACGAGCCTCCCACCGCCCCTGGCCCTGCATGCTCCCTTTGCTCCTCACTCCCAACGAGAAATAAAAGCTCTCTTCCCTCTAGATGCTCACGGAGACCCTGTCTGCAAGCCTTCCATCAGAGCTGAGGGTGTACAGGCTTCAAAAGCCTTCCCCAAGCTGCCCACGCCAGCCTTTGAGAGATTCATTTAGACAAGCCTTTACGGAACATTGCAAAGTCACAAATTCCCTCTAATAGAATTTATTTGCCAGATGTCTAAATTAAAAAAAAAAAAAAAAAAACTGAGGCTCACAGAAGTTAAAATGGAATCTGATCACACACAGCTAGAAAAGAAACAGGTCTTAAACCTCACCTTTGACCTTGTTTGACTCATCTATACCCGGTTTCTTTCTCTGTTTCCTTTTAAGAGTTGTGTACAGTGATCACTTCTTACGGGATATAGGACACGTATTCCTTCCTCTGTTTTTCTCAACAGCCAAACCTTTTCTCCTTGGTCTACGTGTAAGACTTCTCTCTTCAGAGCAAGAAAATTTCCAGAGTCAAAGGCCCTAAGGTCTGTACAGCTGATCGTGAGCTACCTACGTCCTGAGTTCTTGTTATATTGGGGGATAAAGAATTTCTTGACATCCCTTTGACCTCATCTGCTGTGACCGCTGGCAAATTCTGGTTGTGGCAAACAATCGGGTACCACGGCTAACGTCACATAATGCAGGCATGGCATTCCCAACTCTGTGACAATAACGTCAGTCGCTCAGTCGTGTCTGACCCTTTCCGGCCCTCTAGGAACTTAGCACGTGAAAAGAACCTTAACGTATACAATCTTCCTAAACCCAAATGGCCAGTTTCTTTAGGCCCAGTTTCATCCGGTAACTGTAGACCTTGCTTTGCACATTTTCTGTGTTCTGCAACATCGAATCGTTCCAACGTGAACGAACAACTTCTGTGACTACTGAGAGGCATGACGTCACACGCAAAGAGGCAGGCATGGGCTTCCCTGGTGGTCCAGTGAGTAAGGACACCTCCTTGCAGGGCAAGGGGCGCCGGTTCGATCCCTGGCCGGGGAAGATCCCACGTGCCGCGGAGTGGCTGGACTGGTGTGTCCAACGACCGAGCCGGAGCCCTGGAGCGCATGCGCCCAGAGCCGGTGCTCTGCAACAACAGAGGCCACTGCGATGGGAGGCCCACAGGAGCCAAAGAATAAAGATGGATGAAAAATAAACGATGACTTAGAGGCATAAAGAAAACAATAGAAAGGACCCCTGTTTACAATGGGGGCGGGGGATGAGGAAGCCAGGCTCAGCCACACCCCTCTCAAGTCACCGGGAGAGCCTGCCAGGGTATGACCTGCTCCATGAGGGCGGCAGCCCGTGTCCGCCTCCCTCTGACCGCCTCCAGCCGTCCAGGCAATTTCCGAGGCCCGGCAGGAGCAAGCTCACACGCCAGAGAACGAGCTTGTGCACGGAGAACACAGCATTCGCGCGCCGGAGTCGGTCTAGACACACTCGGACGCACACACACCCCCGCGGTGGGAAGCACTCTGCTCTCCGGCCCCGCATGCCGCCAGCCTGCTCCAAAATGACACGATTCCCAAACACCACGGGGCCCGGACATGTGCATGATGCTACGTGTGTTAGCCGATGAGCTGCGTCTGACTCTTTTGTGACCCCATGGACTGTATAGCCCGCCAGGCTCCCCTGTCCGTGGGCGTCTCCAGGCAAGAAGACGGGAGGGGGCGGCCGTGCCCTCCTCCAGGGGAGCTTCCCCACCCAGGGATCGAACCCATGTCTCCTGCATCCGCAGGTGAATTCTTTACCAGCTGAGCCGCCGGGGAAGCCCCAAAGGAGCCTACCTCTTGTCCCATCTTCCTCGTGACCTGCCTTAGTGCTCACTCGCTCATGAGATGCACAACATGTTGGCAACTGTTTTTTCTACATTCACTTCTCCGTCTATGGTCAGCTCGATCCAATCCCGGAAAGCTTACTGTGACTTCCGATAGTTGCCGGAGCGTCATCCACTCAATCCCAACCTTCCAAATGACTCTTTTATTAGACATTTTCCATTTCTCCCAATCCCTCATTTTCCCCTTAAATATAAACATACTTTTTAAAAAGTATTTATGTATTATTTGGCTCCACTGGGTCATGGTTGCGGCATGTGGGATCTAGTTCCCTGACCAGGAATCGAACCCAGGCCCCACTGAATTGGGAACACAGAGCCCTAACCACTGGACCACCAGGGAAGTCCCTAAATGTACTTTTTAATTGGCTATACCCCAATAGAAATGTTAGGGGTGTTATGGAAAAAGAAAAAATATAGAGAAGTTTCCCTTTTGTAAAACTGTCTTTGATGACTGGCTCTGATTCATTTTATTTTTCAGTATGAAAAAGAATCCTAGCATAGTAGAAATCCAGGTGTCTCGTTCGCACCAGAGGTAGTGTGTCAGCCTCCAAAAAATATTAGAAATCTCATGGCTTCTTTCAAAAGTGGCTTGGATAGCCACTGCCATGGGAGGCCCCCACAGGCCAAAGAATAGAGATGGATGCAAATAAATAAAAAACCAATAAAAGAGGCCAAAAAAAAAAAAACCCTTCAATTAAAAAAAAAAAAAAGTGGCTTGGACAAGAGCGTGTTTAACTTGGGCGATTCCGGGAGGCGCTAAGGCTTCTGGGAACGGAGCCGACAGGTCCCTTTTATTTTTTATTCTTTTGGCCACTTCTATTGGTCTTTCATTTATCTATTTTCATCCATCTTTGTTCTTTGGCCTGTGTGGGCCTCCCCTCGCAGTGGCCTCTCTCGCTCCAGAGCACCGGCTCGGTCGTTCATTGGACACACCAGTCCAGCTGCTCCGCGGCACGTGAGATCTTCCCGGGCCAGGGATCGAACCGGTGCCCCTTGCCCTGCAAGGCGGTGTCCTAACCCACTGGACCACCAGGGAAGCCCCCGACAAGGGCCTCTTTAGGGTCTCCGGTTCTAAGACCCAGTCCTTAGCCTCGGGTGCATTTAAACGTGGATCTGAGGGACTGACCTGTCACCACGGTACGGAGTCACAGACCCGCGACGGGGCCTGGAAACAGACGTCAGGCAGCAGATACATATGTGAGTCCGCAGACGAGGATGTGCACGGAATCGAGTCACTGACCGTAAACGAAGTGAAGCAAGGAGCCTACCTGCATATGTCTTCGTTCGTGCAATCCGCGGAGCCGATGAAAGAGTGGTGCTCTAGTTTCTCGCGTGTGTCGAGGGATCCTTCGCCAAGGTTCCGGGCGTGTCCCGAGCTCACGTTCTGCGGGGCTCACACGGTCACCGAGAGGGGACGTCTTCTGGCTGTGAGAGGGACAAGGTCATCCGTCAGGGATCAACCCAAAAAGCAGACCGGCAGAATGCCCGCAGGGACCTTAGCTCTAGATCCACTGGAAATATATATCCATTTGGATGTGTGTGTGTACAAAATTAATACGGAGATGGACAGGCATTACATATCTATGGTATCCATATCAGCAAAATATTGAAAGATAACACATAGGGGCTTTCCCTGGGGATCCGGCGGGTAAGGACACCGCCTTGCAGGGCAAGGGGCGCCCGTTCTATCCCTGGCCCGGGAAGATCCCACGTGGAGCGGAGCGGCTGGACCCGTGTGTCCAACGACCGAGCCAGAGCTCTGGAGCGCATGCACCCAGGGCCGGTGCTCTGCAGTGAGAGAGGCCACTGCGATGGGAGGTGCACACGGGCCAAAGAACAAAGATCAATAAATAAAAGATCAATAGAAGTGGCCAAAAAAAAATTTTTTTAAAAAGATGACACATATATTGTACAGACATATCTATATAATATATGTATTATAATATATAGATACATAGGATGGTATGTAAAAAGACAATTATATACACATTATAAATAATCCATATCTATATGGATTCTATAACACATGTATTCTCTATATTTTATATCTACACCATATATACATTGACATACATGCACATACATGTACATAGGAAGACATAGATACACATTTATCCTATATAAATATACGCCGGGGACTGGGGACTTGTAGTTTGAAAGAGCCCAGGACTAGTGACTTTTAGCTAGAAAAACTACAGCCTTTAGCTTGAAGACCACACGACCGGAGACTTTTCAGTTTGAAAAACACGGGTCTGGAGGTTTCCCTGGTGGCCCAGAGGTGGAGATTCCAAGCTCCCGTTGCAGGGGACATTGGTTCAATCCCAGGCAGGGGACCGAAGATCCCACATGCCATGGCAGAGCAGAAGAAGAAAAGAAAGTTGCACGCTAAAGAAGGCTGAGCACCGAAGAATGGATGCCTTTGAACTGGGGTGCTGGAGAAGACGCTTGAGAGCCCCTTGGACGGCAAGGCAATCCAACCCATCCATCCTAAAGGACACCCTCCCTGAATACTCCTTGGAAGGACGGACGCTGAAGCTGGAATCCTTTGGTCACCTGGTGCGAACAGACAAGCCACTAGAAGAGACCCTGAGGCTGGGGAAAACAGAAGGCAGGAGGGGAAGGGGACGACAGAGGACGAGAGGGCTGGAGGGGATCCCTGACTCCATGGACGTGAGTTTGAGCAGCTCCGGGAGACGGAGGAGGACAAGGGAGCCTGGCGGGCGGCCCTCCACGGGGTTGCAGAGCGTCGGACACAACGGAGCGATGGAACAGTAACAAAAGAAGCCAGGGAAGAAACACACAGGATGCCTGTGCCTTTTCTGTGCAGGGCAGAGGAATCCTCGGTGGGACTCCCTAGGTCCCGATGCCTCGATCGCCCTGCTGACGATCCGGGGGCCTGGGCTGAACCGCACCACGCCTGGGCGGTCCCTCCCGGCGTACATGATCAATAAAAATAAAAGATCAATAGAAGTGGCCAAAAAAAAATTTTTTTAAAAAGATGACACATATATTGTACAGACATATCTATATAATATATGTATTATAATATATAGATACATAGGATGGTATGTAAAAAGACAATTATATACACATTATAAATAATCCATATCTATATGGATTCTATAACACATGTATTCTCTATATTTTATATCTACACCATATATACATTGACATACATGCACATACATGTACATAGGAAGACATAGATACACATTTATCCTATATAAATATACGCGGGGACTGGGGACTTGTAGTTTGAAAGAGCCCAGGACTAGTGACTTTAGCTAGAAAAACTACAGCCTTTAGCTTGAAGACCACACGACCGGAGACTTTTCAGTTTGAAAAACACGGGTCTGGAGGTTCCCTGGTGGCCCAGAGGTGGAGATTCCAAGCTCCCGTTGCAGGGGACATTGGTTCAATCCCAGGCAGGGGACCGAAGATCCCACATGCCATGGCAGAGCAGAAGAAGAAAAGAAAGTTGCACGCTAAAGAAGGCTGAGCACCGAAGAATGGATGCCTTTGAACTGGGGTGCTGGAGAAGACGCTTGAGAGCCCCTTGGACGGCAAGGCAATCCAACCCATCCATCCTAAAGGACACCCTCCCTGAATACTCCTTGGAAGGACGGACGCTGAAGCTGGAATCCTTTGGTCACCTGGTGCGAACAGACAAGCCACTAGAAGAGACCCTGAGGCTGGGGAAAACAGAAGGCAGGAGGGGAAGGGGACGACAGAGGACGAGAGGGCTGGAGGGCATCCCTGACTCCATGGACGTGAGTTTGAGCAGCTCCGGGAGACGGAGGAGGACAAGGGAGCCTGGCGGGCGGCCCTCCACGGGGTTGCAGAGCGTCGGACACAACGGAGCGATGGAACAGTAACAAAAGAAGCCAGGGAAGAAACACACAGGATGCCTGTGCCTTTTCTGTGCAGGGCAGAGGAATCCTCGGTGGGACTCCCTAGGTCCCGATGCCGCCTACGATCGCCCTGCTGAGAGCCGCACCATCGCCTGGGGCCGGCCTCCGGGCGTTCTGTAACCGACTGACCTCACGACGCCTGCCGCGCACGACAGCCTCAGCGCGACCTCACCCTCGCCGGGGCCTGGCCGCACGTCAACCCCCAGTCTGGCTCAGGGCCGCAGCATGCCCTGCCTGGGACCTCACTGTACCCTATACCTCGGCTCCAGGCCACACTGCAAGCGGACACGGGGCCTTACTGTAGCCTCATGATGACCTCGCTATACACTGATTACAACCTCACTGTGGCCGGGAGCCGGACTCTGGTCCCCACGATGAACTCACTCTGACCTCACCATACCCGGAAGCCCGACCCAGGACAACCCTCCAGCCTCCTGTGACCCCACTAGAGCCGACAGTCTCACTCTGGGCTCACTAGAACCTCTGGACTATCACAACAATATAGCCTGTAGCCTGCCTCTGGGCCTCACTAGAGCCTATAGCCTATAGCCTGCCTCTGGTCCTCACTATAGCCTATAGCCTGCCTCTGGTCCTCACTATAGCCTATAGCCTGCCTCTGGTCCTCACTATAGCCTATAGCCTGCCTCTGGTCCTCACTATAGCCTATAGCCTGCCTCTGGTCCTCACTATAGCCTATAGCCTGCCTCTGGTCCTCACTATAGCCTATAGCCTGCCTCTGGTCCTCACTATAGCCTATAGCCTGCCTCTGGTCCTCACTATAGCCTATAGCCTGCCTCTGGTCCTCACTATAGCCTATAGCCTGACTCTGGTCCTCACTATAGCCTACAGCCTATAGCCTGCCTCTGGTCCTCACTATAGCCTATAGCCTGCCTCTGGTCCTCACTATAGCCTATAGCCTGACTCTGGTCCTCACTATAGCCTAGAGCCTAGACCCTGCCTCTGGTCCTCACTATAGCCTACAGCCTATAGCCTGTCTCTGGTCCTCACTATAGCCTATAGCCTATAGCCTGCCTCTGGTCCTCACTATAGGCTATAGCCTGCCTCTGGTCCTCACTATAGCCTATAGCCTGCCTCTGGTCCTCACTATAGCCTATAGCCTGCCTCTGGTCCTCACTATAGCCGACAGCCTATAGCCTGTCTCTTGTCCTCACTATAGCCTATAGCCTGCCTCTGGTCCTCACTATAGCCTATAGCCTGCCTCTGGTCCTCACTATAGCCTATAGCCTATAGCCTGCCTCTGGTCCTCACTATAGCCTATAGCCTGCCTCTGGTCCTCACTATAGCCTATAGCCTGCCTCTGGTCCTCACTATAGCCTAGAGCCTAGAGCCTGCCTCTGGTCCTCACTATAGCCTACAGCCTATAGCCTGTCTCTGGTCCTCACTATAGCCTATAGCCTATAGCCTGCCTCTGGTCCTCACTATAGGCTATAGCCTGCCTCTGGTCCTCACTATAGCCTATAGCCTGCCTCTGGTCCTCACTATAGCCTATAGCCTGCCTCTGGTCCTCACTATAGCCGACAGCCTATAGCCTGTCTCTGGTCCTCACTATAGCCTATAGCCTATAGCCTGCCTCTGGTCCTCACTATAGGCTATAGCCTGCCTCTGGTCCTCACTATAGCCTACAGCCTATAGCCTGTCTCTGGTCCTCACTATAGCCTATAGCCTGCCTCTGGTCCTCACTATAGCCTATAGCCTGCCTCTGGTCCTCACTATAGCCTATAGCCTGCCTCTGGGCCTCACTATAGCCTATAGCCTGCCTGTGGTCCTCACTAAAGCCTGTAGCCTGCCTCTGGTCCTCACTATAGCCTATAGCCTGCCTCTGGTCCTCACTATAGCCTATAGCCTGCCTCTGGTCCTCACTAAAGCCTGTAGCCTGCCTCTGGTCCTCACTATAGCCTATAGCCTGCCTCTGGTCCTCACTATAGCCTACAGCCTATAGCCTGTCTCTGGTCCTCACTATAGCCTATAGCCTATAGCCTGCCTCTGGTCCTCACTAAAGCCTGTAGCCTGCCTCTGGTCCTCACTATAGCCTATAGCCTGCCTCTGGTCCTCACTATAGCCTAGAGCCTAGAGCCTGCCTCTGGTCCTCACTATAGCCTATAGCCTGCCTCTGGTCCTCACTATAGCCTATAGCCTGCCTCTGGTCCTCACTATAGCCTACAGCCTATAGCCTGTCTCTGGTCCTCACTATAGCCTATAGCCTATAGCCTGCCTCTGGTCCTCACTATAGCCTGTAGCCTGCCTCTGGTCCTCACTATAGCCTATAGCCTGCCTCTGGTCCTCACTATAGCCTAGAGCCTAGAGCCTGCCTCTGGTCCTCACTATAGCCTATAGCCTGCCTCTGGTCCTCACTATAGCCTATAGCCTGCCTCTGGTCCTCACTATAGCCTACAGCCTATAGCCTGTCTCTGGTCCTCACTATAGCCTATAGCCTATAGCCTGCCTCTGGTCCTCACTAAAGCCTGTAGCCTGCCTCTGGTCCTCACTATAGCCTATAGCCTGCCTCTGGTCCTCACTATAGCCTAGAGCCTAGAGCCTGCCTCTGGTCCTCACTATAGCCTATAGCCTGCCTCTGGTCCTCACTATAGCCTATAGCCTGCCTCTGGTCCTCACTATAGCCTACAGCCTATAGCCTGTCTCTGGTCCTCACTATAGCCTATAGCCTATAGCCTGCCTCTGGTCCTCACTAAAGCCTGTAGCCTGCCTCTGGTCCTCACTATAGCCTATAGCCTGCCTCTGGTCCTCACTATAGCCTAGAGCCTAGAGCCTGCCTCTGGTCCTCACTATAGCCTATAGCCTGCCTCTGGTCCTCACTATAGCCTATAGCCTGACTCTGGTCCTCACTATAGCCTATAGCCTGACTCTGGTCCTCACTATAGACTATAGCCTGCCTCTGCTCCTCAGTGAAGCCTGTAGCCTGCCTCTGGTTCTCACTATAGCCTATAGCCTGCCTCTGGTCCTCACTATAGCCTATAGCCTGCCTCTGGTCCTCACTATAGCCTGTAGCCTGCCTCTGGTCCTCACTATAGCCTATAGCCTGCCTCTGGTCCTCACTATAGCCTATAGCCTGCCTCTGGTCCTCACTATAGCCTATAGCCTGCCTCTGGTCCTCACTATAGCCTGTAGCCTGCCTCTGGTCCTCACTATAGCCTATAGCCTGCCTGTGGTCCTCACTATAGCCTATAGCCTGCCTGTGGTCCTCACTAAAGCCTGTAGCCTGCCTCTGGGCCTCACTATAGCCTATAGCCTGCCTCTGGGCCTCACTATAGCCTATAGCCTGCCTGTGGTCCTCACTAAAGCCTGTAGCCTGCCTCTGGTCCTCACTATAGCCTATAGCCTGCCTCTGGTCCTCACTATAGCCTACAGCCTATAGCCTGTCTCTGGTCCTCACTATAGCCTATAGCCTATAGCCTGCCTCTGGTCCTCACTATAGCCTGTAGCCTGCCTCTGGTCCTCACTATAGCCTATAGCCTGCCTGTGGTCCTCACTATAGCCTATAGCCTGCCTGTGGTCCTCACTAAAGCCTGTAGCCTGCCTCTGGGCCTCACTATAGCCTATAGCCTGCCTCTGGGCCTCACTATAGCCTATAGCCTGCCTGTGGTCCTCACTAAAGCCTGTAGCCTGCCTCTGGTCCTCACTATAGCCTATATCCTGCCTGTGGTCCTCACTATAGCCTATAGCCTGCCTGTGGTCCTCACTAAAGCCTGTAGCCTGCCTCTGGGCCTCACTATAGCCTATAGCCTGCCTCTCGTCCTCACTATAGCCTATAGCCTGCCTGTGGTCCTCACTATAGCCTGTAGCCTGCCTCTGGTCCTCACTATAGCCTGTAGCCTGACTCTGGTCCTCACTATAGCCTATAGCCTATAGCCTGCCTCTGGTCCTCACTATAGCCTATAGCCTGACTCTGGCCCTCACTGTAGCCTATAGGCTAGACCTATAACCTCTAGGCCTCACTATAACCTGACTATGACCTCACTATAGACTATAGTCTAACTCCAGTTCTCACTATAACCTGACTCTGTGCATATCTATATATAGCCCATAGCCTACCTCTTACCTTACTTAGGCTATAACCTGATCCTGGGCCATATAAACATGACTTGACCTCACTACAGACTGATTATAACCTCACTAGCACCTATAGCCTGACTCTGGGACACACGAGAGCCTCACTGTGACCTCAGTGTTGCCTGATTATGTCCTCACTACAGACTGAACATGGCCTCACTATAGTCTATAGCCTGACTCTCACCTTAGTATAGACTATAACCTGACTCTGGGCCATAGTATAACCTGACCATTGCCTCCCTATAGAGTGATTATAACCTCACTGTAGCCTGTAGCCAGAACCTGGGCCTTACTAGAACCTGACTTATGAGCTCACTATAGACTGACCAGGACCTCACTCTCCCCTATAGCCGGAACCTTCCTCTCTTTAGCCTGTCCTAGGAAAGGGTGTGGTAAAGTTGTCGGGTAAAGTCTGCACGCATGCGAACTCGCTTCAGCCATGTTCGACTCCTTGCGACCCCATGGACTGTAGCCCGGCACGCTCCTCTGTCCACGGGAGTCTCCAGGCAAGAAGACTGGAGGGGCGGCCGTGCCTTCCTCCAGGGGAGCTTCCCCACCCGGGGATCAAACCCACATCCCTTCTGTCTTGTGCATTCGCTGGTAGGTTCTTTGCCACGAGCACCACCTGGGAAGCAGGACACCCTGTTAAATGTGACTTTAATGAGAAAAACCGAAATGAGAAAAACCGAAAAAAAAAAGTGTTGAGATGTTGCATGGTCTTACAGCTTCCATCAGCTGCACAAACACAGCAGTTGCTGGAAAGAAAGAGAAGTTGGAGGCAGGAAAGCCATCAACGAGCACCGTAACTCACCACACACAAGGCATCCGGGGTCACGGCTCCGGCTACATAAATACCCAGGTTCTACTTTAGGGTAAAAGCATTTTATACGTATTTTTCTTCTGCAAAAAATGGATAGTATGCTCTAAGAACATGTTTTAAAAGACTTCTGTTTTTGTTAAAATTCAGACATATGGGAACCCTCAACGACGCTTGGTCTTTTTTGTTTATTGTTAATTGCGGTATAGTCTTGTAATATCCTGACCTTACCTTAGGCTATAACCTGATCCTTTGGGCCATATAATATCTATATATAGCCCATAGCCTACCTCTTACCTTACTTAGGCTATAACCTGATCCTGGGCCATATAAACATGACTTGACCTCACTACAGACTGATTATAACCTCACTAGCACCTATAGCCTGACTCTGGGACACACGAGAGCCTCACTGTGACCTCAGTGTTGCCTGATTATGTCCTCACTACAGACTGAACATGGCCTCACTATAGTCTATAGCCTGACTCTCACCTTAGTATAGACTATAACCTGACTCTGGGCCATAGTATAACCTGACCATTGCCTCCCTATAGAGTGATTATAACCTCACTGTAGCCTGTAGCCAGAACCTGGGCCTTACTAGAACCTGACTTATGAGCTCACTATAGACTGACCAGGACCTCACTCTCCCCTATAGCCGGAACCTTCCTCTCTTTAGCCTGTCCTAGGAAAGGGTGTGGTAAAGTTGTCGGGTAAAGTCTGCACGCATGCGAACTCGCTTCAGCCATGTTCGACTCCTTGCGACCCCATGGACTGTAGCCCGGCACGCTCCTCTGTCCACGGGAGTCTCCAGGCAAGAAGACTGGAGGGGCGGCCGTGCCTTCCTCCAGGGGAGCTTCCCCACCCGGGGATCAAACCCACATCCCTTCTGTCTTGTGCATTCGCTGGTAGGTTCTTTGCCACGAGCACCACCTGGGAAGCAGGACACCCTGTTAAATGTGACTTTAATGAGAAAAACCGAAATGAGAAAAACCGAAAAAAAAAAGTGTTGAGATGTTGCATGGTCTTACAGCTTCCATCAGCTGCACAAACACAGCAGTTGCTGGAAAGAAAGAGAAGTTGGAGGCAGGAAAGCCATCAACGAGCACCGTAACTCACCACACACAAGGCATCCGGGGTCACGGCTCCGGCTACATAAATACCCAGGTTCTACTTTAGGGTAAAAGCATTTTATACGTATTTTTCTTCTGCAAAAAATGGATAGTATGCTCTAAGAACATGTTTTAAAAGACTTCTGTTTTTGTTAAAATTCAGACATATGGGAACCCTCAACGACGCTTGGTCTTTTTTGTTTATTGTTAATTGCGGTATAGTCTTGTAATATCCTGAAACATTATATGCTTTCTCAGGGGCCTAACTTAATTATACGAAGAAAATTACAAGGTAACATGCATTTACATGTCTCCGTTTGCATCCTCCAGCAATATTTTCTGATACATCCTTTCAAAAGTCTGAAGCCTCTTTATCTGGGAAGAAAATCCGGCCATTGCCCTTTGAGATAAAACAGAAACGCTTTTGAGGTGTGGCCCAGACAGAGGAGGGATGCTCAGGGAGTTCTCAGTCGCACTGTGTTCATCATAAATCCAAACAGGATGAAGCTTGCCCCTCTGTCAGTCTGTTTTCCCCAGGAGTAGAACTTGAGTAGTGTTTTTGTTGTTTGTTTTTGTTAACTTCATGCCAGGATCTTTTTTCTTAGTCATTTATTATTTCCATCCATCTTTGTTCTCTTGCCTGCCTGGACCTCCCATGGCAGTGGCCTCTCTCGCCGCAGAGCACCGGCTCCGGGCGCATGCGCTCCAGAGCTCCGGCTCGGTCATTCGTTGGACACATCGGTCCAGCCGCTCCACGGCACGTGGACTCTTCCCGAGCCAGGGATCGAACCGGCGCCCCTTGCCCTGCAAGGCGGTGTCCTTACCCACTGGATCCCCAGGGAAGCCCTGAGTAGTGTTTTTAGAGGCTTCTCGCATTACCCACTGGAGAAGGAAATGGCAACCCATTCCAGTCTTCTTGCCTGGAGACGTCCGCGGACAGAGGAGCCTGGTGGGCGACAGTCCACGGGGTCGCCAAAGAGCTGGACACAACTTATGGCCTCAACCACAACTGCACGTCGCTCTCATATTTCAACAGCAGCTCTCATATTTCAAGTGTGCACACTGCACACCACGCGACTCCAAAGTCAGAGACGTGGTACCCACACTTGGTTTTCACTTCAACAGCCCCAGCCCAACGGTCCTGGTAGGAACGTCTTCTGTCACGAGATCAAATGCCCATACTTTCATCGGATGAACAGGTGTTCCTACCCACTGCGCTCGTCACTGCGGAAAACCTCTGCACAAATGCTTTGCCGTCCTCGCTTTACCCGGTGATACAACCACGGCGCCCGAGAGCCAGCACGTCAGCCGTGCAGCCGTGTCAGGAAGGACGAGGCAGGCAGAAAGCCGAATGCAATCGTGGCCCGGTGGATGTTTTGAAAGCACGGGACCTCTGGACAATGAGTGTTATCACTGAACTGATACAATTCTTCATCACGCACACCAAACCAGAGGCAGGCTTGAAAACAAAGGAGAGAATGTTCCTACAGAGGCTTGTGCCAAAACCAACATCCAGTCATTGGCTGAAATCTCCACTTGGATCATAGTCTGGCCGAATCGCTCTTGCTGGCACTCCTAATAATGAAGAGGAACGCTTTTCCAGATCCTCACACCTCTGAAATGCCTAGGACGGACTGAGACTTTCCTGCCTGGTTTAGACAGGCGCTGGGTTATCCCACAGACCCTTGGGGCCCTTGGGGGTAAACATCGGTGGAGGGAGCTAGACGGTTCCCTCGTGTGCAATGCATACCTGTCCCGGTAGAAAAGCGGTCCCCACCTCAAAAAATCAAACACGCCCCACCCCAAAAAGAAAAAAAAATCAAACACGCTTCTGATCTTTGAAAGGACATGTCAGAAAGTATCCCTGCCGTGTGCAAACGGAGACACGCAACTATATGTCAAACCATTGTTTTTCTTGTAACTAAATTAGGCTCCTGGGAAAGCATATAATACATCAGGAGATTACGGGACTCTTTCGACTGCAATAAAAAAGCCCAAACAGGGCTTCCCTGGTGGTCCAGTGGGTAAGGACACCGCCTTGCAGGGCAAGGGGCTCCGGTTCGATCCCTGGCCTGGGAAGATCCCACGTGCAGCAGAGCGGCTGGACCGATGTGTCCAGTTACCGAGCCGGAGCTCTGGAGCGCATGCGCCCAGAGCCGGTGCTCTGCGACAACAGAGGCCACCGCGATGGGAGGCCCACAGGAGCCAAAGAACAAAGATGGATGAAAATAGACAAATGAAAGACCAATAGAAGTGGCCAAAAAAAACCACAAAAACACAAACAATCCAAAGAGAAATGGTCCACACAGTGCTATTGTACACCAAAGCCTTCAGTTCATCTCAGCATTATGCAGGATTCTACAGGACACTGCCTGCGTGCGGCTGACTTTCATAATTCAGGACAGTTTTACAGAGGCAGATTCGGAAATGATTGCTTTATCCAGGGTACGTGTATTTGTCGTTCTGTTTTTTTTTTTCAATATTTGTAAGAAAGTGAAAGCGCGAGTCGCCCAGTTGTGTCCAACCCTGTGCGACCACGTGGGCTGCAGCCCGCCAGGCTCCTCTGTCCATGGGGGTCTCCAGGCAAGAAGACCGGAGAGGGTGGCCATGCCCTCTTCCAGAATTCGCTGCTACAGCTCTCTGAAAAATATGGAAACTAGAGTATAACAATAAAATAACAGGTGTTATGAGTTCAGTATAAAGCGACAGTCTCATTTTAATCAAATGCGAATGCAATCCTGACTTCATCGATGCACCCACGAACGGGAGGAAAATAAATAAGCCGTAGCGCCGTTCCTGACCTTTCGACTATCCCGAGGGCTGGGTTCTGGGTTCTAAGCCTTTCGAGGTTGTGAACGACGGGGACAGAGGTGCTCAACGCTGACCCTCGCGGCTGGAGTTCGAGAAGCCCTCCGTTGGATAGTGAGGTGAAAGTCGCTCACTCGCGTCTGACACTTTGGACAAGCCACGGAATTCTCCAGGCAAGAACCCTGGAGTGAGCCTTCCCTGGTCACTCAGGGGTGAAGAGCTCCCCTGCCCAGGCAGGAGACACAGGTTCGATCCCTGGCCCGGGAAGATCCCACAGGCTGCAAAGCACCGAAGGCCACAACTACGGAGCCTGTGCTCTAGAGCCTTGGAGCCGCAACTATGGAGCCCACGGGCTGCAAGTATTGAAGCTCATGTGCCATAGAGCCTGAGCTCCAGAACATGAAAAGGCACCTCGACAAGAAGCCTGCTTACCTCCACTAGAGAGGAGCCCCCACTCCCTGCAACTTGAGAAGAGCCTGCGGCAGCAGAGAAAACCCAGAAGAGCCAAAAAAAAGAAAAGAGTGGGCAGTTTCTTCCCTTTTCCAGGGGATGTTCCCAACCCCAGGTCTTCTGCATGGCAGGCAGTCTTTCCCAGCTGAGCTACAAGGGAAGCTCGTCCCTTGCAGAAGAGAGCTGGGGAGATGGGGGCAGAAACCTGGAGCGGAGACCCCGTAACAATCCTCACATCAGACACGTTGCTTCATCTACAGCGGGCCGTCGCTGGCGAGGACCTCCTGAGAAATTTCAGAACAAGTAGGAACCTTCCATCTGTGCAAAGGTGGAAGTGACGGTCTCACACGCTAACAAAGTCCTCACTGTGTTTCTAAAATTTATTTTTTTTTTTATTTATTAGGCTGCACCAGGGGTGTGCGCATGTTTGCCACACAGCAAGGCGTGTGGGATCTTGTGGTCGTGAGGCGCGCTCAGTCAAGCCCCCAACTCCGCTCGTGGTGGATGGAAAAGAGGTTTATCAGGCTGGCGCCAGCGACCACCCACAAGAATCAAGATTTCCTGTGAGGGCCCCAACTGGAGGTTAAGGGCGGGTCTTAAAGGCTGGTCCAATCCATGGCACAAGACCCTCTCCTTTGATTGAGATTGGACACACCTACACATTCCCTTTTACAATCAACAGAATCGTCTAGGGGCTTCTTCGTCAATTGCAGTCAGTTACGATCAATAAAGAGGAACAGAAAACAATCGATGCTAGCAGATGAATCACTAACCAGTGCCCATCAGTAAACCATTAGGCATTCCCTTTAACAATCTTAGTTCGCCAACCAGGAATGGAGCGCGCGCCCCCTGCACGAGGGAGCTCGGAGCTTTAGCCCCTGGCCCACCAGGGAGCTCCCCGCGCCAGGTCTGGGCTGTGGCCTGCAAACACTCCGTTGCGGTGCGTGGAGTCTAGTTCCCAGACCAGAGAGGGAACCCAGGCCTCCCGCCGGAGCGTGCAGTCTGAGCCACTGGACCTTGGAGAAGTCCTGAGTTCCCATTCGCTAATGAAGGGCTCGGAAAGGGCTTTTGCTGAGCGGATCTATGAATCGGGCAGACCGCTCGATTGGAAGGAGGAAGTCCCTTCCAAAGACGACACTCTGTCCTCGCCACCCCTCTGAGGCACAGATACCCAGAAATTACAAACTACAGTTTTTAACTATCCTCCTTTCCTCTTCTACCCATTTTGTTTCAAATGCTGGCAAAATATCAGCGCACGTCTCAGCGAAATGAGGGAGAAAAGCTAACCCAATATTTTCTGTGTTTTAAGTAAGACACTTTTTTTTCTATTCGACTTGGCTTTGCTGTAACCTGGCGAAGCCAAGAACAATTCGACCATAGAGAGGGTTCTGGAAATGCTTGAACGTAATTCACAAAGCTGAAGGTAAGCGGGCGTTCCCAGCTCAGAAGCCAACTTGTGTTTCTAAAATTTATTTTTTTTTTTATTTATTAGGCTGCACCAGGGGTGTGCGCATGTTTGCCACACAGCAAGGCGTGTGGGATCTTGTGGTCGTGAGGCGCGCTCAGTCAAGCCCCCAACTCCGCTCGTGGTGGATGGAAAAGAGGTTTATCAGGCTGGCGCCAGCGACCACCCACAAGAATCAAGATTTCCTGTGAGGGCCCCAACTGGAGGTTAAGGGCGGGTCTTAAAGGCTGGTCCAATCCATGGCACAAGACCCTCTCCTTTGATTGAGATTGGACACACCTACACATTCCCTTTTACAATCAACAGAATCGTCTAGGGGCTTCTTCGTCAATTGCAGTCAGTTACGATCAATAAAGAGGAACAGAAAACAATCGATGCTAGCAGATGAATCACTAACCAGTGCCCATCAGTAAACCATTAGGCATTCCCTTTAACAATCTTAGTTCGCCAACCAGGAATGGAGCGCGCGCCCCCTGCACGAGGGAGCTCGGAGCTTTAGCCCCTGGCCCACCAGGGAGCTCCCCGCGCCAGGTCTGGGCTGTGGCCTGCAAACACTCCGTTGCGGTGCGTGGAGTCTAGTTCCCAGACCAGAGAGGGAACCCAGGCCTCCCGCCGGAGCGTGCAGTCTGAGCCACTGGACCTTGGAGAAGTCCTGAGTTCCCATTCGCTAATGAAGGGCTCGGAAAGGGCTTTTGCTGAGCGGATCTATGAATCGGGCAGACCGCTCGATTGGAAGGAGGAAGTCCCTTCCAAAGACGACACTCTGTCCTCGCCACCCCTCTGAGGCACAGATACCCAGAAATTACAAACTACAGTTTTTAACTATCCTCCTTTCCTCTTCTACCCATTTTGTTTCAAATGCTGGCAAAATATCAGCGCACGTCTCAGCGAAATGAGGGAGAAAAGCTAACCCAATATTTTCTGTGTTTTAAGTAAGACACTTTTTTTTCTATTCGACTTGGCTTTGCTGTAACCTGGCGAAGCCAAGAACAATTCGACCATAGAGAGGGTTCTGGAAATGCTTGAACGTAATTCACAAAGCTGAAGGTAAGCGGGCGTTCCCAGCTCAGAAGCCAAACTGGAGGTAATAAATAAAAAACTGCATCGCGAAAGACGATTCCTGTGAAATTTCCCTACAGTCACGACGATCGTAAAAATTCTGAATTTCTCGAAGCCAAACGCCCTCCTGAGCACCTGACCCCAAGGCACCCCGGCAAACACACGGTCCTTTTTACGCTTGGAATGCTGAGATCGGGAAAGCCTGCATCCAACACTTTAAACGTTTCCAAACTTAACAACCCTCAAAATGATTTACACAGACACGTCTCCAGGCTCCTTCAAACCCTCCCAGAAGGTCTTCCCACCTGATCGTGGCACGGGAGAGCGTGGAGGCAAACGGGCGTGACAAGCAAGTTGGGCTGGCCCCCAAGACCGGGACGGGGAGATTGCCGTCTAGCTAAACGGCCCACAACGCCTCTGGCTTTCAGCGCGGTGCCTGAGGTCCCCAGGACGGCGTGAGGACAAGCGAGACCCTAAACCACTGGATAGGGTGTGTGTTGAACCCCCTGTGTTTCCAAGCTGCAGTCATGCAAGGTGGCACCCACTTCCTCGTGAGTGACTAACCTTTCAGAACCGAATCATTTTTCACGTATCTCAAAAGGCTCCCGCTCTCTCCACCGTCTTTAGGTTCTCTCCTCTTTTATAGTGTCTTTATTTTTTTTAATTTTTTGCCCTCCCCTCCCCCCTTATAGTGTCTTTATATGGAAGCTTCTTGGAATAGTACCGGGGGCACGATCCTTAACGATGGATTTGATGGGACGATACGCACCCCCACCTCATTCTGGGCACAGACGGGCTGCCAGAGGTGGGGAAGTCATGACGATTCATGCCGTTTTCCACATATGAAGAAAAGAACACACGAAACGTGTTCCTGGAATAACACTTGACAGCCAACACAAGCGTTTCCCCACATCATGGTTTGAATACGTGTATAATTCCCCCCAGGCGTCCCTTCAGGACCTAGCAAAGCAGGCAACAGCGTTTCCTAAACGCCAGCGGAGAACGCAGACTACGATCGAGACGCTGTCACAAACCCACCCAGGCTGAACGCTGAAAACCACGTTTTCTATCCTGTGGTAACTACCTGAAGGATGCCACCAGGGTTTATTCGCTCGTGTGTTTGAGAGACACAATCTGTCTCCCAAGCACAGGGTGGGAGGCGCGGGTTCGATCCCCGGGTGAGGAGGGCACGGCCACCCGCTCCAGTCTTCCTGCCTGGAGACTCCCACGGACAGCGGGGCCTGGCGGGGCGAGAGGCCGTGGGGCCACGGAGAGTCCGACGCGACTGCAGTGAGTTCACACACACGCACACACACCGTGCAGAGCCCAGTCTGCCGAATGAGGTCAGCTGCCACAGAAGAGACGCCAGTCACCTCCCTGGAACCGTGCGTGCCTCGAGAGCTCAGTTCTCCCCCACGGCGGCTTTGCACCTTCCCCCTCTCCTGACCTGAGCTCTGCAGCTCACCCCAGGTCCCTCGCTGCAGTCGCTGGGGTCCTAGAGAGCTGGGCAAGACGGAGGCGACTGAAGCTAGCAAGCAGGCGTCGGTTGGGCATCTAGACTACTGCTGTTGAACTTAAAAACAAGACCTGGGCTTAGGAGCTCATTGCTGCCGCGTGCTGCATCCCGCCTTTCCCTGGACCCTCCCCCTCAACCTCTGCAGCATAAATATTTCATCACACCTTGTTAACTCTGCTGAAATAAAATTCACACGTAGTCTACCTACATATACAGTATTACCACCTTTAGAGAGAACAATGCGCACTGCAATATAAAGCAGAAATACAGACGCTCTAGGGCGTTCCCTGCTGGCTCAGTTGGTCAAGAATCCGTCCGGGAAGCAGGAGACCTGAGTTCAATCCCGGGGTTGGGAAGATTCCCTGGAGAAGGGAAAGGCTACCCACTCTAGTCTTCCTTTTTTTTTTTTTTTTGCTTTTTTGCTTTTATAGAGGTTTTTTTTTTTAACTTTTATTTTACTTTTAACTTTGCAGAGTTTTATTGTTTACGGATATGCATAATCCCACTCCAGCATTCTTGCCTGGAGAATCCCATGGCTTGTCCACGGGGTTGCAGAGTCAGACATAACTGAGCGATGTTCCCTTGTGAAAAGCCCTGTATTATGATTCTGCTTTGAAACATATAAATTCTTGGCCACCGTGACACGAGAATGGAGAATGAAGGATGCCACCAGGGTTTATTCGCTCGTGTGTTTGAGAGACACAATCTGTCTCCCAAGCACAGGGTGGGAGGCGCGGGTTCGATCCCCGGGTGAGGAGGGCACGGCCACCCGCTCCAGTCTTCCTGCCTGGAGACTCCCACGGACAGCGGGGCCTGGCGGGGCGAGAGGCCGTGGGGCCACGGAGAGTCCGACGCGACTGCAGTGAGTTCACACACACGCACACACACCGTGCAGAGCCCAGTCTGCCGAATGAGGTCAGCTGCCACAGAAGAGACGCCAGTCACCTCCCTGGAACCGTGCGTGCCTCGAGAGCTCAGTTCTCCCCCACGGCGGCTTTGCACCTTCCCCCTCTCCTGACCTGAGCTCTGCAGCTCACCCCAGGTCCCTCGCTGCAGTCGCTGGGGTCCTAGAGAGCTGGGCAAGACGGAGGCGACTGAAGCTAGCAAGCAGGCGTCGGTTGGGCATCTAGACTACTGCTGTTGAACTTAAAAACAAGACCTGGGCTTAGGAGCTCATTGCTGCCGCGTGCTGCATCCCGCCTTTCCCTGGACCCTCCCCCTCAACCTCTGCAGCATAAATATTTCATCACACCTTGTTAACTCTGCTGAAATAAAATTCACACGTAGTCTACCTACATATACAGTATTACCACCTTTAGAGAGAACAATGCGCACTGCAATATAAAGCAGAAATACAGACGCTCTAGGGCGTTCCCTGCTGGCTCAGTTGGTCAAGAATCCGTCCGGGAAGCAGGAGACCTGAGTTCAATCCCGGGGTTGGGAAGATTCCCTGGAGAAGGGAAAGGCTACCCACTCTAGTCTTCCTTTTTTTTTTTTTTTTGCTTTTTTGCTTTTATAGAGGTTTTTTTTTTTAACTTTTATTTTACTTTTAACTTTGCAGAGTTTTATTGTTTACGGATATGCATAATCCCACTCCAGCATTCTTGCCTGGAGAATCCCATGGCTTGTCCACGGGGTTGCAGAGTCAGACATAACTGAGCGATGTTCCCTTGTGAAAAGCCCTGTATTATGATTCTGCTTTGAAACATATAAATTCTTGGCCACCGTGACACGAGAATGGAGAATGAAGGTATATGCTTCTTTCTCTTTCTAAAGAGCAATTTCGATATAGGAGACGGAAGAGGGTGTTCAAATGAATAATGAGAGTTTAAAAAACGAGTTCAGGGACGTCCCTGGTGGTCCAGTGGCTGGGACTCTGTGTTCCCATGCAGGGGGCCTGGGTTCGATCCCTGGTCAGGAAACTAGATCCCACATGCTGCAACTAAGATCCAATGGAGCCAAATAAGTAATTAAAAAACAAAACAAAACAACAAGAGTTCGTATTTTGCAAACAGGCTAAGCTCGGTGCATAGTTGCAAATCTACCGCAAACACAGATTATCATGGACAACAGATAAATGCACGTCTATGCACAACCCAGCAAGAGGCGCTGGCAAAAACGAAAGAGATCTTTCTCAACGTTTGAACCATTCTCAGTCATATTCTCAACAAAACAAAGCCAAAAAATTGTTTTAGAAACCTGCGGGTCGTACGCCTACAATCCTCAACGCTACTAGAATCATGTAAGTCTCAGCACACACAGGAACCACGCCTCGGATTTCCGTGTACAATAAGGTCAGCCGTGGGCTCTAGGGAAGCACATGCAGTTTGAGTCTGTGGCTCATTCAGAAGCTGCGTGTGGCCTGAGGCCCTTGTCTATTGATCAGCTCAGTGGCTGAGGAATCCCCCAAGGAGTGCAGCAACGAAAACAGGACCCCCCTCCACCTTTCGGCCCCACCCTGGGAAGCAGTGGTCTCCCACATGAAAACCACATGAAAACCTCCAATTCTCTTCCCAGCCGTTTCGAGCCTCTCTCTGAGTATCCTCTTTGGGCAGTAGTTCGGAATGCTGCATTTTCTTCAGATCTTTCTTCAGTCGCGTCTGCCCTGTCCGGCTGCGTGTGATCCCTGTGGACTGTAGCCCGCCAGGCTCTCCCGTCCATGGGATTCTCCAGGCAAGAACACTGGCGTGGGTGGCCGGGCCCTCCTCCAGGGGGATATTCCCAACCCAGGGAGTGAACCCCGTCCGTGTCCCCACCGCTGGGGTGTCGATGAGGTCTCTCGACTTCTCCCAGCCCAGGAAGGAGCCCTGTATTATGATTCTGCTTTGAAACATATAAATTCTTGGCCACACGAGAATGGAGAATGAAGGTATATGCTTCTTTCTCTTTCTAAAGAGCAATTTCGATATAGGAGACGGAAGAGGGTGTTCAAATGAATAATGAGAGTTTAAAAAACGAGTTCAGGGACGTCCCTGGTGGTCCAGTGGCTGGGACTCTGTGTTCCCATGCAGGGGGCCTGGGTTCGATCCCTGGTCAGGAAACTAGATCCCACATGCTGCAACTAAGATCCAATGGAGCCAAATAAGTAATTAAAAAACAAAACAAAACAACAAGAGTTCGTATTTTGCAAACAGGCTAAGCTCGGTGCATAGTTGCAAATCTACCGCAAACACAGATTATCATGGACAACAGATAAATGCACGTCTATGCACAACCCAGCAAGAGGCGCTGGCAAAAACGAAAGAGATCTTTCTCAACGTTTGAACCATTCTCAGTCATATTCTCAACAAAACAAAGCCAAAAAATTGTTTTAGAAACCTGCGGGTCGTACGCCTACAATCCTCAACGCGTACTAGAATCATGTAAGTCTCAGCACACACAGGAACCACGCCTCGGATTTCCGTGTACAATAAGGTCAGCCGTGGGCTCTAGGGAAGCACATGCAGTTTGAGTCTGTGGCTCATTCAGAAGCTGCGTGTGGCCTGAGGCCCTTGTCTATTGATCAGCTCAGTGGCTGAGGAATCCCCCAAGGAGTGCAGCAACGAAAACAGGACCCCCCTCCACCTTTCGGCCCCACCCTGGGAAGCAGTGGTCTCCCACATGAAAACCACATGAAAACCTCCAATTCTCTTCCCAGCCGTTTCGAGCCTCTCTCTGAGTATCCTCTTTGGGCAGTAGTTCGGAATGCTGCATTTTCTTCAGATCTTTCTTCAGTCGCGTCTGCCCTGTCCGGCTGCGTGTGATCCCTGTGGACTGTAGCCCGCCAGGCTCTCCCGTCCATGGGATTCTCCAGGCAAGAACACTGGCGTGGGTGGCCGGGCCCTCCTCCAGGGGGATATTCCCAACCCAGGGAGTGAACCCCGTCCGTGTCCCCACCGCTGGGGTGTCGATGAGGTCTCTCGACTTCTCCCAGCCCAGGAAGGAGTCCTCATAGAAGGGCTTGCAATGACGGCTCAGGGCTCTGGCGTGTCCGCTTTATGAAGAAGGCGCACCGGCTTGAGGACAGAAGCCGCCCAGGCGCCCACGGCCCCAGACGGTCACCGGGCCGTGAGCTTTACGGAGAGCACCTGCATCTTAGAGGAGCTCGTGTCGGTAAAGACGAATGAGCACCTTCCACATGCAAGGCACAGCACGCAGCTTGCGGAAATGCAGACGTGCACGGAGACCCACGGGAACAGGCCGTGCTGGTGCGGTGGCTAAGTCGGGTCTGACTCTTTGGCGCCCCCGAGGGCTGCACCTGGCCACGGGGTTTCCCAGGCGAGGATCCTGGAGTGGGTGGCCGGTCCCTTCTGCAGGGGACGCTGCCAGCCCAGGGACTGGACCCAGGTTTCCTCCACTGCGGGCAGATTCTTGACCACCTGAGCCACCAGGGAAGCTCCTGGTGCCGGTCATCGGCCTCTGTGGGGATGAGCTCACTGGCCCCCGTGGTGGCTGACCTTCCCTCCTGCCCCGGAAGGAGTTCAGGGCGGAGATGCGGAGTGGACCCATCTGGGCGCTCCAGAGATGGGCTGCACAGGCCGTGCAGATAGATATTTTCAGGAAACGTGGTTTTTTCTTTTCTTTTTTAACACATTTGAGGGTGGGCCGGGCCGGGCTACCTCGTTTCTCTAATTAGGCCTTGTTGATTTGACCTATGTATTTTGCTCACGGCTCGTGGACTGGAAACGTTTTGCCTCTGAACCCCTGCACCTCCAAGGACGTCCCCAGCTCAAGGCTTAAGGAGCCCAACGGCTGGCATCTTCTCCAATCCAGAAAGGCACCAAAATGATGAAGGGAGGCGTCCGCTCCCCGCGACAAGCAGCGACCTCCGGCCCAGAGGCGAGGGCTCCCCGTGGCCTGTACCCCCCTCCACGGACCCCACATTCTGCCCAAACACGCGCTCACCTCCGCGCCTCCCTCTTGGAGGCGCATAAATACATAAATACATTTGTTTTTAAGTCAAATGGGATTCTCCAGGCAAGAACACTGGCGTGGGTGGCCGGGCCCTCCTCCAGGGGGATATTCCCAACCCAGGGAGTGAACCCCGTCCGTGTCCCCACCGCTGGGGTGTCGATGAAGTCTCTCGACTTCTCCCAGCCCAGGAAGGAGTCCTCATAGAAGGGCTTGCAATGACGGCTCAGGGCTCTGGCGTGTCCGCTTTATGAAGAAGGCGCACCGGCTTGAGGACAGAAGCCGCCCAGGCGCCCACGGCCCCAGACGGTCACCGGGCCGTGAGCTTTACGGAGAGCACCTGCATCTTAGAGGAGCTTGTGTCGGTAAAGACGAATGAGCACCTTCCACATGCAAGGCACAGCACGCAGCTTGCGGAAATGCAGACGTGCACGGAGACCCACGGGAACAGGCCGTGCTGGTGCGGTGGCTAAGTCGGGTCTGACTCTTTGGCGCCCCCGAGGGCTGCACCTGGCCACGGGGTTTCCCAGGCGAGGATCCTGGAGTGGGTGGCCGGTCCCTTCTGCAGGGGACGCTGCCAGCCCAGGGACTGGACCCAGGTTTCCTCCACTGCGGGCAGATTCTTGACCACCTGAGCCACCAGGGAAGCTCCTGGTGCCGGTCATCGGCCTCTGTGGGGATGAGCTCACTGGCCCCCGTGGTGGCTGACCTTCCCTCCTGCCCCGGAAGGAGTTCAGGGCGGAGATGCGGAGTGGACCCATCTGGGCGCTCCAGAGATGGGCTGCACAGGCCGTGCAGATAGATATTTTCAGGAAACGTGGTTTTTTCTTTTCTTTTTTAACACATTTGAGGGTGGGCCGGGCCGGGCTACCTCGTTTCTCTAATTAGGCCTTGTTGATTTGACCTATGTATTTTGCTCACGGCTCGTGGACTGGAAACGTTTTGCCTCTGAACCCCTGCACCTCCAAGGACGTCCCCAGCTCAAGGCTTAAGGAGCCCAACGGCTGGCATCTTCTCCAATCCAGAAAGGCACCAAAATGATGAAGGGAGGCGTCCGCTCCCCGCGACAAGCAGCGACCTCCGGCCCAGAGGCGAGGGCTCCCCGTGGCCTGTACCCCCCTCCACGGACCCCACATTCTGCCCAAACACGCGCTCACCTCCGCGCCTCCCTCTTGGAGGCGCATAAATACATAAATACATTTGTTTTTAAGTCAAAAAAAAAATTTCCTAACCCCAAAGGGTTCTTCTTAAGGGGAAGCCATAGGTAGCAACAAACTCGAAAAACATTTCCCTTTTTTTTTTTCCCTCTCTTGACCAAACCGTGGAGCCACAGCAACTCTCCCAGCCACGCCGATGGTTTCAAAATAAACACTTGCTGGGCCAGAACCTCTGTAAAGGTAATCTCAGCAGCTGTACGAAAGCAAAATGCATGCATGACGGGCGAAGCACCCATCAGACCTATGTCTCTGCCTTCCTCGGTGAGCACCTGCGGCTACGCAAGCTTCCTTGCAAACCGGCCCAAGGACTCAGGAGACACCGGGGAATGCAGGTGTTCCTTCCTTCCTCCCGGACACAGGGAGTCCAGCTGAAGAAAACAGGCTTCGTTTGCCAAGAGGCCTTTTGTCGTTCGTACACACCCATCTCAAATGACGCGTGGGTCCTGGCAGTCCGGTCCTTGGCGGCAGCCGGACAGAAAAGGACCAGAAAAAAAAGGTAGCACGTGGCACCACCGAAGCAGGTCTCGACCTGACGGAGAAGTGCCCTGGGGAGGGGGGATATAAACCACTCCCACCGAGGCTCTCACCAGGGAGGGCGGTCTGTCTGCTCCCTGATCACCACCAACTACGACCAATCACCACCAGCCACGACCAATCACCACCAGCCACGACCAATCACCACCAGCCACGACCAATCACCACCAGCCACGACCAATCACCACCAGCCACGACTGATCCCCACCAACTACGACCAATCACCACCAACTACGACCAATCACCACCAGCCACGACCAATCACCACCAGCCACAACCAATCACCACCAGCCACGACCAATCACCACCAACTATGACCAATCACCACTAGGCACGACCGATCACCACCAACTACGCCCAATCACCACCATCTACGACCAATCACCACCAGCCATGACCGATCACCACCAACTACGACCGATCACCACCATCTACGACCAATCACCACCAGCCACGACCAATCCCCACCAACTACGACCCATCACCACCAACCACGACCAATCACCACCAGCCACGACCAATCACCACCAGCCACGACCAATCACCACCAACTACGACCAATAACCACCAGCCACGACCGATCACCACCAGCCACGACCGATCCCCACCAACTACGACCGATCACCACCAACTACGACCAATCACCACCAACTACGACCAATCACCACCAGCCACGACCAATCACCACCAGCCACGACCGATCACCACCAGCCACGACCGATCACCACCAACTATGACCAATCACCACCAGCCACGACCGATCACCACCAGCCACGACCAATCACCACCAACTACGACCGATCCCCACCAACTACGACCAATCACCACCAGCCACGACCGATCACCACCAGCCACGACCGAGGTGCTGGGCTCAGTCCTGTCTGCCTCTTGGCGACCCCATGGACGTCGCCCGCCAGGCTCCTCGGTCCATGGGGTGCTCCCTGCAAGAGGCCTGCGGCGGCTCCCCGTCTCCCTTCTCCAGGAGGATCTCCCGACCCGGGGAGCCACCCTGGGGTCCCCTCCCTCTCCCGCGTCGGCCGGCGGGCTCTGTGCCACCAGCGCCGCCTGAGAAGCCCCGCTCCAGAGCAGGCGTCTTTCTAGCGGACGAGACGTCCTACCAAAGCCGAGCCAGGGATCCTGTAAGCGCCAGCGCGGACGTGACAACGGCAGATCTGTTCCCTCCGCGCTGGTGAAATTTAACAAACCGTGAAAGCCACCCCCTCAGGCACCTGTTTTACTATATATCATAGTACAAAACTGTAACTCTAGAAATACTGAAAACTTCAATGCTTTAGCATAGCTTGGTATTTATAGATATGTGGCTATTCATGTTAGTATGCATTCATTTTAATACTTTATGTACTGATACCATTGTTGCTAGTGTGTAGTCAACACATCCTGGCTGAGTCCCGGAGACCCCTAGACTAGGCTACCCTGTTTCAGCCCCTCCAGGAGTTTGCTCAAATGCACGATGATTAAGTCAGTTTACTATATATATGTTGATATTATAGGGCAAAGCTGTATCTCCGGAAACCCTTGACATGTCATCTTCTCTGGTCGACTTTCCTCCTGAAACTCGCCCTGAAAATTCCACACATGGGGACGTCCCCGGTGGTCCAGGGGTTAAGACTCTGTGTTTCCAATGCAGGGGGGCCCGGGTTCGATCCCTGGTCAGGGAACTAGATCCCACACGTGACAACGAAGACCCAGCACAGCCAAATAAATAATTTTTTTAAAAATCCACACATTTCATAATGGTAATGTTGCACATTGGACTCGAATAGAAGTCTGAATTATCGTCTGTAATTTCACGCCTCATTTCTAAATGGCCAAGTTTACAAGTTACATGAAGGGCTTCCCTGGGGGTCCGGTGGGTAAAGAGTCTGCCTTGCAGTGCAAGGGGCGCCGGTTCGATCCCTGGCCCGGGAAGATCCCACGTGCCGCGGAGCGGCTGGACCGGGGTGTCCAACGACCGAGCCGGAGCTCTGGAACGAGAGAGGCCACTGCAATGGGAGGCCCACATGGGCCAAAAAGTAAAGATGGATGAAAATAAATAAATGAAGGACCGATAAAAGAGGCCAACATTTAAATAAAATTACATGAAAATTCTACCCTGTGCATCGGTCGTCCTCAAGCAGGGGCAAAGTTCTGGGTCCACCCTTCTGCTCCCCACATACGGACGGCTGCAACATCTGGCGATCTTTTGGGGGGTCAGAACAGGAAAGAGCCTTGGAATCCCGTCAGCAGAGGCCAGCCTGGCTGCTGATGGTCTTATAAACCTCTGGGTTGTGGCTCAGCCCCGTCCGACTCTGCGACCCCGTGGACGGCGGCACACCAGCCGTCCCCGGCCCCTGCCGTCTCCCAGAGCCTCCCAACGTCGTGTCCGGTGCGTCGGCGATGCTGTGCAGCCACCTCATCCTCGCATGCCCTCGCTCCACTATGTGGGTCATCTGATGCGAACAGACGACTCATTGGAAAAGCCCCTGATGCTGGGAAAGATGGAGGGCACGAGAGGGGGCCGTTTCCTGCCAAAGATCAACAATGTGCCTACATTTTCGGCTGATGAATCTCGTTAACAGTCACCATCAATGAGCCCCAGAAAGCTGAAACCATTATTTTACGATTTGGACACCTTTAAAAAAAAAAAATACCCACTGAAAATAAGACCAGGATGCTCCATTGCAGAAGTTCAAGCTACATACATTATTCTCAAAGTATAGATATTTACTACGTGGAGACAACTGGCATTTTAGAAAATCGAAGCTCCATCTCACCCTCTCCTTTGCGAGTCATGCTGTCCGATTGTGTTTTTTTTAACCAGAGAAACTTGCCTTTAAAAAAAAAGGACATTCTGTACTGGGGGATAGCTGATTATGGCCACCCACTCCAGGACTCTTGCCTGGAGACTCCCACGGACAGAGGAGCCTGCCGTCCACAGGGTCGCGGAGCATCGCACGGGACTGAGCACCACGGCAGGCGCTCCTCTAGCCCATGAAGCATGTTGTGTTAATTTCAGGTGAACAGCCAAGGAACTCAGCCCTACACACACCTGCATCCATGTTTTAAGAAAGAACTGAGCCCCGACGCTAGTATCTGTTGCCACACTACAGGAAATACAGTTTAAAATTCAGTAAAGAAGCCTACTACTCAACTAATATGAGAGGGCTGGGGGAAACCTAGAGACACAGAGATGGATCTTTTCCCTTGTACCACACTGCCCCCTGCAGGCATAAAAACGTCCTTTATTTCAGAGTAAACGTGTTACATTTGGTTACTTAGTAAAGAAACGAGTCGGTGGAAGTCCGCCAGAATAGCTCCTTTTAAAATCACACTCTGGAGCGTTAATGCAGATTACCTACAATGTGCAAAAAAAGACATCTCCACTTTTTTTTTCCCCCAAGAAAGCCTCGTGATAAAAATTTGCACCAAATCACTTTTTTCTTTCAGAAGCAACGTCAGCCTCGTGGTAAAAATTTGCACCAAGGGAAGCTTGTTGGCCAAGCATATATAGGATACAGATACAAATATCCTTTAAAGCAATGCAACATACAGACTGACGTCCACCACGACGGGCCGCGTCTCTGCCCGGCGCGGAGGAACGGCACCATTTGGCCACCAACTGGGAAGTCTTGGGTTTGCCAAGTCATCATCAGTACGGTGCTGGGAAAGATGGAGGCACGAGAGGGGGCCGTTTCCTGCCAAAGATCAACAATGTGCCTACATTTTCGGCTGATGAATCTCGTTAACAGTCACCATCAATGAGCCCCAGAAAGCTGAAACCATTATTTTACGATTTGGACACCTTTAAAAAAAAAAAATACCCACTGAAAATAAGACCAGGATGCTCCATTGCAGAAGTTCAAGCTACATACATTATTCTCAAAGTATAGATATTTACTACGTGGAGACAACTGGCATTTTAGAAAATCGAAGCTCCATCTCACCCTCTCCTTTGCGAGTCATGCTGTCCGATTGTGTTTTTTTTAACCAGAGAAACTTGCCTTTAAAAAAAAAAAAGGACATTCTGTACTGGGGGATAGCTGATTATGGCCACCCACTCCAGGACTCTTGCCTGGAGACTCCCACGGACAGAGGAGCCTGCCGTCCACAGGGTCGCGGAGCATCGCACGGGACTGAGCACCACGGCAGGCGCTCCTCTAGCCCATGAAGCATGTTGTGTTAATTTCAGGTGAACAGCCAAGGAACTCAGCCCTACACACACCTGCATCCATGTTTTAAGAAAGAACTGAGCCCCGACGCTAGTATCTGTTGCCACACTACAGGAAATACAGTTTAAAATTCAGTAAAGAAGCCTACTACTCAACTAATATGAGAGGGCTGGGGGAAACCTAGAGACACAGAGATGGATCTTTTCCCTTGTACCACACTGCCCCCTGCAGGCATAAAAACGTCCTTTATTTCAGAGTAAACGTGTTACATTTGGTTACTTAGTAAAGAAACGAGTCGGTGGAAGTCCGCCAGAATAGCTCCTTTTAAAATCACACTCTGGAGCGTTAATGCAGATTACCTACAATGTGCAAAAAAAGACATCTCCACTTTTTTTTTTTTCCCCGAAGAAAGCCTCGTGATAAAAATTTGCACCAAATCACTTTTTTCTTTCAGAAGCAACGTCAGCCTCGTGGTAAAAATTTGCACCAAGGGAAGCTTGTTGGCCAAGCATATATAGGATACAGATACAAATATCCTTTAAAGCAATGCAACATACAGACTGACGTCCACCACGACGGGCCGCGTCTCTGCCCGGCGCGGGGAGGAAACGGCACCCAGATGCACGTGATGAGAAGACACCACAGTTTATCTCTGCATACTGGCTCTTGCTTTTCAATAGCATCTTGAAAAGAAAGTCATAGCGCAAGTCACTCAGTCTGATGCTGTGACCCCGCGGGCTGCAGCCCGCCAGGCTCCTCCTCTGTCCACGGGAATCTCCAGGCAGGAAGACGGGAGGGGGTGGCCGTGCCCTCCTGCAGGGGAGCTTCCCCACCCGGGGATCGAACTCACTGCATCTCAGGCAGGTGGACTCTTGACTACCTGAGCCACCCGGTGACATCCGTCTCCCTAAAGTTACATGTCTATCAGTGAACGATCTCAACGCTCTATTGGCCGTAGCTAAAACAATTCCACCGAACCCACAAGCCGCAACTAACCGGAAGACTTCAGGAAAGGCCCCGAGGAGACGCCACGTGTCCCTTCCACGTACCAAAATCCTGCTTGCCAGCATCCATCTTGGCCGAGGTGTGCACGGGCCACCCCGAGACGGGAGGACGGGTTGAAGGAAACCCAGAAACGACTGCCCCCCGCGTCAAACCCGAGGCTGGGAGCCACGGGGCGGAGCCGGCTTCCCAGACAATCCACGGTCGAGGATTAGACCAGAGCCCCCTTTTCGGGGCCTGCAAGGGGCCCCCTGCCCTGCCCTGCACTCAGGCTTCCAGGACCTGGCTCACCTGGTTGCAGGGGAAAACCATCTCTGACTTCCGGCTTGAGCTGCTCCTGGGACTTGTTTTTCGTTGCTTTTGTTATTATAATCTTGCGGAAAGGCTTGCTGAAAAGGACCGGGTCTCTCTGGGGAAGGGACCCATTAACACTTTGCAAAGGAATGCCTACAGGACTCATGGATCGCAGGTGGTCTCTTCAGAGCACAGCCCCGCACCACCTGTCCCGAATAAAAACAACGTCTCTTAACTCCATCACGGGCCTCCCAGGCGGTGCTACGGATAACAACCTCCTGTCCGCCAAGGCAGGAGACATCAGAGAGGCAGACGTGACCCCTGGGCGCGGAAGAGCCCCCGAGAAGGGAATGGCAACTCTGACATTCTTGCCTGGAGAACCCCACGGACAGAGGAGCCGGGCGGGGTGCAGCCCATGGGCTACAAAGAGCTGGACACGACCGAGGGACTGATGCTTCCTTTTTTTTTTTTTCTTTTTTTTTTCTTTGAGTTTTCTTTTAGAAACCCTTGTGTCGAGGGCTGGCTTTCAATAGGACGCTTTCATTTTTGATAGTAGGAGAGTATGATATACATTCCAGGTGGACGACATAGGGATTCACAATTTTTCCAAGTTATGCTCCGTTTATGTGAAAGTGAAAGTCACTCAGTTGTGTCTGACTCCAGGCAGGAAGATGGGAGTTGTAAGGTCTGGTCCCGAGGCTCCTTTCCCCCACTTCCTACCTCCCTGACACAAGAAAGACCTTGACTAGAAGGCCCCTCACGCCAGATTGAACAAGGCCAATGAAAAACAGCCACGACACCAACGGAGGACCACTCTGCCCCCGCCAGAAGTTCTCACTGGACAAAGGAAAGATGAAACTGCCCCATTTGCGAACACCCCAACACCTGGCCTCAACCAATCAGGTCGACGGTGCCCCAACCTGGCCAGGGACTCTGCTGGCCACGTCACCTTACCTATAAAGGGGGCCCTCCCAGTCTCTGTGTGCGCTTGCCCTCAGTCCCTCTCTCCTCTCCTCCCCGTGAGGGACGCCCGAGGGCGCCTGTCCAATAAAGCCTGCTCTGCCTCGCCAATTCCGATCCTCCTCTCTCATTTTAAAACACCCGGCGGGGACCAACCTCACAGGAGTGGACTGTCATTTCTTCCTCCAGCGGAGCTTCCCCACCCAGGGATCAAACCCGTGTCTCCTGCACGGCAGGCAGATTCTTTACCGTCTAAGCTACCAGGGGAGCTTTAAAAGCGTTAAGCGAGGGCTTCCCTGGGGGTCCAGTGGGTAAAGACACTGCCTTGCAGTGCAAGGGGCGCCGGTTCGATCCCCGGCCCGGGAAGATCCCACGTGCCGCTGCGGTAGCAGGTGGCTTCTCCACCACCGAACTGCCAGCAAAGTCCGCTTGAAAAAAAAAAAAAAAAAGTCTATTTGAACTATTCAAAAATGACAGCTACTTCATTTCCATCCTAATTTTAAAAGTACAAGGATGTCAGGCAACGGTTTGGCGTTGGACTTTATTTCCAATCTATTTTATAACAGGTGGCCCATTTCTCCGGGCCTCCCTGGTGGCTCAGAGGGCAAAGAATCCGCCGGCCACGCAGGAGACAGACCTGCTTTCGATTCCTGGGTCCGGAAGATCCCCTGGAGGCGGGCACGGCCACCCACCCCGGGGCTGTTGCCTGGAGAATCCCCTGGACAGAGAAGCCTGGCGGGCGGCCGTCCACGGGGTCGCCCAGAGTCAGACACAGCTGAGTGACTCTCTCTCACACACGTGAAAAGGTATAGAACACGGTAGTCACGTGGAAATTAATCCAATGTCGCGTAGGGGAGAGAAGCCATGTACAAGGAAAACAAAGTCGCAGACACACAGCGGAGCAGTGGTCTCATCACACGAGAGAACCGGAAATAAATGGCAAAGCAGCCGCGAGACAGAGAAACAGAAATAAGGCCCCGTGGGAAACAGCATTTGCTTGACACGCATTCATGATCTTGAAGGAAACTGAGTAGAGGCGTTCTGCGTGGAGACAGACTATTTCACAGGGACCCATTTCACGTCAGCGCCACCGCAAACATAGGATAGAGGAAAGGAGGGGCATTAGGCTGCCTGCGGTCCGCGATAGTTTTTTTTCCCTCTGATGGATTTTTGTTATTTATATTAAGTCCCGGCCCAGCCCAGGAAAGAAAGAAAACTCTTTTTCCAACGATCATCACATACAGCTAAAGCCACGAAACAGGTGCGAGGAACTCGACGCTATGGCCCCTTTATGCCTTCATGACGCCTCTATAAATGATCCGGTCAGCCTGCGACGTGAGGGACGCTCTCTTGGAAATGAGGCCAGCCTGCCTGGGAGGGGCAGGCCCAGGCTGCCCACCAGACGGAAGGGAAAGCTGACCTGTACGCGGCGGTCTGACGCCCACGGACACAGCGGCCTGTTAACAGCGACGGTGTTGATGGACGACCTGGTGAATTAGCTCTACTGCAGAATAAAGGGAAGGACACGACCGGACATCAGAGCGTCAGCCCAGGGGAGCCTGCCGCCTGTGCCAGGGACGCCCAGCCGGGGCTCCGCGACACGCTGGGGAGGGGGCGCTGGGACGGAGACGCAAGGGACCCCCAAGAGGGGCATAGCCGTAGGGCAGGTTCAGGCGGATGTTTGCAAGACACCAACCAAATTCTGTACAGCAAGCATCCTTCAGTTACAACTTTTTTAAATGAAATTAAAACGTTAACCACCAGGGCCGACCCTGCTTAGCTTCCGAAATCAGACAGGCGTGGCCGGGGTGGTCCGGCCGTAGACAAGACTGGCTTCTTTCTCGGCTCGGCGCCCCGCGAGGACCCACGGGCTGGAACGGAAGCGACGGCGGCAGGGAGGCCCGCGAGGAAGGGAGGGGTGTAGACACACAGCTGATGCGCTGCATTGCACAGCACAAACTGTTTTTCTTTAAGAGAGGTTTTTCTTATTTTTCAGAGTGCTTTCTTTTAGACAGAGTTTGGTTTGGGTTTTTTTGGACAGTGTCTTGTTGTTTCCTGCGACCCATGGACCTGCATCGGTCCTCTCCTTCCCCACCCCACCCCTCCAGGTGGCCGCGGAGCCCCTGTCTGAGATCCTCTGGCCCACAGCACGTTCCGCTCCCTCAGCCCGACGTCCGTAAGACTGTTCTCCACATCCGCCTCTCCGCGGCTGCTCTGCACGTTCATTTATCCGCACCGTCTTTCTAGATTCCGTAGACGTGTCAGTAGACAATACTGATCCTTCTCTCTCTGACATACTTCACTCCGTACCATAGGTTCTAGATTCATCCGCCTCATTAGAACTCATTCACATAGACTTCTTTTTGTGGGCTGCGTAGTATTCCACTGCGAATACGGACCACAGCGTCTTTACCCACTCGTCTGCCGAGGGGCATCTGGGTGGCTTCCGTGGTCTAGCTATTGTAAACAGTGCTGCAGTGAACAGTGGGCGACGGGTGTCTCCTTCAAATTTGGTTTCCTCAGGGTAGATGCCTAGCTGTGGGATTGCTGGGTCCTATGCCGGCTCTCTTCCTAGTGTTTGGAGGAATCTTCATAGTGGATCATACAGCACAAACCTAACACAACTTTGTAAAGAGATTATACTCCAGTACAAAAAAAAAAAAACAAACCCAAAACGTGCTTTTAAAACGGGCTATACAACCCCATTCTGGTAAAACTCTTATGAATGCACATGTTTGAAGAAAATTACTAGGTCCCTCACTGCGGTTTGGGTGAAAGTCACTAACTCACTGGGACTTCTCTGATGGCCTAGCAGACAGAGAATCCGCATGCAATACAGGAGACAGGGGAGACGTGGGTTTGATCCCCGGGTTGGGAAGATCCCCTTGAGGAGGGCAAGGCCACCCGCTCCCGTCTTCTTGCCTGGAGACTCCCCTTGACAGAGGAGCCTGGCCGGCTACAAGTTCATCAGGTCGCAAAAAGTCAAATATGACTGAACGACTAAGGATATATATATACATAAACACATAGACGTAGATAATACATAGATTTGTCTTTTTTCTTTTTTGGCTGTTTCTATTGGTCTTGCATTTGTCTATTTTCATCCATCTTTGTTCTCTGGCCTGTGTGGGCCTCCCATCGCAGTGGCCTCTCTCGCTGCAGAGCACCAGCTCTGGGCACATGCGCTCCAGAGCTCTGGCTCGGTGATTAGACACACCGGTCCAGCCGCTCCACAGCACGTGGGATCTTCCCGGGCCGGGGATCGAACCGGCGCCCCTTACACTGCAAAGTGGTGTCCTTATCCACTGGACCACCAGGGAAACCCCTAGAATCCTAATCAGAACCATGTATTCCTTTTTTTTTTTTGAAGATTAAAAATATAAAGAAGAGCCAAAACACGAGATAAACAAAACGATACCCAGATGAAATGAGATCGTGAACAATTCTTTCACTGTAGCTTATGCATAACATAATCTGGTTAAAAACTCATACCGCTTGCCAAGGCTGTTAACATGCTAAGTCGCTCATGCTTTTCCAAACACATAATCACCATGATGCAAGTCATACGAAGAAGTCACTGCTTTGGGGAAACTGGGAGACAGGTTATCAGCAAGAGTTCCTTTCCAGCGGGCAGGGGAGAAGAGTTGATACGAAGCCCCCCTTTCTAGCAGAAAAGGCAGAGAAAAGAGTTACGAAGAAAAGGCCAGGTGCAGGGGTCAGTCCTGCCGCTGTGGCCCAGGGCTTATTCAAGGAGATTTTCCGTCTACAGTCTGGTTTGGGGACGGCACCATAGTTCCAAATCCCTCTTATTTTGTTTTTTCAACGTTAAGAGCTTGAGGGTCAGTGAGGTGGGTGCATGGGATTTTCCGTGGGGTTAGAAGTCATCCAATGGCCCTTGAATCACACGCTGGTTTGAGATCCAAATTCGTCTTCTAAACACATAGAGACACGGAGCAAAAACATCTCCGTGGGCTTCCCTGGCGGTCCAGTGGGTAAAGAGTCCACCTTGCAGTGCAAGGGGCGCCGGTTCGATCCCTGGCCCGGGAAGATCCCACGTGCCCAGAGCAGCTGGACCGGGGTGTCCAATGACCAAGCCGGAGCTCTGGAGCGCATGCGCCCGGAGCCGGTGCTCTGCAGCGATGGGAGGCCCACACGGGCCAGAGAACAAAGATGGATGAAAATAAATAAATGAAAGACCAATAAAAGTGGCCAAAAAATTCAAAAAAAACCCAAAAACCTATTGCCAAAAAAAAAAAGAAGAAAACAACCCCCGCCACAGGGCCTGTGAACAGGGAGAGTCACAGAGGCCCAGAAGCCGGCGTGGTGGTCAGCCCTGCCTCGTCCCAGGATACCTGCGTGACGTTCTCAGTCCGTGCATGCGGCGGGCACCGGTGACTGATGGACAAGCTCGGCTCAACCCAGCCAGGCGGCTGATGCTCTCTGAACCCACCCGGGACGCCACTAGCTGCTGGGTATTGCAAACGGCGCCTCCTGCTCAGGAGTCCAGTTCCACACACAGCTCTTTCTCTTTCTCTCAGCCATGGAGGCGATGCAGCGCCCAGAGATGGATGCCTCTGTGTCAGACAAGCACACCGAGAAGTCTCACGGACTCGGGAAGGCTCAGCGTTCTCTCGCCGTCGGGAGGCGACCCAGTGGCCACACACGGGCCTTCCAAGCAGGGGACGGGGGAGGCCCAGCAACAGACCTTCTTTTTTAAAAAGGACTACACGCATTTTTTTTTGGAAGTTTGGCCTCTTTTATTGCTTTTTCTTTATTCAGTTTCATCCGTCTTTGTTCTCTGGCCTGTGTGGGTCTCCCATCGCAGTGGCCTCTCTCGCTGCAGAGCACTGGCTCCGGGTGCATGCGCTCCAGAGCTCCGGCTTGGTCATTGGACACCCCGGTCCAGCCGCTCCGAGGTACGTGGGATCTTCCCCGGCCAGGGGTCGAACCGGCGCCCCTTGCACTGCAAGGCGGACTCTTTACCCACTGGACCACCAGGGAAGCCCAATACATGTGTATATATATATATATATGTATTTTTTTTTTTTTTCCAATACAGGTATTTTTAATGGCACGATGATCGCTTTACAAATGGACTTCCCTGATGGCTCAGTTGGTAAAGAATCCACCTGCCATGCAGAAGACCTGGGTTCGATCCCCGGGTGGAGAAGATCCCCTGGAGAAGGGAAAGGCTGCCTCCCCTAGTATTCTTGCCTGGAGAATCCCATGGACAGGGGAGCCTGGGGAATCCCACGGACAGAGGACCCCATGGGCAACAGGCCACGGCGTTTCAGTGTCCGGCAGGACTGAGCACCTAGTACTCAAGGCTCACTCCGTTACAGTCCTAGCCCGATTTCTGCCACACGGCCACAGCCACCGGCCGTAGGGACCCGTGTCCCCCCTCCCTCCGGAACCTCCCTCCCACCTGCCCGGCCTCTAGGCCGTCACAGAGCCCTGGCTGGAGCCCCCTGCATCATACAGCCAATGCCCACGGGCTCTCGTTCACCGAGGGCAGCGTGGATGCTTCCAGGCTCCTCGCTCCGCCCACCCCGTCTTCTCTTTCGTACCACCGCCCGCGCTTGTCCACACGTCTGTTCTCTATGTCTGTGTGTCCACTGTCCTCCTGCAGATAATCTCATCGGTACCATCGTTCCAGATTCCATATATATGTGTGTGTTAATATACCATATTTGTTTGTCTCTCTCTGACTTACTTCACTCTTAGGCTCTATGTTCATCCACCTCATTGGAGCTGACTCAAACGCATTCTTGTTCATGGCTGAGTAGTATTCCACTGTGTATACAGACCACAGCTCCTTTATCCATTTATCTGAGGATGGACGTCTAGGTTGCTTCCACGGTCTGGCTATTAGAAACAGTGATGCAGCGAACAACGGGGTACTGTGCCTTTATGCCATTTGGGTTTCCTCAGGCTACATGCCTAGAAGTGGTATTGCTGGGTCCTACAGTGGTTTTTTATTTCTGTTTTTTTTTTTTTTTTTTAAGAATCTCTTGAATGTTACTTTTCACGTGTGCGGCGACTTTCACCCAGGTCAGGAGCCAGAATTTTCTAGGACCTCGTGAAATCTTCACCTCAGGTCCTCCCTGACGGGTCTCCCCATCCCACTTTTCCGGAAAGTGTGTCCGTGACGCTCTGGACATTTCCAGGTGGAAAGAGTTCGCCCCAGACTGTGACCTGCACCCCCATCTCTGCATCGGCAGCGGCCGCACCGGCACACGTGGATGAAGTCGAGCGCGCCCTCACTGGGACACGGTCTCCCCGCCTCCCTCACGCTCCCGAGGAGGCGGAGTACGGAGTCGACCCTCGTCCTAGTATTCCCTGAATTTGGGAATCCCACGGACAGAGGACCCCATGGGCAACAGGCCACGGCGTTTCAGTGTCCGGCAGGACTGAGCACCTAGTACTCAAGGCTCACTCCGTTACAGTCCTAGCCCGATTTCTGCCACACGGCCACAGCCACCGGCCGTAGGGACCCGTGTCCCCCCTCCCTCCGGAACCTCCCTCCCACCTGCCCGGCCTCTAGGCCGTCACAGAGCCCTGGCTGGAGCCCCCTGCATCATACAGCCAATGCCCACGGGCTCTCGTTCACCGAGGGCAGCGTGGATGCTTCCAGGCTCCTCGCTCCGCCCACCCCGTCTTCTCTTTCGTACCACCGCCCGCGCTTGTCCACACGTCTGTTCTCTATGTCTGTGTGTCCACTGTCCTCCTGCAGATAATCTCATCGGTACCATCGTTCCAGATTCCATATATATGTGTGTGTTAATATACCATATTTGTTTGTCTCTCTCTGACTTACTTCACTCTTAGGCTCTATGTTCATCCACCTCATTGGAGCTGACTCAAACGCATTCTTGTTCATGGCTGAGTAGTATTCCACTGTGTATACAGACCACAGCTCCTTTATCCATTTATCTGAGGATGGACGTCTAGGTTGCTTCCACGGTCTGGCTATTAGAAACAGTGATGCAGCGAACAACGGGGTACTGTGCCTTTATGCCATTTGGGTTTCCTCAGGCTACATGCCTAGAAGTGGTATTGCTGGGTCCTACAGTGGTTTTTTATTTCTGTTTTTTTTTTTTTTTTTAAGAATCTCTTGAATGTTACTTTTCACGTGTGCGGCGACTTTCACCCAGGTCAGGAGCCAGAATTTTCTAGGACCTCGTGAAATCTTCACCTCAGGTCCTCCCTGACGGGTCTCCCCATCCCACTTTTCCGGAAAGTGTGTCCGTGACGCTCTGGACATTTCCAGGTGGAAAGAGTTCGCCCCAGACTGTGACCTGCACCCCCATCTCTGCATCGGCAGCGGCCGCACCGGCACACGTGGATGAAGTCGAGCGCGCCCTCACTGGGACACGGTCTCCCCGCCTCCCTCACGCTCCCGAGGAGGCGGAGTACGGAGTCGACCCTCTGCGGATCCGGAAGGCGCTCAAAGGGCTTCGTCAGAGCAAGGGGCTGGTTTCCATCACGGTTTCACTGGCTGTTTTTGTTTCATCCTGAATGCCCCTGTTCACGGAGCGTGGCCTCCCCTTCGGCCTCCCCGGAAGAGCCTCGGCCTGGCCTGTCCTGCACGGTGACCGATGGCCCTAGGCTCCTGGCTCTGCTCCCGGGCCCCCGGCGGCCCCACTCTCTGGGGGACGCCCGCAGGCCGTGGGGGAGAACGCGCACCAGCAGGAGGGTCTCAGCATTTCTGCCCAACGCCCGGAGCTTCTATAGCCCGGAGCTTTCCTTCGTCCAGCGACGCAGCCGGGGGTTCCTCCCCGCCATCCCTCCCCGCCCTCTCTTTCAGGGTAGCGGACGTCAGCGCCAAGCAGAGACTCCTCCATGAAATCCCACGCCAGCCACCCCCATACGGGTCACCGGAGCCTGCCAAGGACAGCAGAGGGGCACCCCGCCGCAACGGAGCCGCCCCGAGAAGCAAACACAATGTTGTGTTCCAAAGCTGGACTCCTTCATCGCTTTCTAAGAGTTTCTTTGGAAAGTTTTAGGGAGCTATGAACTAGGCCTGGCCTGTCTCTCTTCCTGAGGAGGGGCCTACACCGTGAGGCTTACAACAAAAGTGATGACCGATCCTGTTCAATGCCCGTCGTCTTTGTCGTGCAAGTGAAATTGGGCATGCCACATTAGCTCAAAGACAAGAATATTTTAATAATGCTAGATCTATAAAGTGCAAGGAACATGCATGCGCATTTTAAAATGGACTCACTTGCAAGGAACTGGACGTCCTGAGGGTATATTTTTCATCTAGAGAGGAGAGGTATTCTCAAAGACCGCATTTCCATTTTAACCATTGAATTTCATTCTCATTTGGGTAATTCAGTATGTTTCCACAGGCTGAAAACATGAAACAAAATCAAAACCATTAAAGTAGTAGCTGGATCCTGTAACATAAAATGTTATAATAGGAATATTGTTACAGTTAAGGACAATAGCAATACAAAAGCTATTGTGGGACCAATACATTTTGTATATATTAACTCATTTGGATTCAGAAACATTTAAAAATTTAGGCATAATAATATCTTCTGCACATATTAGCAAACCATTTATAGATTATTTGATCTGATAAATTAAACATTTTTAATGTTTAATACTGTTATGGTGGAAAATAGTAATTCAATAAACTATTATCTCCTATGCAGTTGTTATGGACACCTGGAGACATGTGCATTTCTCACAAAAATTAAGAAAGCTATCCGGGCTAAACAGACAATTGTCTCCTCACACTAAGGATAAGCAGTGCCTGCAAGCCTCGCCTCTCTGAGACCCGTACAGAGCACAAAGGTTCTTCCTCTCACCACTTTTAATGCTAATGAAACACTTTACAAACTCCGAGCGCCCTTTGTAACTTAAGAATTGTAAGAATGTTTCTCCTCAAGAGCAAAGGTGTTGGTGGAGGAGCAAAGGGCTCCGGTGATGACCTCTTTTGCATCTCTAGAGAGACAAAAGCTTCTTCATGATTATTAATTAGCTTGAGATTTCCAGTTGGAAAAAATATAAACGGGTGGGGGAGGATTGAGCGTTAGCCTCGCCCGTGGAGATCGGCTGAGCCCGATGGGGTCGAGATTCTCCAGCTCTGGGGTAAGAACATCTGTTGACATTTGATTGAGTTCTGATTATTTCTGATTACTTGTGCTTGCCTTTATTTGATGATTACTAAACCCACTCTTGGTCTGACAATACTTGAGACCACGAGACTTTATTGTCGAGGTCCGAGGCTCACACCCTGAGGGGACCACACAGTGTTCGCGGAAAAGTCTCTGAGCTATTTAACATAGTTTCTCTTAGAACTAGTGAGAATAGTCATCAGAGTAAGCTCGGAACACGGTGCCCACGACACAGTAAACTATTAGCAAACTCAGTTTTTACTACGTGAAAAACATACTTCTGGGCTCGTTATACGTATGAACTCAGCCTCACACGTTTTCTATAATTTAGGTGTAATCATTACTCATACTAGGTAAATTAAGGAACTGCAAAACAGAGAAGGTAAGCAACCTTCCCAAGGTCACACAGCTATTTGTGGGACACCTGGGATGTGAACCAGGAACAACAAGCACCAACTTACCTTAAGCCACATCGATTAAACGTTTAGTCTGTGACTATGTGTCTCTCACTTTAAACGTAACTGGATTTACCTTCAGGGTGCTTTGACATCCTGCCTCTCTTGTTCAGCAAGTCTGTCTTCTCGGAAGATGCCTGGAAAGGACAGAATGAATCAGAAGCGACACAGGAGGGCTTTCCTGGTGGTCCAGTGGGTAAGGACACCGCCTTGCCGTGCAAGGGGCGCCGGTTCGATCCCTGGCCTGGGAAGATCCCACGTGCCGCGGAGCGGCTGGACCGGTGTGTTCAACGACCGAGCCGGAGCTCTGGAGCGAGAGAGGCCACGCGATGGGAGGCCCACACGGGGCCCAAAAAACAAAGATGGATGAAAACAGATAAAGGAAAGACCAATAGAAGTGGCCCGCCTGCCCACCTCCCTCCCCCACACTCCCCCACCCAAATAAATAAATAAATAAACCTTTAAAAAAAAAAGCCTTTCCATGTAGATCTCTCCGCGTATATTTGGAACCCTTCATGTGTGAAATTAAAACAAAGCTTTTACATCAGTGGTACATTTAAAGAACTGTTTCTCTAATAGACACATGCTTGATATTTAGTCTCAATGCTTAAGATCTAAATTGTCTAGTTTCTGATGTATCCAAGGGCAAGTACATGACCCTTCTTAAGGGCCCCCTAGTTAAATAATGTTTTCAGATGTTACCAGAGTCTTTTGTTATGTGTGTATATATATATATATACACACACACACACGTTGCATACATATATTGACATACATGTATGTGTGTATGCTACCTCGCTTCAGTCAGGTCCAACTCTTTGCAACAATCTGGCCCTCAGTCCCACCGGAGTCCTCTGTCCACGGGATTCTCCCGGCAAGAATACTGGGCCAGGCTGGCCTGCCCTCCTCCAGGGGATCTTCCCGACTCAGGCCTCGAACCCGCGTCTCTTCGGTCTCCTGCGTCGGCAGGCAGACGCACGCCACCCGAGAAGCCCGCTGGCAGGTATATGGCCATGTATAAGAGAAACATGTATTACATGGAATTCATACGCCATTTGAAAATGCTTCCCTCAAATACCCCTTTTGCGATGTGACAAAAAATTACCTTAAGCCACATCGATTAAACGTTTAGTCTGTGACTATGTGTCTCTCACTTTAAACGTAACTGGATTTACCTTCAGGGTGCTTTGACATCCTGCCTCTCTTGTTCAGCAAGTCTGTCTTCTCGGAAGATGCCTGGAAAGGACAGAATGAATCAGAAGCGACACAGGAGGGCTTTCCTGGTGGTCCAGTGGGTAAGGACACCGCCTTGCCGTGCAAGGGGCGCCGGTTCGATCCCTGGCCTGGGAAGATCCCACGTGCCGCGGAGCGGCTGGACCGGTGTGTTCAACGACCGAGCTGGAGCTCTGGAGCGAGAGAGGCCACCGCGATGGGAGGCCCACACGGGCCAAAGAACAAAGATGGATGAAAATGGACAAATGAAAGACCAATAGAAGTAGCCCGCCTGCTCCCCTCCCTCCCCACCCCCACCCCCACCCAAATAAATAAATAAATAAACCTTTAAAAAAAAAAGCCTTTCCATGTAGATCTCTCCGCGTATATTTGGAACCCTTCATGTGTGAAATTAAAACAAAGCTTTTACATCAGTGGTACATTTAAAGAACTGTTTCTCTAATAGACACATGCTTGATATTTAGTCTCAATGCTTAAGATCTAAATTGTCTAGTTTCTGATGTATCCAAGGGCAAGTACATGACCCTTCTTAAGGGCCCCCTAGTTAAATAATGTTTTCAGATGTTACCAGAGTCTTTTGTTATGTGTGTGTATATATATATATATACACACACACACACACGTTGCATACATATATTGACATACATGTATGTGTGTATGCTACCTCGCTTCAGTCAGGTCCAACTCTTTGCAACAATCTGGCCCTCAGTCCCACCGGAGTCCTCTGTCCACGGGATTCTCCCGGCAAGAATACTGGGCCAGGCTGGCCTGCCCTCCTCCAGGGGATCTTCCCGACTCAGGCCTCGAACCCGCGTCTCTTCGGTCTCCTGCGTCGGCAGGCAGACGCACGCCACCCGAGAAGCCCGCTGGCATGTATATGGCCATGTATAATAGAAACATGTATTACATGCGGAATTCATACGCCATTTGAAAAAAAATGCTTCCCTCTAGAACAGAGGCATCTAACTTTCCTTCAAGTTGTTGGTCCTTCCGGCATATTTCAAGATGGAAAGAAAATGGAAGTCAGTAAAAGGCACGTATATCAGTGAGAACGGTGTGGCTCGCGTGATTTAAACAGTTCCAACTCACTGAAGAAAACGAGAAAAGGGTAGGTGCCCTATTCTCCTTGGGAGGGAGCCAGAGACAACCGCAAGTCTCTCTCTCTCTCTCTCTCTGTGTCTCTCTCTCTGTGTGTCTCTCTCTCTCTCTGTGTCTCTCTCTGTCTCTCTGTGTCTGTCTCTCTCTCTCTCTGTCTGTCTCTCTCTGTGTCTGTCTCTGTCTCTCTCTCTCTCTGTGTGTCTGTCTCTCTCTCTCTGTGTCTGTCTCTCTCTCTCTCTGTCTGTCTCTGTCTCTCTCTCTGTCTGTCTCTGTCTCTCTCTCTCTGTGTCTGTCTCTGTCTCTCTCTGTCTCTCTGTGTCTGTGTCTCTCTCTGTCTCTTTGTCTCTGTCTGTCTGTCTCTGTCTCTATCTGTCTCTCTCCCTGTCTCTGTCTGTCTGTCTGTCTGTCTGTGTCTCTCTGTCTCTGTCTCTCTCGCAGCCCTAGGAGTTAGGACTTTTGTCGGTAAGTCGTGTCTGACTTTTGGAAACCCACGGACCGTGGCTCTCCAGGCAAAAACACTGGAGTGGGTGGCCGTGTCCTTCTCGAGCAGATCTTCCCAATGGAGGGACTGAGCCCAGATCTACCCTGCAAGTAGATTCTTTCTCAACTGAGCTACCAAGGAAGCCCTCGGCCCTGGCGGCCTCCAAGCTGCCTTTAGTCCCGGGCGGGCACGCTCCCCGCAGTGTCACTGATGATGTCCTGCAGAGCCGCACGCCTGTGCACAAAGATGCCACGGCTACAAAATAAATCCCACCCCGGGGAACAGCGGGCCGGAACACGAGCGATTCCGCGCGAAGCCGCTGACCTGGGGGCCGAGGGGTGGCAAGCATCCCTTATTCGCATCTTTCTCCCTCTTGATGAAAACACACACTCGAACGTTGCAAGAGGAAACCGGGGACCGGAAAGCCTTGGCCTTTCTGCACCAGCTACAAAAGTAAAGCCTCCAAAAAACGCATTTGAAAAAAAATGCTTCCCTCTAGAACAGAGGCATCTAACTTTCCTTCAAGTTGTTGGTCCTTCCGGCATATTTCAAGATGGAAAGAAAATGGAAGTCAGTAAAAGGCACGTATATCAGTGAGAACGGTGTGGCTCGCGTGATTTAAACAGTTCCAACTCACTGAAGAAAACGAGAAAAGGGTAGGTGCCCTATTCTCCTTGGGAGGGAGCCAGAGACAACCGCAAGTCTCTCTCTCTCTCTCTCTGTGTGTCTCTCTCTGTGTGTGTCTCTCTCTCTGTGTGTCTCTCTCTGTCTCTCTGTGTCTGTCTCTCTCTCTCTCTGTCTGTCTCTCTCTGTGTCTGTCTCTGTCTCTCTCTCTCTCTGTGTGTCTGTCTCTCTCTCTCTGTGTCTGTCTCTCTCTCTCTGTCTGTCTCTGTCTCTCTCTCTGTCTGTCTCTGTCTCTCTCTCTCTGTGTCTGTCTCTGTCTCTCTCTGTCTCTCTGTGTCTGTGTCTCTCTCTGTCTCTTTGTCTCTGTCTGTCTGTCTCTGTCTCTATCTGTCTCTCTCCCTGTCTCTGTCTGTCTGTCTGTCTGTCTGTGTCTCTCTGTCTCTGTCTCTCTCGCAGCCCTAGGAGTTAGGACTTTTGTCGGTAAGTCGTGTCTGACTTTTGGAAACCCACGGACCGTGGCTCTCCAGGCAAAAACACTGGAGTGGGTGGCCGTGTCCTTCTCGAGCAGATCTTCCCAATGGAGGGACTGAGCCCAGATCTACCCTGCAAGTAGATTCTTTCTCAACTGAGCTACAAGAAGGCCCTCGGCCCTCGCGGCCTCCAAGCTGCCTTTAGTCCCGGGCGGGCACGCTCCCCGCAGTGTCACTGACGATGTCCTGCAGAGCCGCACGCCTGTGCACAAAGATGCCACGGCTACAAAATAAATCCCACCCCGGGGAACAGCGGGCCGGAACACGAGCGATTCCGCGCGAAGCCGCTGACCTGGGGGCCGAGGGGTGGCAAGCATCCCTTATTCGCATCTTTCTCCCTCTTGATGAAAACACACACTCGAACGTTGCAAGAGGAAACCGGGGACCGGGAAAGCCTTGGCCCCTTTCTGCACCAGCTGCACTCTCTCTCTCTCTTTTTTTTAAATTTTTATGTATTTATTTATTTTCACCCGTCTTTATTCTTTGCCATGTGTGGGCCTCTCTCGTTGCAGAGCACCGGCTCCGGGCGCATGCGCTCCAGAGCGCTGGCTCGTCACCGGACACACCGGCCCAGCCACTCCGCGGCACGTGGCATCTTCCCGAGCCGGGGATGGAACCGGCGCCCCTTGCATTTCAAGTTGGACTCTTTACCCACTGGACCCCTAGGGAAGCGCACCAGCTGCTCTCACAGGGGCCTCCCAGAGCTAAAGGATCGCCACCCCCAGTTCCGCGCACCCTCGCACTGGGTGGCTTTGGACGAGCCCTCCATCACGCCGTGACCACTCTACGTGGACGGTCGGTCTCCCTGCCTGCTGGGCTCCAGATGACAAAGGACCAGTGCCTCTCAACGTGGCGAGCCTCCATCAGCTCTGTGCCGATTAAACCACGAGTCCGTAACCAAGGTTGGACACGAGCAACCAAGCCGGTTCAAAACTAAATTACTAGGGAAAATATGGAGGCAAAAGATGGGTTTTAAAAAATGCTCCTTTTTAAAGGGCAATTAAAGTACATTTACTTCCATCAGAAGAGGAACGGACTTCAATCCAACAATCACGACACATCCTAATGAATCATACACGACGTGCCAACCGCGACCCAGAGTGCTGAGATTATAGATGGACAGGAACGAATGTGACAGTCTTCCTTGCCTTAAGGAAAGGTAAGGCAACCGAACCTTTACATGGGTCGCGTGAGACTGACTCTTCTACTTAGTTGCATGCAGGTATGATATGGGTAAAAGAAGAAAGAGGGAGTTGTTTTGTTTGTTTTCAAGAGTTTAAACTGTTGAAAACTAAACTAGAGCTCGTGAACACTTACTCTTCCGAAACCCTTATGCTTTAGTCCCGGGCGGGCACGCTCCCGCAGTGTCACTGATGATGTCCTGCAGAGCCGCACGCCTGTGCACAAAGATGCCACGGCTACAAAATAAATCCCACCCGGGAACAGCGGGCCGGAACACGAGCGATTCCGAAGCCGCTGACCTGGGGCCGAGGTGGCAAGCATCCCTTATTCGCATCTTTCTCCTCTTGATGAAAACACACACTCGAACGTTGCAAGAGGAAACCGGGGACCGGGAAAGCCTTGGCCCCTTTCTGCACCAGCTGCACTCTCTCTCTCTCTTTTTTTTAAATTTTTATGTATTTATTTATTTTCACCCGTCTTTATTCTTTGCCATGTGTGGGCCTCTCTTGTTGCAGAGCACCGGCTCCGGGCGCATGCGCTCCAGAGCGCTGGCTCGTCACCGGACACACCGGCCCAGCCACTCCGCGGCACGTGGCATCTTCCCGAGCCGGGGATGGAACCGGCGCCCCTTGCATTTCAAGTTGGACTCTTTACCCACTGGACCCCTAGGGAAGCGCACCAGCTGCTCTCACAGGGGCCTCCCAGAGCTAAAGGATCGCCACCCCCAGTTCCGCGCACCCTCGCACTGGGTGGCTTTGGACGAGCCCTCCATCACGCCGTGACCACTCTACGTGGACGGTCGGTCTCCCTGCCTGCTGGGCTCCAGATGACAAAGGACCAGTGCCTCTCAACGTGGCGAGCCTCCATCAGCTCTGTGCCGATTAAACCACGAGTCCGTAACCAAGGTTGGACACGAGCAACCAAGCCGGTTCAAAACTAAATTACTAGGGAAAATATGGAGGCAAAAGATGGGTTTTAAAAAATGCTCCTTTTTAAAGGGCAATTAAAGTACATTTACTTCCATCAGAAGAGGAACGGACTTCAATCCAACAATCACGACACATCCTAATGAATCATACACGACGTGCCAACCGCGACCCAGAGTGCTGAGATTATAGATGGACAGGAACGAATGTGACAGTCTTCCTTGCCTTAAGGAAAGGTAAGGCAACCGAACCTTTACATGGGTCGCGTGAGACTGACTCTTCTACTTAGTTGCATGCAGGTATGATATGGGTAAAAGAAGAAAAGAGGGAGTTGTTTTGTTTGTTTTCAAGAGTTTAAACTGTTGAAAACTAAACTAGGAGCTCGTGAACACTTACTCTTCCGAAACCCTTATGTCTGGTGGGCGCTCGCTCACCAGCAGGTGTGGTTCTGACTGCTGACGCCACTCGTCCTTTGAACAAAGGACCCCAGAGTCGTGGCGCTCACCCCGGCTGCCCCAGGGACCCGCCTCTCATCTGTCTGCTGAATCGACCTGCTCGCTGTTGCTGTTGGGTCGCTGCATCCTGCCTGACTCTGCGACCCCACGGACAGCAGCCCGCCAGGCGTCCCTGTCCTGCTGCGACTCCCGGAGCTTGCTGCAACTCAGGTCCTTTGAGTCGCTGACGCCCTCCGACCGTCTCGTCCTCTGTCGCCCCCTCTCAGCCCGCTCAGTTCAATCTATTGAGACTCACCCATGGCCTTCATTCGATCCATCAGGCTTCTCCGTCCACGGGAGTCTCCAGGCAGGAAGACTGGAGGGGGTGGCCATGCCCTCCTAAAGGGCATCTTCCCCACCCAGGGATGGAACCCGGGTCTCCCGCACGGCAGGTGGATTCCTCACCAATCAGCCACTAGGGAAGTACCATGCATATATACATACATCCATGTATATACATATTAATGTACATATATACACGTGTACACACACGTGTATGTATACACACATCCATGTATATACATACTTATGTACATATGTATGTGTGTGTGTATCTATGTCTATATTCTTTTTTTTGAGACCCCATGGATGGCTTCTCCGTCCATGGAACCTTCCTGGCAAGACGCGTGGAGTGGCTGGCCCTTTCCTACGCCAGGGCCAGCGTCGAAGTCACAGGCATGTCCAACGAGGGAGAAAGCAAAGGCCTGAAAGACCATCTGGAGAGCACTTCTGCTGAGAGACCCTCTGGAAACTTTCCTGATTTTCTTCGGGAGCTTCCCTGAGACGAAAACTGCCCTCCAACAAGAGGACCTGGACAACTTTCCACCGAAACCCTTTGTCAGCTACCACCGGGCTCTGCCCAATCACACGGGCGATGACTGAGCCACGAGGGCCTCCGCCGTCCACCCCTGGGGAGACAGGGCCCGTGCTGGGGCACCTGCTGACGCTCAGCGGCCCCTGAGGGAGTTCTGGGTGGAGGGAGGCCCTCGGTGCTCCGAGGAGTCTGGTGGGACGGGTCTTTAGACAGGCGGATGCTCTTAGCAACAGATTTTAGGATCTCCATCCTGGCCATGTCCTCACATCTCGAAAAGCACTAAATCCCTGCTTCCTGACATCAGACCCTCGTGACGCACCAGAAGTCCCCTCTGTAAAACCAGTGTTTAACCCTATGGCAAATCCCCTTCCTTGAGCCCTTCTATACAGAATTTCTTCCCGCAGCCTCTTTGGGGCCGACTCGGAGCTATGTGGGGCGCGTCCCCCCAGGCTGCAGTCCTAATTATGCCCCCATAAAATGCCACCCGCGACTCCAAGCTGTTCCATCTTTCTTAGTAGTTGTTGTTGTTCATCTTTTTCAGTGGACACCTTCCACCAGAAAGCAGGCAATTCCTCCAGGCCTGGCTGCCGGGCTGAGATGCAGGGAAAGCACAGTCAAGCCTTGGAACAACCGCACTGGGAATGGTGAGCCCAGTGGGGCGTCAGGTGTATTTGGGCCCCGCGGTGCCACCTGACCAAAGGGGCTGGTCTGTGGCCGGGGGCTGACTCTGAAGAGTGACCTTCAGGAGGTCGCGCCAATTCTCATTTTAGCATCCTGTTTGTGCAGGTGGGTAGAAGTAAGACCTTCAGTGCACATATGTGTGTGTGTATCTATGTCTATATTCTTTTTGAGACCCCATGGATGGCTTCTCCGTCCATGGAACCTTCCTGGCAAGACGCTGGAGTGGCTGGCCCTTTCCACGCCAGGGCCAGCGTCAAGTCACAGGCATGTCCAACGAGGGAGAAAGCAAAGGCCTGAAAGACCATCTGGAGAGCACTTCTGCTGAGAGACCCTCTGAAACTTTCCTGATTTTCTTGAGGAGCTTCCCTGAGACGAAAACTGCCCTCCAACAAGAGGACCTGGACAACTTTCCACCGAAACCCTTTGTCAGCTACCACCGGGCTCTGCCCAATCACACGGGCGATGACTGAGCCACGAGGGCCTCCGCCGTCCACCCCTGGGGAGACAGGGCCCGTGCTGGGGCACCTGCTGACGCTCAGCGGCCCCTGAGGGAGTTCTGGGTGGAGGGAGGCCCTCGGTGCTCCGAGGAGTCTGGTGGGACGGGTCTTTAGACAGGCGGATGCTCTTAGCAACAGATTTTAGGATCTCCATCCTGGCCATGTCCTCACATCTCGAAAAGCACTAAATCCCTGCCTCCTGACATCAGACCCTCGTGACGCACCAGAAGTCCCCTCTGTAAAACCAGTGTTTAACCCTATGGCAAATCCCCTTCCTTGAGTCCTTCTATACAGAATTTCTTCCCGCAGCCTCTTTGGGGCCGACTCGGAGCTATGTGGGGCGCGTCCCCCCAGGCTGCAGTCCTAATTATGCCCCCATAAAATGCCACCCGCGACTCCAAGCTGTTCCATCTTTCTTAGTAGTTGTTGTTGTTCATCTTTTTCAGTGGACACCTTCCACCAGAAAGCAGGCAATTCCTCCAGGCCTGGCTGCCGGGCTGAGATGCAGGGAAAGCACAGTCAAGCCTTGGAACAACCGCACTGGGAATGGTGAGCCCAGTGGGGCGTCAGGTGTATTTGGGCCCCGCGGTGCCACCTGACCAAAGGGGCTGGTCTGTGGCCGGGGGCTGACTCTGAAGAGTGACCTTCAGGAGGTCGCGCCAATTCTCATTTTAGCATCCTGTTTGTGCAGGTAAGTCACCGGAGAAGCTCAGAAAGGCCATAAGACCTGTCCCAGGCGGGTCCAACCCGTGCACACATGGCCAGAAGGTGGGCTGAGGGAGGGAACGCTACCCCACCGTCCGTCCTTTCCAACAATGCTGGAGTCAAAACCAAAACCAAAATCAACCAACCAACCAAACAAAATACTACCCCCCCAAAAACCCCCAACCAAACAAAAAAAACCCAAAATACACAAAAAATAGAACCAACAAAAAATCACAAGTAGGCTTCGAAAACCTGAGGGGCAGTCCGTCCCTAGACCAACGTCCTTCATTTCCAATAATGCTGGGGTAAAAAAAAAAAAAAAAAAAAACAAAACACATCTAAAAAATCCCAAGCAAACGAAAATAAACAAAAAATAAAACCAGCAAAAAAATCACACAAGTAGGCTTAGAAAACCTGAGGAGCAGTCCGTCCTTAGACCAACGTCCGTCCCTTCCAATAATGCTGGAGTTAAAACACAAAACAAAGCAAAACAAACAGACACACACACAAAAAACCCTAAAAAACCCAATCAAACAAAAAAAGAAAACAAAAATTGACAAAAAAATAAACCAACAAAAAAATCACACAAGCAGGCTTAGAGACGCTGAGGGGCGGTCCGTCCCTAGGCCCCGCCCTCACACGCACAGCGGGACCGCCCCGACGCTGGGGCGAAGCGAAGCCACTTCCGGGAACGAGCTGCCCAAAGAGATACGCACTTCCGGTGTCCCCACAAGAGGGTCGTTCCGGGTCAGCGGACCCGCCGCGAACTGGCGACCCTCGGAGTCGGAAAGCCAGTGTGCCCTGAGAGGAGAGGTAAGGGTTCCCTGACCCTCGCTAGGGCACCCCGGGGCTACGCGGGTAGCGCGCGCCGCCATGTGGAGGCCGGCCTTTGACACGATGGAGGCGGGGCCTAGCGGACGCCGCCGTCTGCACGATGACGTAAGCTTCCGGTTTAGGGCGGAAGTGCCTCCGGCCGGCTGGCTCGGTGGGGCGGAGCAGGGGGCGGAGCGTGGGGCGGAGCGTGGGGCGCGCGGGTCCCCGAGGAGGCGTCCCCGGGAGGTTCGCTGCGGCGCCCCTGTTCCCAGCCCGCGGGTCTGCACCTCCGTGGCTTCAGCGGGCGGCAGGTTCCTAAATGCCAAGCCCCGGCCCACGTGCCTCGTCGCAAGAAGGTACCGCAGCAAACGGAAGAGGGGCCCTTTCGCGACAGAAATTTTCGTGAACATTTTCAGTGTCAGCTCGTTAGTATCATTGCTTTAGGAACAGAAATGAAAATCATGCTTTTTTTCTATTGAAAAAAAAAAGAACAAAAAGTACCGAAACCACCCGGTGGACGCCCCTGCGAGAGCGCCGCCGAGTGAGCAGCGCTGTGCGGGAGAATATTTTTTTCCAGGTGGCGAAAGAAAAAATTAGTTTAATTTGTTGCAAATACCCGCTCACGCAGGTAACATTTTTTTAGACCCTTCCGTTGTCCTTGGCCGTTGCCAGCTCGGTTTGTCTTGAGAAACTTTGCTTTCAAGGAACCTTTTTTTCTTTAGGGGGAAAAAAAGTGGTTTTTTAGGGCAAAAAAACACTTTTTAAAATTTTTTATGTATTTATTTTTTTGGAAACTTTTTATTGTTGAATTAACCGTGTGTCCCAGTGGAAGCGAACAGGGACCCGAGATGGCGCTTTTTAAGCTCCCGATCCCCTGCCAAAAAGGAACTGCTGTTTTCCCTCTGGAATGGGCTCCCATTGCTGATAGGGTTACCAATACTCGAAGGGCCCCAAATGTGTAAAAAAAGGTTGAGAAGAGAAGACTCTTCCCCCCCCCTCCAAAAAAGGCCAAAGGCTTTGTCCATTGAAAATAACCCATTAGGTTTTTGCCAAGTACTTAAAAAGTATCTCGCCAGTTTAGGTACAGAACAAGTATAGATTTTTTTTTTTTTCAATATACAAGAGGGTCGTTCCGGGTCAGCGGACCCGCCGCGAACTGGCGACCCTCGGAGTCGGAAAGCCAGTGTGCCCTGAGAGGAGAGGTAAGGGTTCCCTGACCCTCGCTAGGGCACCCCGGGGCTACGCGGGTAGCGCGCGCCGCCATGTGGAGGCCGGCCTTTGACACGATGGAGGCGGGGCCTAGCGGACGCCGCCGTCTGCACGATGACGTAAGCTTCCGGTTTAGGGCGGAAGTGCCTCCGGCCGGCTGGCTCGGTGGGGCGGAGCAGGGGGCGGAGCGTGGGGCGGAGCGTGGGGCGCGCGGGTCCCCGAGGAGGCGTCCCCGGGAGGTTCGCTGCGGCGCCCCTGTTCCCAGCCCGCGGGTCTGCACCTCCGTGGCTTCAGCGGGCGGCAGGTTCCTAAATGCCAAGCCCCGGCCCACGTGCCTCGTCGCAAGAAGGTACCGCAGCAAACGGAAGAGGGGCCCTTTCGCGACAGAAATTTTCGTGAACATTTTCAGTGTCAGCTCGTTAGTATCATTGCTTTAGGAACAGAAATGAAAATCATGCTTTTTTTCTATTGAAAAAAAAAAGAACAAAAAGTACCGAAACCACCCGGTGGACGCCCCTGCGAGAGCGCCGCCGAGTGAGCAGCGCTGTGCGGGAGAATATTTTTTTCCAGGTGGCGAAAGAAAAAATTAGTTTAATTTGTTGCAAATACCCGCTCACGCAGGTAACATTTTTTTAGACCCTTCCGTTGTCCTTGGCCGTTGCCAGCTCGGTTTGTCTTGAGAAACTTTGCTTTCAAGGAACCTTTTTCTTTAGGGGGAAAAAAAGTGGTTTTTTAGGGCAAAAAAACACTTTTTAAAATTTTTTATGTATTTATTTTTTTGGAAACTTTTTATTGTTGAATTAACCGTGTGTCCCAGTGGAAGCGAACAGGGACCCGAGATGGCGCTTTTTAAGCTCCCGATCCCCTGCCAAAAAGGAACTGCTGTTTTCCCTCTGGAATGGGCTCCCATTGCTGATAGGGTTACCAATACTCGAAGGGCCCCAAATGTGTAAAAAAAGGTTGAGAAGAGAAGACTCTTCCCCCCCCCTCCAAAAAAGGCCAAAGGCTTTGTCCATTGAAAATAACCCATTAGGTTTTTGCCAAGTACTTAAAAAGTATCTCGCCAGTTTAGGTACAGAACAAGTATAGATTTTTTTTTTTTTTTTTTCAATTAATATTGCGTCAAGGTGAGTGAGGGAAAGGAGTCTTTCCTTGAAAGCTTTGGGGGCTTATTTAGACTTTCATTGAAAATGCTGTGCTTAGCATAGACACCTACATGTATGTCTGTACTCCTTTGTATATCATCAGTTGCAAGAAAGCATGTCTAGCATCCGTGTGGCACGAACTCTGTACCACCTGACCGGCATTCTCTGGGTTTTCTTTCCCCAGTGTCGCGGCCAGAATGAACCTCATCAACTTATCGTTCGCGGGGTGTGGTTTTCTGGGCATTTACCACTTGGGGGCAGCCTCGGCCCTTCTCACACACGGTGGGAAACTGCTGAAGCAGGTCAAGGCCTTTGCGGGGGCTTCTGCTGGATCCTTGGTGGCTTCCGTTCTGCTCACAGCGCCGCAAAAAATAGAGGTAATTAAGTAGTAACTGGGCTGTGTTCCTCCATCCCAAAATGATGCCCAGACAGCGACGTTGCTGGCTTCACTGTACGTAACTAACTGCAGAAAAATAGCCCTCGGCCTGGGAAACAGAAAAGGTTAAGACTTCTTTTAAACAGTAATCATTTCCAGGGAGCTCCTTGGTGGTCCAGTAGCTGAGACTCCATGCTCCCAATGCAGGGGGCATGGTTCAATCCCTGGTCAGGGAAGTAGACCCCACGTGCCATAAGGAAGGCCAGGTGCCGCCAGTAAAATAAATACATGTATATAGTTTTTTAAAGTAATCATTTCCAGGTGGTGCTCTCCATTGGGAAACGAGGATTATTTGGCGGTGACAATAAGACCAGGCACTAATACGCCTTATTTTACTCTTGAGAGTTTAGTCTGAAGGTTCCAGCTTTGTTTCTTTCAAGCAAACATTGATTTCTCCGGTAACGGACCGTGAGAAGAGCAGAGGGCCTGTTTTGCAAGGCCTTGAACTTGTGGCTGCTAAACTCTTTGCTCGCTTCTAGGCACAGATTGGCCCGTCAACCAAAACGGGAGCCTGTAATTTCTTTTTAAGTGGAATGATACTGGAATGTAATTTCTTTCTCATTCCCAGAGTAACAAGGAGTCCTGAATGTTAAGCAGTTTATCTAGAAGCCGTAAAAAAAAGCCTGCCTTAAGTATTTCATTTAATGCAATCTATGTTTTTAAAGCTTCCCTGGTAGCTCAGACGGTAAAGAATCTACGTGCTCTGCAGGAGACGCGGGTTTGATCCCTGGGTGGGGAAGCTCCCTTGGAGGAGCAGATGAGAACCCATTCCACTCTTCTTGCCTGGAGACTCCCAGGCTCCTCTGTGCACGGGATTCTCCAGGCAAGAAGACTGTGGTGGGTCGCCATTCCTTTCTCTAGGGCACCTTCGCGACTCGAGGATCACACAGGTTTTCCACATTGCAGACAGAGCCTCTACCAGCTGAGCTACCAGAAAAGCCCACAGGAAAAGTCTAAATACTGTGAACACTCCCTGGAAACTGGCAGAATGGTAACCTTTGAAATGCAAGCGAGCGCCTCCCAACTCTTTATTTCCTTTCTGAAGCAGGCGGCTTCCTCAGGGGGCTCTTTCTTCCTGTTCCCTTCAGTCTTTCCTTTGCACCAGAGCCAGTCCTGAGCTTTGGGGTTGGGGAGAGTTGATTTCGAATCCTCAGGGAATGTTGGAGTATGGGACGTGTGATTTAGAATTCGTGTGATAGATCTCAGTGAGTCCAGTGTGATCACAACGGTCCCTACAAGCGAGAGAGGCAGGCAGGACTGTGTCAGCCTTGGAGACTGGAAGAGCCGTGCTGCTTGGAACTTCAAAGATGGGAAAAGGGGCCGGAGCCAGCGCGGGCAGGCAGCCTCTGTCAGCTGGAAACGTCCGGGGACGGGCTGTCTTCTGGAGCTTCCGGCGGGAGCACAGCCCTGCTCCCACGTAGAGGCCAGCCGCGGAGCCAAGGGGCAGTGGTCCTGCAGCCCCGCCACTGAAATTCTGTGACGTCCACACGTGGAATCCTTGACCTGAGTTTGAGACTTGGTATCCCTTTTTAAAATTTTCGGCCTCTTTTTATTGCTGTTTTATGTATTTTCCATCCATCTTTGTTCTCTGGCCCGTGTGGGCCTGCCATTCGCAGTGGCCTCTCTTGTCGCAGAGCACCGGCCCTGGGCGCACAGGCTCCAGAGCTCCGGCTCCTGAAGGGACAGCCCGGTCCAGCTGCTCCGCGGCACGTGGGGTCTTCCCAGGCCAGGGATCGAACCGGCGCCCCTTGCCCTGCAAGGCGGAGTCTTTGAGACTCGGCATCACTTTGATTGTTGTCGTTTAGTGACTTAGTCGTGTCTGAGTCTTTGTCACCCCACGGACGGCCGCCCGTCAGGCTCCTCTGTGCATGGGAGTCTCCAGGCAGGAGGACTGGGGGGGGCGGCCGTGCCCTCCTCCAGGGGAGCTTCCCCACCCAGGGATCGAACCCACGTCTCCCGCACTGGCAGGTGGATTCTTTACCACTGAGCCACCTGGGACGTCGCATCAGCTCAGTTACCTGTTCTTCTTTATATTTTCGGTTATGACCCTGTCATACTTGTCTCCTTGTGTTGGTTAGACCTTCGATTAGTTCCAGTTAGTTTGTCAGTCGTGTCTAGCTCTTTCTAACCTCGTGGACGGCAGCCCACCAGGCTTCCCTGTCCTTCCCCATCTCCCAAAGCTGGCTCAAACTCATGTCCGTTGAGTCAGTGATGCCATCCAACCCTCTCGTCTTCTGTCACCCTCTCCTTCTGCTTTCTATTTTTCCCAACCTCAGGGGCTTTCCCAGTGAGTTGGCTCTCCCCATCAGGTGGCCATAGTATTGGAGCTTCAGCTTCAGCGTCCGTCCTTCCAAAGGATCCTCAGGGTTGATTTCCTTTAGGATGGATGGGTTGGATCTCCTGGCCGTCCGAGGAGCTTACGGCCAGACTTTAGGAATCTGTCTTTCATGGGTGCTCATCTTGGCAGGTGGAAAAAAGATTCTGTCTTTACTCAGGGCTGCCTCTTCTTTCCCACAGCCAGTTTTCAGCCACTGGGCTTGACGTGTTTTGACGTGTTTCCATTTCTTTCCTTTTGGAGCATTGGAAATCTCCCCTCTGTAGGCCTTGCTGTGAGCATTTCTTTTCTTTTGTTTTTTTTATTAGCGAAATGGTTTTCTAATGTCCTCGTTAGCTCACTGGTCCCCGTAAGTTCCTCGAACTCGGTGATGTTCTGACAGAGAGGTGACTCATTGGTCCAGTCCCGAGGCCATGGATGGATTAGGAAGATGGAACGGCCACCCACTCCAGGATTCTTGGGCTTCTCCGGGGGCTCGGATGGTAAAGAATCTGTCCGCCGTGCGGGAGACCTGGGTTCGATCCCCGGGTGGGAAAGATCCCCTGGAGAGATGCTTAGGCTTCCTCGGTGGCTTAGATGACGGAGAATCCCCCGGCCGTGGAAGAGACCGAGGTTTTGATGGACGACAGTGGACAGGTTACCGTGAACAGTGTCCACTTCTTGATCTCCAGCGGAGAAGAATTCACACTGGGATCCAAATGACGTGGCTGTGGTCACTCAGAGCCTCGTGAAATAAACGTTTATTGAGGAAAAAGGATAGAGAGCGAGCTTGCAGCACAAACACTGGACTGGGAAGGGGGTAGAAGAGGACCCCCTTAGCCAGCTCAGGGCAGACAATTTGTATGTTTCAGCTGGTTATTAAAACAATAGATCAGGGGCTTCCCTGGTGGTCCAGTGGGTAAGGACACGGCCTTGCACTGAAAGGGGCGCCAGTTCGAGCCCTGGCCTGGGAAGATCCCACGTGCCGCAGAGAGGCTGGACTGATGTGTCCAATTACCGAGCCAGAGCTCTGGAGCGCATGCGCCCGGAGCCGGTGCTCTGCAGCGAGAGAGGCCACTGCGGTGGGAAGCCCACACGGGCCAAAGCACAAAGATGGAAATAAATGAAAGGCCAACAGAAGTGGCCAACAAACAAACAAAAATCTTTGAAAAAAAAAAACCCAAAACAATAGATCAAAAGAATGTCTGAAGGTTGTAAAGGCCCTGTAGGGCCACGCCCACAGAATTACCGTAAGGTTTAGCTAGAGGACAGTCTCCAGGCCTCCGGCTGCGTGAGGCAGTCCCCACGGCAAGGCCTTCCTAGGCCCACAGCACCAACACCAGACCATAAAGGTCGTTTCCGTTGCAGCGTTGATCCTTGTCATAACAGACATTTCAGGCTAGAAAGTATTTGCCGTTCTTTCTCCTTCTTCCTCCCTTTCTCCTCCTCGCTGGACTCCTTCCCAGATCTGCCTGTGCACCCCTTTCCGTCTGATCCCTGGGCCGGGAGCATCCCCTGGAGAAGCGACAGGCTACCCGCTCCCGTCTTCTTGCGTGGAGGACGCCGTGGTGCGTGCGGGGGTCGCGAGTCAGACGCGACTGAGCGCCGGCACTGCCCCGGACCTCTCGGGGGCACGTGTGTGTGTAACTGCAGTTAGTACGGGGAAATAAGCGGGGCGGGCCGTCTGGCTCACTAGAAAGAGCTCCCCCGTGCCTCGCCCGGAAGTCCGCAGCGGCTTCTCGACGGGCAGGCCTGCCTCCCCTGCCGCTGTCGGCCGTCCACCTGCCCAAGCGCCCAGGGTGTGAGTTCCCCCGAGTCCTCCAGCCAGTTCTCACTGGTCCTCTATTTCCCATATGTTAACTCCACCTGGCATTTTTCCCCTTTTTTAACAATTTATTATTTTTATTTGGTTTTGCTGAGTCTTCGTTGGGGCCTGTGGGATCTTGTTCCTCAAGCAGGCATCGAACCCGGGCCCTTTGTTTTGGCCGCTCAGAGTCTTAGTAGCCACTGGACCACCAGGAACGTCCCATTCCCCCACCCCTGTTTTTTTTTTAAGGTTTTTATTTATTTATTTGGCAGTGTTGGGTCTTGCTTGTGGCCTGTGCAGTGTTTCATTCCTTGACCAGGGATTGAACCTGTGTCCCTGGCATTGGAAGGCGGATCCCGAACCCCTGGAGCTCCCGGGAAGCCCCACCCCCTTGCATGCATCGGTGAACAGCAGCCAACAGAGCACTGGCAGCCTCTTAGACCACTCCCCGGAGGGGCTCTGAGGCAATTCCTGTGCCCCAGACCTACCTCCACAGGCCGTGATCCGGTCTTCGCAGACGCCGGTCATCACAACTCCTTCCTCTGCTGTTGGGTTTGCTGTCAGTCGTCCGCGAGGTTGCCAAGAGGCAGCTGCAACATTAGGAGGCCACAGAGTTGTGGTGGGAAAGGAGAAACATGGGCTCAGTATCAGAATCCGGCCATCAGCGATTTTCCCCAGGGGATGGGAGAAAAAAAAGATTGTCACGTGGCGAGCACGGGTCAGGGCGGTGCGTGAGGACCAGCCCAGATCTGCCTGTGCACCCCTTTCCGTCTGATCCCTGGGCCGGAGCATCCCCTGGAGAAGCGACAGGCTACCCGCTCCCGTCTTCTTGCGTGGAGGACGCCGTGGTGCGTGCGGGGGTCGCGAGTCAGACGCGACTGAGCGCCGGCACTGCCCCGGACCTCTCGGGGGCACGTGTGTGTGTAACTGCAGTTAGTACGGGGAAATAAGCGGGGCGGGCCGTCTGGCTCACTAGAAAGAGCTCCCCCGTGCCTCGCCCGGAAGTCCGCAGCGGCTTCTCGACGGGCAGGCCTGCCTCCCCTGCCGCTGTCGGCCGTCCACCTGCCCAAGCGCCCAGGGTGTGAGTTCCCCCGAGTCCTCCAGCCAGTTCTCACTGGTCCTCTATTTCCCATATGTTAACTCCACCTGGCATTTTTCCCCTTTTTTAACAATTTATTATTTTTATTTGGTTTTGCTGAGTCTTCGTTGGGGCCTGTGGGATCTTGTTCCTCAAGCAGGCATCGAACCCGGCCCTTTGTTTTGGCGCTCAGAGTCTTAGTAGCCACTGGACCACCAGGAACGTCCCATTCCCCCACCCCTTTTTTTTTTTAAAGGGTTTTTTATTTTTTATTTGGCAGTGTTGGGTCTTGCTTGTGGCCTGTGCAGTGTTTCATTCCTTGACCAGGGATTGAACCTGTGTCCCTGGCATTGGAAGGCGGATCCCGAACCCCTGGAGCTCCCGGGAAGCCCCACCCCCTTGCATGCATCGGTGAACAGCAGCCAACAGAGCACTGGCAGCCTCTTAGACCACTCCCCGGAGGGGCTCTGAGGCAATTCCTGTGCCCCAGACCTACCTCCACAGGCCGTGATCCGGTCTTCGCAGACGCCGGTCATCACAACTCCTTCCTCTGCTGTTGGGTTTGCTGTCAGTCGTCCGCGAGGTTGCCAAGAGGCAGCTGCAACATTAGGAGGCCACAGAGTTGTGGTGGGAAAGGAGAAACATGGGCTCAGTATCAGAATCCGGCCATCAGCGATTTTCCCCAGGGGATGGGAGAAAAAAAAGATTGTCACGTGGCGAGCACGGGTCAGGGCGGTGCGTGAGGACCAGCCTGTGAAGCGCCCGGCGACGTCTGGGGTGAGTTTTCTAGGCTGGGCATGCCTTGTGTGGAGGTCTTCTCGAGTGGCTCCGATGACCCGGAACCTGCCCGCCGTGCGGGAGGCCTCAGTTTCATCCCCGGGTGGGGAAGCTCCCCTGCAGGAGGGCACGGCCGCCCCCTCCAGTCTTGCGTGGAGAACCCCATGGACACAGGAGCCTGGCGGGCGGCCGTCCCGGGGGACGCAGAGTTGGACAGGACTGAGCGCCTGTCACTTACTTACCCTGCATAGTGGGCTCAGAGCTCTGGAGCCAGAAAGACTGGGGTTTGTTTTTTTTTTTTTTTGTGACAAAACAGTAGCATCACCTACCGATTTTTTTTTTGTACCTTTTATTTTACTTTTCACCTACTGATTTTCTTTTTTGCAGGAATGTAACCAGTTTACCTACGATTTTGCCGAAGAAATCCGAAGGCAGCCTCTTGGGGCATTAACGCCTGGCTATGATTTCATGGCCCGGTTGAGGTATACGTATATATGTGCACATACAGGAGTTGCCATTCCCCGATGGCGCAGCGGTTAGAGAGTCTTTCTGCAGCAGACGTAGGAGCGTCAGGTGGGAATCGGAAAAATCCCCCAGAGGAGGAGGAAGCGACGCCCACCGCTGTCTTCTTGCCTGCACAGTCGCATGGACAGGGGGGCCTGGCGGGCGGCCGTCCACGGGGTGCCAAGGAGCGCAGACGGGCCTGAGCGGCCAGGCCGTGCACGTGGGGCCTCTCCCCCCAGAGCGTGTGGAGATCGGATGCTCGGGATCCACCGTGGCGCGCTCAGGCTTCTTGCTCCGAAAATAGTCACAGGCGGCGGTCAGTCAGGAAAGGGGACTCGTGGGGGTCGGGCCGCCGGGGCCGCTGCCTGCCTGTGCGCCCCGGACGGGCGGGGCCAGCCCGGCTCCACCTGCGCCCGCTCAGACGCCCGGAGCTCGCGAGCCTCCCCGCCCTCAGGCCCAAGCGGCTGCACCTGCTGCTTCAGTGAAGGGCCGGACCCGCCCTCCACGCGGGGCGTTCACCGGCCGGCCTATGAGCTGCTGGTTGCCCGGGTAACGCAGGAGCCCACCCGACGGCAGGACCCTCCCCCGGATAAAAGGGAAATTCCTTGTCCAGCCCCGGGGAGCCGAGATGGCCGCCCTGCCCCTGCCCGCCACGCATGTCTGGTTGTTGCTCCCACTTTTTTTATTTTTATTGTGTTGCTTCGGCTGTGTTACGATTCCACTTGGGGGAGGCTCTGGGGTCGCTGCCCCTGGGCTCTCGGGTGGGTTTCTGGCCTGGGCGTCTCTGGCAGGCCCGTGGGGTGCAGCCCGGCACACGGTCCCTTTCCTGTCTCCCCCTCAGGCGCGGCGTGGAGTCCATTCTCCCGCCCGACGCGCACGCGCGGGCCCACCGCCGCCTGCACGTCTCCCTCACCAACGCCAGGACCCGGCGGAACGCGCTCGTCTCCAGCTTTCCCTCCAGGGAGGACCTCGTGGAGGTAACCGCGGCCGCCCCGTTTCAGAGCTGGCCAGCGCTTGCGAGCATTCGCGGCCTTTAAAGCAGGGGCCCCAACCTTTCTCGGCACCGGGGCCGGGTATCGTGGGGGACAGGCTTTTTGGTTCCTCCTTTTATTTCAGTTTTTGAACCTTTTATTGGGGATCGGGGTGTACTAATTAATAAACAACGTTGCTGTAGGTTCAGGTGGACAGCAGAGGGCCTCAGCCCTGCAGGTGGGTGCGTCCACTCTCCCCCGATCGCCCCTCCCGTCCATGCGGCCCCAGGAGACCGAGCAGAGCTCCCCGGGCTGGGCGGCAGGTGCTTGCTGGTGACCCATGGTAAACACAGCCGTGGGTGCAGTCCGTCCCGAGCTCCCTAACTCTTCCCTCCTGGCAACCGTAACGTTAGTCGTTAGTCTAGTCGTTAGTCTGCAGCTCTTGTGAGCAAGTCCATTTGCATTCTTGAAGACCGTTCTTCCGCGGACTCGGGGCAGGGGGAAGGGAGGATGGTTTGGGGGCGATGGAAGCCCACTCCACGTGTTGTGCACTTGATTTCGATGGTTAGGCCTTTGGTTCCACCTCAGGCCCGATGCCCTGCACAGCCCCGATGGCAGCAGCCGTCCCGTGCGCTGACGTGCCTGGCACTGTGCGGTCCGCGGAGGTCCGTGTTTAGGCGCTCAGGCGTGTCTGACTCTGCGACCCCAGGGCCTGCGGCCCGCCGGGCTCCTCTGTCCACGGGCGTCTCCGGGCCGGAGGACAGGAGGGGCAGCCACGTCCTGCAGCGTGTGTGCATGGGCTGCGGTATTCAGTCCTTCCGTCAGTCAGGCAGGGCAGCTGGGACTACTTGCCTCTCGGCGCTTTTTGAAAAGGAGAAACAGGTGGAAAGGTTTTGCGGGTCAGGCCCCAGCGTGTACCGACGGCCCCGGGGAATCCCCGTCTCTTCATGTTTCCATCGAATGCTCCGACGCGTCGTTGCAGGTTGGCGCCGAGGCCTTGCTGCCCGGGTGCCCGTGAGGGCTGGCTGACGCGTCATTGTCCCTGGAACGCCTTTCATAGCAGCAGGTGACGAGCAGGTCACACTGCGCTGCTCGGCTGGCGCGGTAAGCGCGTTCCGTCGGTAAGGAGGCGTGGCTCTTAGCGTCTTAGAACCACGGCCAGCCGGTTTGCACTTTCCTGTGGGCGTCGTGGGGCTCAGACGGTAGAGAGCGTGCCAGCACGGTGGGAGACCCGGGTTGGATCCCTGGGTCCAGGAGATTCCCCCGGAGGAGGGCGTGGCCGCCCACTCCCGTCCTCTTGCCTGGAGAAATTCCGCGGACAGGGGAGCCTGGCGGCTCCAGTCCACAGGGTCGCAAGGGGCCACCGAGCACATGGCAGCACGTAGGGGTGGACCGGTGCTGCGGAACCCCGGCCGGTGCCGCCGGCACGAGAGACGTGGGCTCAGTCTCTGGGTCCGGGAGATCCCCTGGCGAAGGGAATAGCAGCCCACCGCCGTATTCTCGCCTGGAGAATCCCACGCCCGGAGGAGCTGGTTGGGCTGCGGGCCACGGGGTCCCAAACAGCCGGACTCACGCTCTGTCTTTCTGGGGAAATCCTAGCGAGCCTCAGAGAACCGAGAACCTCTGTTTGCATATAGCAGCAGGTGAGAGCTTAACGCTCCACTGGAATTAAATGGTAAATGCGTCGGGAATTTTTTTTTTTTTTTACTCCCCTGTCTCACTGTTGGAGTTTTTACATTTGAATGATAGGATTTGAGATACCTAATGAAGTGTTGAGCTGACAAGTCAAATTACTCCGGGATTTAAGAGATTAGACTGTTTCCACTCTGTGCCCCAGTTACCCGCCCGTCTCGCTTCTCCATTAAGACGCGGTCTATCTTAGAGAAACATTTTTCTGTATTATAATGATCCATCTCGTGGAGACGTGAGAAAAAATAGCGAGGCGCTTTTTGAAAAGGAGAAACAGGTGGAAAGGTTTTGCGGGTCAGGCCCCAGCGTGTACCGACGGCCCCGGGGAATCCCCGTCTCTTCATGTTTCCATCGAATGCTCCGACGCGTCGTTGCAGGTTGGCGCCGAGGCCTTGCTGCCCGGGTGCCCGTGAGGGCTGGCTGACGCGTCATTGTCCCTGGAACGCCTTTCATAGCAGCAGGTGACGAGCAGGTCACACTGCGCTGCTCGGCTGGCGCGGTAAGCGCGTTCCGTCGGTAAGGAGGCGTGGCTCTTAGCGTCTTAGAACCACGGCCAGCCGGTTTGCACTTTCCTGTGGGCGTCGTGGGGCTCAGACGGTAGAGAGCGTGCCAGCACGGTGGGAGACCCGGGTTGGATCCCTGGGTCCAGGAGATTCCCCCGGAGGAGGGCGTGGCCGCCCACTCCCGTCCTCTTGCCTGGAGAAATTCCGCGGACAGGGGAGCCTGGCGGCTCCAGTCCACAGGGTCGCAAGGGGCCACCGAGCACATGGCAGCACGTAGGGGTGGACCGGTGGTGCGGAACCCCGGCCGGTGCCGCCGGCACGAGAGACGTGGGCTCAGTCTCTGGGTCCGGGAGATCCCCTGGCGAAGGGAATAGCAGCCCACCGCCGTATTCTCGCCTGGAGAATCCCACGCCCGGAGGAGCTGGTTGGGCTGCGGGCCACGGGGTCCCAAACAGCCGGACTCACGCTCTGTCTTTCTGGGGAAATGCTAGCGAGCCTCAGAGAACCGAGAACCTCTGTTTGCATATAGCAGCAGGTGAGAGCTTAACGCTCCACTGGAATTAAATGGTAAATGCGTCGGGAATTTTTTTTTTTTTTTACTCCCCTGTCTCACTGTTGGAGTTTTTACATTTGAATGATAGGATTTGAGATACCTAATGAAGTGTTGAGCTGACAAGTCAAATTACTCCGGGATTTAAGAGATTAGACTGTTTCCACTCTGTGCCTCAGTTACCCGCCCGTCTCGCTTCTCCATTAAGACGCGGTCTATCTTAGAGAAACATTTTTCTGTATTATAATGATCCATCTCGTGGAGACGTGAGAAAAAAATAGCGAGGCGCTCATCCTGCAGGCCGGGGTTGCCCTGCCTTGGGAGCGACCGCAGGGAGGCCTCAGGCTGGCAGGGGTGAGAACGCCTCTCCTTGTTTGTCAGGAAGCAAGACTGGGAACGAAACACGGTCACCGGGTTGTCACACTTCCGGTCTCCGGCCCTCGCTGGGGAACTAAGATCCGCCTGGTACACACGTACCGTGTGTGTGGAAGGAGAAAGAAAGACACCCTGTTGTGTCCTGTCTCCCATCCGGATTCACGCACCACTGTTCAGCCCCCGTATTTTACCACTCTGCTTACTTCGTTTTTTTTATTTTTATTTTATCCATCATGCCTCTTTTCATTTATATTTATTTTCCTCCGTCTGTCTTCTCTGGCCCGTGTGGGCCTCCCATTGCAGCGGCCTCTCTCGCTGCAGAGCACCAGCTCCGGGCGCACGCGCTCCAGAGTGCTGGCTCATAATTGGACACACCGGCCCAGCCGCTCTGCAGCACGTGGGATCCTCCCGGGCCAGGGATCAAACCGGCGCCCCCTGCGCTGTCGGGCAGACTCTCTACCCGCTGGACCACCAGGGAGGCCCTGCTTCCTGAAGTTTTTATCTCTCTTCCGTCACTAGGGGCTTCCCTGGTGCCTCAGTCGGTAAAGAATCCGCCTGCCGTGCGGGAGACCCGGGTTCGGCCCCTGGGTGGGGAAGCTGGCCCGGAGGAGGGAACGGCCGCCCCCTCCCGTCTTCCTGCCTGGAGACGCCCGTGGCTTGTCCACACGGGTGCAGCGAGTCGGACCCAACGGAGCGCCTTCCTGGTTCCTTGTCCTTGGCCGGAGTGTAGCTCCAGGACGGGCAGGAACCGCTCTGTTCGGTCCACGGCTGTGTGTCCACCGCCTGACGACGGTGCCGGCTACATCCATGTGTGTTCCGCGAAGGAATATGCATGAGTACCTCGGTGCATATGCATGAATGCATCGGTCAGTGCGTCTATTTAACGGCATGAAAAGGAGCTGGTCCTTCACGTCCAGAGATCTGTACAAAATGACGCAGCTCGTTGCTGGTGCCCCAGCAGTCCAGGTCTCCAACATTCTGCCTGGACCCAGGCCTCCTTCCCCGAGTACTAGAGCAAGTCGCCCTCTGGATTCCTTCCCGGTGGGCGTGTGGGCGGCTGCGTCCGTTCAGTCCCTCCCTCGTGTCCGACTCTTGGTGCCCCTGTGGGACGGCCGCCCGCCGGGCTCCCCCGTGCCTCCCCGTCTCCTGGAGCGGGCTCCCGCTCCCGTCCATGGAGTCGGGGAGGCCCTCCCGCCATCTCGCCCTGTGTCGCCCCCGTCTCCTCCTGCCCGCCGTCTTTCCCAGCATCGGCGTCTTTTCCAGGGAGTCGGCTCTTCCTGATGGTGGCCAACGGACTGGAGCTTGAGCATCTGTCTTTCCAGCGCGTGCTCAGGGTGGACGTCCTCTAGGATGGACGGGTCGGCTCTCCTTGCCGTCCAGAGGACTCTCAAGAGTCTTCTGCTGCACCACCGTGGGCCGAATAACGTCCCCCAGAGATGCCCGCACTGTCCTCCCCAAGACCTTTGAATCTGTGGACAGGGTGACCGTCAGAGCCTCGAGCGTGGGTGTGGCCAGATCCCTGGGGATCCGTGCCGCCCCGAGCTAAGCCCGCGTGGCCTTCAGGACTGAGGCCGGGCCTGACCTGCACCAGACTCGTGTGCGGAGGCCACGGCGGGGGCGCCGGGCCAGGGGCCAGGCTCCTACAGCCGCTGGCCCCGGACGCCTCACCACGGTCGAAATGAGCAGGACCCCAGTCTCCCCGACGGCCCTCGGGAAGGGACGCAGCCCGTCCTACGCCTTAATTTGGGTTTTTTTTATGTTGCGTTGGTGCGGAACCAGTCCTTTCTGGATTCTGACCTCTAGACCTTGCGATCGTCCACGGGCGGTGTTCGCGACTGGGGGTTTGTGGTCGCCTGTCACGGCAGCAGGAGCGAGCTGTGGCAGTGAGTGCACGGGATCTCTCTTTTATGGTTTATTTTGTTGTGGAGTATAAGTGCTTAGAGGCCTCGAGGTCACTGAACGGAAGACAGATAGTTGACAGCAACATAGACGACCGTGCGAGGAGAGTCACGGAGTCATGAGCACGCATCCTAGCTTATAGGAGGAGCCTTTTGTCTTTATATATATATATATATATACACACACACATATACATATATTTATTATTATCTTTGGCTCTTGTGGGTGTTCCCGGCGGCCGCAGGCTCTCCTCTGGCTGCAGGGAGCGGGGGCTCCTCTCTGGTGGAGGGGAGCAGGCTTCTCGGGGCGGGGACGTCTCTGGGGTGGACCTCGGGCTCCAGGGCCCCCGGGCTTCCGTCGCTGCGGCCCACGGGCTCCCCAGGGGCGGCTCCGAGGCTCCAGAGCTCAGGCTCCCTGGTTGGGGCTCCCGGGCTCCGTGGCTCCGCGGCTCCGCAGCCGGTGGGATCTTCCCGGACCGGGGATCGAACCCGCGTCTCCTGCCTGGGCCGGCAAGCTCCTCACCCCTGAGCGACCAGGGCGGCCCACGATAAGCCTTTTTTTTGTTTTTTAAACTTTTATTTATTTATTTTTGGCTGTGCTGGGTCTTTGTTGATGTGTGGGTTTAGCTGCTCTGAGGTATGTGGGATCTTCCTGGATCAGGGCTCAAGCCTCTGTCTCCTGCATTGGCAGACGGGTTCTTATCCACTGAGCCACAAGGGTGCCGGGCCAGCCGGCAGTCGAACAGGTCCTGAAGAGAGTGGCAGATAGGCTAAGAAAAGAAAGAAGGACAGAAAAGATGGGGTTGAGAGGGACAGCAAGAAGGCAGACAAGTGCCCCGGGGGGCCACCGGCTCCTACAGCCGCTGGCCCCGGACGCCTACCACGGTCGAAATGAGCAGGACCCCAGTCTCCCGACGGCCTCGGGAAGGGACGCAGCCCGTCCTACGCCTTAATTTGGGTTTTTTTTATGTTGCGTTGGTGCGGAACCAGTCCTTTCTGGATTCTGACCTCTAGACCTTGCGATCGTCCACGGGCGGTGTTCGCGACTGGGGGTTTGTGGTCGCCTGTCACGGCAGCAGGAGCGAGCTGTGGCAGTGAGTGCACGGGATCTCTCTTTTATGGTTTATTTTGTTGTGGAGTATAAGTGCTTAGAGGCCTCGAGGTCACTGAACGGAAGACAGATAGTTGACAGCAACATAGACGACCGTGCGAGGAGAGTCACGGAGTCATGAGCACGCATCCTAGCTTATAGGAGGAGCCTTTTGTCTTTATATATATATATATATATACACACACACATATACATATATTTATTATTATCTTTGGCTCTTGTGGGTGTTCCCGGCGGCCGCAGGCTCTCCTCTGGCTGCAGGGAGCGGGGGCTCCTCTCTGGTGGAGGGGAGCAGGCTTCTCGGGGCGGGGACGTCTCTGGGGTGGACCTCGGGCTCCAGGGCCCCCGGGCTTCCGTCGCTGCGGCCCCCGGGCTCCCCAGGGGCGGCTCCGAGGCTCCAGAGCTCAGGCTCCCTGGTTGGGGCTCCCGGGCTCCGCGGCTCCGCAGCCGGTGGGATCTTCCCGGACCGGGGATCGAACCCGCGTCTCCTGCCTGGGCCGGCAAGCTCCTCACCCCTGAGCGACCAGGGCGGCCCACGATAAGCCTTTTTTTTGTTTTTTAAACTTTTATTTATTTATTTTTGGCTGTGCTGGGTCTTTGTTGATGTGTGGGTTTAGCTGCTCTGAGGTATGTGGGATCTTCTTGGATCAGGGCTCAAGCCTTTGTCTCCTGCATTGGCAGACGGGTTCTTATCCACTGAGCCACAAGGGTGCCGGGCCAGCCGGCAGTCGAACAGGTCCTGAAGAGAGTGGCAGATAGGCTAAGAAAAGAAAGAAGGACAGAAAAGATGGGGTTGAGAGGGACAGCAAGAAGGCAGACAACTCTACAGGTTGCTGACAAGTTTATTGAATTCGCTCATCCCTTTTATACTTCACACAACAAGCAATTGTGTACACGTGCTTTAGGCCAGGTGTCGATCATAAACTAGGTGTTACCTCCTGGTGTGTTATTACAATGGTTCTGGGTCATAATGCCCCTCAAGCCCTGTAAAGAGGCTCCAGGTGTTCTTTATGATAGCTAAGGAATGTCTTCACAACACCTGGGGTGGCGGGACAGAGAGCTATGCTGTTATCAGCCCCTGTTGCCAGGGCAGCTCCCAGGGCTATGTTTCCTTAAAGGAAACCCCTTGAAACAGGGCAGCTCCCCGCACAAGGGAAGCCCCACGATAAGCCTTTTGGATGTTTAGTAGAGTGCTCTTCACTTTTGCAGAAACTCAAAAAAAAATTAAAAAATGAGAAAGGGGGTGGATCGTTTCTTGACAGCAGATGGCGGCGATAAAAATGGATGAAATCTATGCCTGGAGTCCTCAGGAGCACATGCTTCAAAGAGTAAGGTTGCTCAAGGCTGCGGGAAGGGAGGAGAGAAAGGCGGACGTCAGGGAAATGAAATAAAGCCTCCCTGTCTACGTGGGAACATTCCGTGTTCTGATGAGAGAGACCAGATGGAACCAATGTCTGAGTTGGTCTTTCTTTTTTGGAATCTAAAGCGCGTCTTTTTTTTTTTTTTTAATTTTTACAAATTTATTTATTATTAGCTATTCTGGGTGTTCCTGGCGGCCGCAGGCTCTCCTCTGGCTGCAGGGAGCGGGGGCTCCTCTCTGGTGGAGGGGAGCGGGCTTCTCGGGGCGTGGACGTCTCTGGGGGTGGACCTCGGGCTCCAGGGCCCCCGGGCTTCCGTCGCTGCGGCCCACGGGCTCCCCAGGGGCGGCTCCGAGGCTCCAGAGCTCAGGCTCCCTGGCTGCGGCTCCCGGGCTCCGTGACTCCGCAGCCGGTGGGATCTTCCCGGACCCGGGATTGAACCCTTGTCTCCTGCCTGGGCCGGCGAGCTCTCCACCCCTGAGCCACCAGGGAAGCTCTAAAGCACCTCTTTTAAGTATTTTTATTTTTCTGGGTGTGCTAGGTCTTCACTGCTGTGGGCAGGCCTTGTGTCGCAGGGGCCCCGCTGTATGGCCGCGCACGGGGCTCTCACGGCCGCGGCGGCTCCCGTTGTGGATGACGTTGTGTTAGCCAGGACCAGACACGGGGGCCACAGGTCAGCAGCTGTGGCCTGTGGGCTCTCGAGGGTGGACGTCATGTGTCGCGGCTCACGGGCTGAGTTGCCCCAGCGGCCTGTGCGATCATCCCAGACCAGGGATCGAAGCTGTCCCCCCCGGCCCCCACCGCGCTGGCAGGTGGACTCTTAGCCACTGGACCCGCCGGAGGCCTTGGGGCGGTGGTTCTGAAGCCGCAGTCAGTGCGGGGCGAGGGGGAGGGAGGAAAGCTGGCTTCCACTGCCCCAGCCGCTTCCTTAGCTAGCGGGTGGAAGCCTCCCGCTTCCAGAAGCCAGAGGAGAGGCGACCAGCGGCGTCTCGAGCTCGGCTCGGGGCTCTGCGCCCCGCCCGGGGGTCCTGCCTCCGGCCGCGGCGGTCAGCCCGAGACGGAGAGCGATGGCGCATCAAGCCAGACGTCGCTCATGTGCAGCGGCCGTTGTTAGCCAGGACCAGACAGGGGGGCGACGACTCACCGTCGGTGATCTCTATCCAGGCCTCATTCTCTCCCTTCTCCACTAGTGAGATTTTTTTTTTTCCCAAGGCCAGACTCTCCGTTATCCACCCGTCAGCTGCCGCCTTTCATTGGGAACGGGGCGTCTGAATGCCTGGAAGTCCAACTGGAGCGCGTGCCCGGGTCGCTCTGTGTGCGTCGTGGAGCCTCGCTGTGTCCCGTGCGCCTCCCTGTCGGGGCTGCCTGTGGGCCTCCCCCGAGGCCAGTGAGCCGCGAGCCCAGTTTTCTCAGCTGGGGAATGGAGCTGAGCGGCCCGCGTCACCACAGAGCAGCGGCCTGGCCCCGGGGGCTGGTTTTCGGGGAGGATGGTGTTTCCACAGACACAGCTGGGGAGCTGGTTTGGGGGCGATCCAGAGGCAGCACGCTTATTGTGCACTTTAGGCTGATGGGGCAGGAGTTACCCGTATGCGGGGAGCCCCTGCCGTGGACAAGAAAGTGGAAAAAAAAGTCGTGTAAAACCGCTTGAAATAGTCAAGGCCTGTAGGATGGTTGGGGATTCCCTTGTAGCTCAGCCGGTCAACAGTCCACCTGCCATGCCGGAGACCCCGGTTCGATCCCTGGGTCGGGAAGATCCCCTGGAGAAGGGAAAGGCCGCCCATGCAGGTTTCTCGCCGGGAGAATCCCGTGACTCGCCCAGGGGTCTCCCCGCGTCGGGCGCGGCTGAGGGGCTCTCACGTCCACTCTGGTGCGCTTGTCGGGTACGGTCAGTACTGAGTCCATAAGGACCAGAGAGGGTCGGCCCCAGTCCTCACTGCTCAGAGCCTCCGGAGGAGCCTGTCATGAAATGAGGCCCCGGCTTTTCTTCTCCCCACGGGCTAGGGTGCGCCCTTTCTGAAACATGTTTTTCGGTCACCCCCACATCTTTGTTCATGAGCAAATGCTCACCGGCGCGCTCAGTTGCTGCCGTCGTGGCCATCCAGCTCTGCAGTCCCATGGCTGTAGCCCCCAGGCTCCTGTGTCCATGAGAGTCTCCAGGCAAGGGTGCTGGCGGGGGTGGCCATGTCCGCCTCCAGGGGGTCTTCCCGACCCAGGGATTGCACCCGTGTCTGACAGGTCTCATGCACTGGTAGGCGTGCTTGCTTGCTTTCTTTTTTTTTTTTTATCCCTAGTACCACCTGGGTGGCTCACCTACATCAATAAAATCTCGGGTCGGATTATCACTGCCGGGTTTTGCTACCTTTAGGTGTCTGATGTTTACACCTCTCCCCATTGACCTGTGGCACAGTGCGCTTTTATGTGATGAGTCACACTTCAGTTGCATCAATTTCACTTTTGGTCGCATGGACAAATTCCTCTTTGATCTGAGGTACAACGATAGCTTATTACTTTCTGTGAACCTCTTTTTTTTTTTTTTTTTAATTCTGGCCTCTTTTGTTGTTTTTTATTTTTAATTAATTTATTTTCATGCATCTTTATTCTTTGGCCTGTGTCGGTGCAGAGCACCGGCTCTGGGCGCACGCGCTCCAGGGCGCTGCCTCTTAATTGGACACACTGGTCCAGCCACTCTGTGGCATGGGGTATCTTCCCGGGCCAGGGATCGAACCGGAGCCCCTTGCACTGCAAGGCGGACTCTTTACCCACTGGACCACCGGGGAAGCCCCTCCATCTTTTTTTTTTAAACGTTATTTACTTGGCTGTGGCAGATCTTAATTGTGGCATGGGAAATCTTCAGTTGTGGAATTCAAGATATAGTTCCCTGATGAGGCAGCAGAGTGTTAGCCACTGGACCGGCAGGGAAGCCTCTCTCAGAACGTGTTTTTTTTTTTTTTTTTTAAGTTCTTTTTTTTTTCCTTTCCCCGTCATGCCTCTTTAATTTATGTTTATTTTCATCCATCATCTTATTCTGTGGCCCGTGGGGGCCTCCCATGGCAGGGGCCCCTCCCACCGCAGAGCCCTCCCACCGCAGAGCGCCGGCTCTGGGCGCATGCGCTGCAGAGCTCCGACTCGGTGATTGGACACATGGGCGCATGCGCTCCAGAGCTCCGGCTCGGTCATTGGACACATGGGCGCATGCGCTCCAGAGCTCCGGCTCGGTCGTTGGACACATGGGTCCAGCCGCTCCGCGGCACGTCGGATCTTCCCGGGCCAGGGATCGAACCGGCGCCCCTTGCCCTGCACGGCAGTGTCCTTACCCATGGAACACCAGGGAAGCCAGGTCCAGATTTTATTTGGGGCTGTTTTTCTTCCAAAGAAACCATGCCATCAGGAAATCCAAACATATTTTAACATTAGCCTTCAGCAAAGGATTCTTGGAGAAGTAAACCCTTTATTTAAAAGAAAGTCATATGTTTGCTGGCCATCCGTATGTCTTTTTTGGAGAAATGTCTATTTAGGTCTTCCAACCATTTTTTGATTGTTTTTGATAGTTGAGCTGCAGGAGCTGTTTGTACATTTTGTAAATTAGTCCTTTGTCAGTTGATTTTTTTTTTCTCTTTTTGCAAATATTTTCTCCCATCCCGAGGGTTGTCTTTTCGCATTGTTTATGCTTTCTCTGCACGGGGAGCTCCGCCCACTGCTCTGTGGTGATCTGGAGCGGTGCGATGGGAGGGTGGGAGAGAGATTTAACAGGAAGGGGTCAGGGCTTCCCTGGCGGCTCAGGGGTGGAGAGCTCGCCGGCCCAGGCAGGAGACGCGGGTTCGATCCCTGGTCCGGGAAGATCCCACAGGCTGCGGAGCCACGGAGCCCGGGAGCCCCGACGAGGGAGCCTGAGCTCTGGAGCCTCGGAGCCGCCCCTGGGGAGCCCGGGGGCCCCGGAGCCCGAGGTCCACCCCCAGAGACGTCCCCGCCCCGAGAAGCCTGCTCCCCTCCCCCAGAGAGGAGCCCCCGCTCCCTGCTCTGTGATGACCTAGAGGGGTGGGTTGAGGGACAGAGAGGGAAGTCCACGAGGGCGGGGCCGTACGTATAGCGATGTGTCTGAGTCACCTTGCTACAGAGCAGAGGCTGACACCACATTGTAAAGCAATTGACCGCACCACCTGAGAGGACATCAGCTCTGTTCAGTAAAATGAAGTCTTTAACAAGTCACATGTCACCTACAGATGAACTTAGTTTCAAAACAGAAAGAGACTCACAGACTTAGAAGAGAAACTCATGGTTGCAGGCATCAGGGGATGGCTAGGGACTAGCAGAACATCATGGACCCACGGCGTGTTTGCAATGGATCTAGCACATGAAAAAAAGAAAGAAAGTCACACTTCACCCCCACAGCTCAGCCGAAATGATTTTTGAAGTTACGGGGCGCGCCCGATGGTTCAGCGCGTAAAGAACCCGCTTGAATTTCAGGAGACGACAGCAGATCTTTAGGGCGGGAAGCTCCCCCGGAGGAGGGCATGGCCACCCACTCCAGCCTTCTTGCCTGGAGGGTCCCACGGGCAGAAGAGCCTGGTGGGCTACGGTCCATGGGGTCTCAGAGAGTCGGACACAACGGGGGGACGAAAGCCACCGCAGAATAGAGCTCTGGCGCTTGGCCGCGTGGGTACAAGTCGTCGCATTTTGTGTTTAAGACAGGCACACCCTGCGTGTGCGATCTGAGGTGATCTGTTGACGTCTGTGGGTGCTCTCTGCCTCACACCCTGGGGAGGGCGTTCCTGCAGGATGGTGCCCCCCTGGAAAAGGGGAGCCCTGCCTTCAGTGCTGCGGTGTGCTCGATTTCCTTCCTCACGGCGCGTGCGCTTTTAGCAGCAGCGTCGTCTCCCTGTTAGCCTGGCCACGGTGAGATAGCCAGTGGATGTAGGGTTGGTCATTGCCTTGGAAAGCCTGGGGAAGAGAAATCGGCGTTTGCGTTTGACTTCCAGCTCTGCCACCAGGCCCTGCATGAACAGCCCAGGTTCTTGTGCGGCTCCACAGTCAGCTTGAGGCACAAGAAGAATCTGGGTGAGCATTCTGGAGTGGGTGGCCGTGCCTTCTCTCGGGGGATCTTCCCGACCCAGGGATCGAGCCCGGGCTTCCTGCCTTGCATGTGGATTCTGTGCCACGGAGCCGCTGCGGAAGCCCTCAGAAAGAAAACAGCCGCGGTTTAACAGACGCGTGGCTCTTTGTGTTTTCATTTCGGCTGTGCCAGGTCTTAGCTGTGGCGCCCAGGATCGTTGGCCTCGGTCGAGGCGTGCTGGATCTTTAGTTGCATCCTGAGGTGTCTTGAGTGGAGGCCTGTAAACTCTCAGCTGCGGTGTGCAGGATCTCGTTCCCTGACCAGAGACGGAACCAGGGGCTGCCTGCGCTGGGCGGGGGTCTTATCCACTGGACCGCCAGGGGACGCCCGGTCAGCTCGGTTCCGTCACCCCGTCATGTCTGACTCTTCCTGACCCCGTGGACTGCGGCAAACCACGCGTCCCCGTCCGTGCCCATCTCCCTGAGGTTGCTCGAGCTCATGCAGTGGTTGGGGGTGCCTCCAGCCCTCCCCTCCTCGGTCGCCCCCTTTCTCCTCCTGCCGTCCGTCTTTCCCAGCCTCAGGGGCTTTGCCAGTGAGTCAGCTCTTCAGTCAGGTGGCCAAAGGATTGGACATTCAGCTCCAGCCTCCGTCCCTCCGATGAAGCTTCAGGGTTGATTTTCTTTAGGACGGACGGGTTGGATCTCCTTGCCGTCCAAGTGACTCTCAGGCGTCTTCCCCGGCTCCCCAGTTCAGAGGGGTCCATCCTTGGGCGCTCAGCCTTCTTGCCGGTCCACCTCGCAATCCACACGGGACAGCTGGAGAAATCATCGCGACCCAATGACTTCGCCTCCGATAGGAGCCGTCGGAATCCTGTGAACGGACTTGGTCAGCACAGTGCTCGTGGATTTGTCCCCACTTTTCTTCAAAGCAGCGAGTCCCGCTCACGTGGAATTCTTTCAGCGCTGGGCCAAGGGATGGGGAAGGAACGCACGTTCCCGCCTTCTGTACCGCGTTCTCCGCCAAAATTGGGGCCTGGGAAGAGAAATCGGCGTTTGCGTTTGACTTCCAGCTCTGCCACCAGGCCCTGCATGAACAGCCCAGGTTCTTGTGCGGCTCCACAGTCAGCTTGAGGCACAAGAAGAATCTGGGTGAGCATTCTGGAGTGGGTGGCCGTGCCTTCTCTCGGGGGATCTTCCCGACCCAGGGATCGAGCCCGGGCTTCCTGCCTTGCATGTGGATTCTGTGCCACGGAGCCGCTGCGGAAGCCCTCAGAAAGAAAACAGCCGCGGTTTAACAGACGCGTGGCTCTTTGTGTTTTCATTTCGGCTGTGCCAGGTCTTAGCTGTGGCGCCCAGGATCGTTGGCCTCGGTCGAGGCGTGCTGGATCTTTAGTTGCATCCTGAGGTGTCTTGAGTGGAGGCCTGTAAACTCTCAGCTGCGGTGTGCAGGATCTCGTTCCCTGACCAGAGACGGAACCAGGGGCTGCCTGCGCTGGGCGGGGGTCTTATCCACTGGACCGCCAGGGGACGCCCGGTCAGCTCGGTTCCGTCACCCCGTCATGTCTGACTCTTCCTGACCCCGTGGACTGCGGCAAACCACGCGTCCCCGTCCGTGCCCATCTCCCTGAGGTTGCTCGAGCTCATGCAGTGGTTGGGGGTGCCTCCAGCCCTCCCCTCCTCGGTCGCCCCCTTTCTCCTCCTGCCGTCCGTCTTTCCCAGCCTCAGGGGCTTTGCCAGTGAGTCAGCTCTTCAGTCAGGTGGCCAAAGGATTGGACATTCAGCTCCAGCCTCCGTCCCTCCGATGAAGCTTCAGGGTTGATTTTCTTTAGGACGGACGGGTTGGATCTCCTTGCCGTCCAAGTGACTCTCAGGCGTCTTCCCCGGCTCCCCAGTTCAGAGGGGTCCATCCTTGGGCGCTCAGCCTTCTTGCCGGTCCACCTCGCAATCCACACGGGACAGCTGGAGAAATCATCGCGACCCAATGACTTCGCCTCCGATAGGAGCCGTCGGGAATCCTGTGAACGGACTTGGTCAGCACAGTGCTGCGTGGGTTTGTCCCCACTTTTCTTCAAAGCAGCGAGTCCCCGCTCACGTGGAATTCTTTCAGCGCTGGGCCAAGGGATGGGGAAGGAACGGCACGTTCCCGCCTTCTGTACCCGCGTTCTCCGCCAAAACCGTCCCCAAGACGTGACCGAATGTCCCCAGGGGGCTCAGAGACTGAGCCTCAGAGCCCCTGCCCCGGATGGATGGACAGTCGTTGAGAAAAACGGTCACCGGGACGCCCGTGAGGTGAGACCGTTAATGAGCCTGTGGAGGCAGAGAATGTCTTATCTCATTTAACCATCTCTCTCCTTCGAAAATCCTGTTTGCTGCCAGTAAATAAATGAGTGAAACGTCCGTAAGCTGACTTGGAATAAGAAAAGCCACTTAGTTCCCAACTATCAGAAGCCGATTTCCCTCCTAACCGTTGTTGGATACACCAATCGCCAGCCTGTATAAATGGTGAGAGACAAAGACATGGATTTGGGGGGAAGATGACGGGTATTTTCCAGTTCGCTGCCCTCTTCCGATCTGTTCAGAGGATTCCTAATGTTCCTGTCTGAGGCTAAGTAATTGGATAGCTTTTTTTTTTTTTTTTTAATCTGAATACCTCAAGAAGAGTTCCAGCCATTCACTTGTGAACTTCACTTTATATCTTAATACAAGGCGGCGGGGGAACCCACATAATTGTGGTTTCTAAGGGTCGGGGTGTTTTTTCTTTTCACGGCGGCCGCAGGCTCTCCTCTGGCTGCAGGGAGCGGGGGCTCCTCTCTGGTGGAGGGGAGCGGGCTTCTCGGGGCGGGGGCGTCTCTGGGGGTGGACCTCGGGCTCCGGGGCCCCCGGGCTTCCGTCGCTGCGGCCCACGGGCTCCCCAGGGGCGGCTCCGAGGCTCCAGAGCTCAGGCTCCCTCGCTGGGGCTCCGGGCTCCGTGGCTCCGCGGCTCCGCAGCCGGTGGGATCTTCCCGGACCGGGGATCGAACCCGCGTCTCCTGCCTGGGCCGGCGAGCTCTCCACCCCTGAGCCACCAGGGAAGCCCCAAAGCTGACATGTTCAGATGAACGCCCAAGTGACAGCCCATCTGTGTTGGCCCTTCTTGGAAGGCTGAGACCTCTTGGGCAGGGTTGTCGTCGAACCTCACGTTTGTGCTTTGCTCTCAACACCTTACCATTCTTTTTTTTCTTTTTAGTATTTATTTTCTGTATTTGGCTGCCCCAGACCTTAGCCTGGGGGTAACTTGGTTGTGTCTGACCCTTTGCGACCCCATGGACTGTAGCCCTCCAGGATATGGATATCGCACAAGTCATTTTTTAGGGACAAAATCCATTTCTGAGGGGCTTCCCTGGTGGTCCAGTGGGTAAGGACACCGCCTTGCAGGGCAAGGGGCGCCGGTTCGATCCCTGGCCCGGGAAGAGGCCACGTGACGCGGAGCGGCTGGACCGGGGTGTCCAATCACGAACCAGCGCTCTGGAGCGCGTGCACCCAGAGCCGGTGCTCTGCGAGCAGAGAGGCCACGGGGATCCCATGGACCAATAGAAGTCCGTAAGCTGACTTGGAATAAGAAAAGCCACTTAGTTCCCAACTATCAGAAGCCGATTTCCCTCCTAACCGTTGTTGGATACACCAATCGCCAGCCTGTATAAATGGTGAGAGACAAAGACATGGATTTGGGGGGAAGATGACGGGTATTTTCCAGTTCGCTGCCCTCTTCCGATCTGTTCAGAGGATTCCTAATGTTCCTGTCTGAGGCTAAGTAATTGGATAGCTTTTTTTTTTTTTTTTTAATCTGAATACCTCAAGAAGAGTTCCAGCCATTCACTTGTGAACTTCACTTTATATCTTAATACAAGGCGGCGGGGGAACCCACATAATTGTGGTTTCTAAGGGTCGGGGTGTTTTTTCTTTTCACGGCGGCCGCAGGCTCTCCTCTGGCTGCAGGGAGCGGGGGCTCCTCTCTGGTGGAGGGGAGCGGGCTTCTCGGGGCGGGGGCGTCTCTGGGGGTGGACCTCGGGCTCCGGGGCCCCCGGGCTTCCGTCGCTGCGGCCCACGGGCTCCCCAGGGGCGGCTCCGAGGCTCCAGAGCTCAGGCTCCCTCGCTGGGGCTCCGGGCTCCGTGGCTCCGCGGCTCCGCAGCCGGTGGGATCTTCCCGGACCGGGGATCGAACCCGCGTCTCCTGCCTGGGCCGGCGAGCTCTCCACCCCTGAGCCACCAGGGAAGCCCCAAAGCTGACATGTTCAGATGAACGCCCAAGTGACAGCCCATCTGTGTTGGCCCTTCTTGGAAGGCTGAGACCTCTTGGGCAGGGTTGTCGTCGAACCTCACGTTTGTGCTTTGCTCTCAACACCTTACCATTCTTTTTTTTCTTTTTAGTATTTATTTTCTGTATTTGGCTGCCCCAGACCTTAGCCTGGGGGTAACTTGGTTGTGTCTGACCCTTTGCGACCCCATGGACTGTAGCCCTCCAGGATATGGATATCGCACAAGTCATTTTTTAGGGACAAAATCCATTTCTGAGGGGCTTCCCTGGTGGTCCAGTGGGTAAGGACACCGCCTTGCAGGGCAAGGGGCGCCGGTTCGATCCCTGGCCCGGGAAGAGGCCACGTGACGCGGAGCGGCTGGACCGGGGTGTCCAATCACGAACCAGCGCTCTGGAGCGCGTGCACCCAGAGCCGGTGCTCTGCAGCGAGAGAGGCCACGGGGATGGAAGGCCCACATGGGCCAGAGAACAAAGATGGAAATAAATGAAAGACCAATAGAAGTGGCCAAAAAAAAAAAAAAAATCCATTTCTGAGTAATACCTGCTGGGAACAAAACCTCATGAAATCTTTCACCACAAACAGCCGTGGAGTCTTGACTTACAGAGTAGAGGACTGGGGCTTAAGTGTCCCCTATCTAACGGTGTAGGTTTCCTGGAAGAACACAGCCGTTTGAAACCTGCAGAATAAACGGTGTTCGTGTCAGGAAACCTCGCGGAGCCCGGCTTCCTCTGGGGGAGGAGATGGGACCCTTTCAGATGCCTGTCTTTTACGAGTTAGTTAACGGAAGGTCCAAGCACAGGCTCGGTCGTCGTGGTCCCCGGGCGTCGCCGCTCCGAGGCACGTGGGCGCTTCCTGGACTGGGCATGGAACCCCTGTCCCCGGCCTCGAGGGCGGATTCCTCGACCCCCGGGCCCCCGGGGAAGCCCTTTCTCATGGTCGATGCCGCTGCTTCGGCGGTGGTCGCCTCCTAGGAGGGGGCGGGAGCCACGGACGGCGGGCGGGCGGCCGCCCCGTCTCACGCGCGGTGTGTCTGCTCTGTGCTCCCAGGTCCTGCTGGCCAGTAGCTTCCTGCCCGTCTACGCCGGACTGAAGCCTGTGGCCTACAGAGGGCAGGTAAGACGTGGGGGCGCTGGCTCCCGGGCCCCGATGCTTCCTTTTGAAAGACCCCTGATGAAGATGAATGAGAGCTCCATGATTATTATTATTGTTGCTATTACTGTGCGTGACTCCAGCGCTGTTCCTGTGCCTCTCGTCTCACGGGCTTGTTTCTGTTTCACAAAAAAACTGCAGGGGGTGGTGCTGCCCTCTCGTTAAGATCTCACGAGTGAGCATGCGTGCTCGGGTGTTCCCGTTCTCATCTGGCTAAAGAACTTTACCCCTGTTGTTGGGGAGAGATCGTTGGGGGGTCGAGGACGGACACGGACCCGCGGCGGTGTTCCACAGGGGCCCCCCTCCAGCAGCGGCTGTGCAGCCGGGGCAGTGCCGCTCACCAAGCCGCCGGGGAAGCCCCGAGGCGCGTCTCTCGTGCCGCGGAGTGAATTGCCCATGTGCCCCTGTGCAGCTGTCTGTTTTTACTTTCCTTCCGGCTTGGGTCACCGCCGGGCGCGGAATAGAGGTCCCCGGGCCCACGAGCAGGCTCTCCGTCGTCATCTCTTTCGTGCCTAGTGTCTGCCAGGAGCGTAATACCTGCTGGGAACAAAACCTCATGAAATCTTTCACCACAAACAGCCGTGGAGTCTTGACTTACAGAGTAGAGGACTGGGGCTTAAGTGTCCCCTATCTAACGGTGTAGGTTTCCTGGAAGAACACAGCCGTTTGAAACCTGCAGAATAAACGGTGTTCGTGTCAGGAAACCTCGCGGAGCCCGGCTTCCTCTGGGGGAGGAGATGGGACCCTTTCAGATGCCTGTCTTTTACGAGTTAGTTAACGGAAGGTCCAAGCACAGGCTCGGTCGTCGTGGTCCCCGGGCGTCGCCGCTCCGAGGCACGTGGGCGCTTCCTGGACTGGGCATGGAACCCCTGTCCCCGGCCTCGAGGGCGGATTCCTCGACCCCCGGGCCCCCGGGGAAGCCCTTTCTCATGGTCGATGCCGCTGCTTCGGCGGTGGTCGCCTCCTAGGAGGGGGCGGGAGCCACGGACGGCGGGCGGGCGGCCGCCCCGTCTCACGCGCGGTGTGTCTGCTCTGTGCTCCCAGGTCCTGCTGGCCAGTAGCTTCCTGCCCGTCTACGCCGGACTGAAGCCTGTGGCCTACAGAGGGCAGGTAAGACGTGGGGGCGCTGGCTCCCGGGCCCCGATGCTTCCTTTTGAAAGACCCCTGATGAAGATGAATGAGAGCTCCATGATTATTATTATTGTTGCTATTACTGTGCGTGACTCCAGCGCTGTTCCTGTGCCTCTCGTCTCACGGGCTTGTTTCTGTTTCACAAAAAAACTGCAGGGGGTGGTGCTGCCCTCTCGTTAAGATCTCACGAGTGAGCATGCGTGCTCGGGTGTTCCCGTTCTCATCTGGCTAAAGAACTTTACCCCTGTTGTTGGGGAGAGATCGTTGGGGGGTCGAGGACGGACACGGACCCGCGGCGGTGTTCCACAGGGGCCCCCCTCCAGCAGCGGCTGTGCAGCCGGGGCAGTGCCGCTCACCAAGCCGCCGGGGAAGCCCCGAGGCGCGTCTCTCGTGCCGCGGAGTGAATTGCCCATGTGCCCCTGTGCAGCTGTCTGTTTTTACTTTCCTTCCGGCTTGGGTCACCGCCGGGCGCGGAATAGAGGTCCCCGGGCCCACGAGCAGGCTCTCCGTCGTCATCTCTTTCGTGCCTAGTGTCTGCCAGGAGCGTACCCCAGTCTCCCCGGTCAGCCCAGGCCCCCTCTCTTCCCTCAGCGTCCGGACATGTGTTGTCTGCATCCGTCCCTGCTGTGCACGTAAGGTCTTTGCTAACATTCTTCTGGCTTCCACATGCGAGCAGTATCCGGGGACGTGGGTTTTTCTCTTTTGGAGGGGAGAGGTGATGGGTTGGGGATGGAGGAGGGCAGGTGGGCCACTTCTGTGGGTCTTTCATTTATCTATGTGCATCCATCTTTGTTCTCTGGCCCGTGTGGGCCTCCCATGGCAGTGGCCTCTCCCGCTGCAGAGCACCGGCTCTGTGCGCATGCGCTCCAGAGCTCCGGCTCGGTGATTGGACACATGGGCGCATGCGCTCCAGAGCTCCGGCTCGGTGATTGGACACATGGGCGCATGCGCTCCAGAGCCCCGGCTCGGTGATTGGACACATGGGCGCATGCGCTCCAGAGCCCCGGCTCGGTCATTGGACACATGGGCGCATGCGCTCCAGAGCTCCGGCTGGGTCGTTGGACACACCGGTCCAGCTGCTCCACGGCACGTGGGATCTTCCCGGGCCAGGGATCGAACCGGCGCCCCTTGCCCTGCACGGTGGACTCTCTACCCCCTGGACCCCCAGGGAAGCCCGGGTTTTTCTCTTTTTCACATACCCCACTCTCTGTGAGACTCTCTGGGTCTTTCCATCTCTCTGCACGCGGCCGTATGGAGTGCTTTTGTTATGAGTGAGTGATAATCCTGCTGTGTATATATCGCACAGTTTCCTTCTATCTATTCCCCTGTCGATAGAGATGGAGGTGGCTTCCATATCCTGGCTATTGTACAGATTTACCCTGTTGTTGGGGAGAGATCGTTGGACGGACACGGACCCGCGGCGGTGTTCCACAGGGGCCCCCCTCCAGCAGCGGCTGTGCAGCCGGGGCAGTGCCGCTCACCAAGCCGCCGGGGAAGCCCCGAGGCGCGTCTCTCGTGCCGCGGAGTGAATTGCCCATGTGCCCCTGTGCAGCTGTCTGTTTTTACTTTCCTTCCGGCTTGGGTCACCGCCGGGCGCGGAATAGAGGTCCCCGGGCCCACGAGCAGGCTCTCCGTCGTCATCTCTTTCGTGCCTAGTGTCTGCCAGGAGCGTACCCCAGTCTCCCCGGTCAGCCCAGGCCCCCTCTCTTCCCTCAGCGTCCGGACATGTGTTGTCTGCATCCGTCCCTGCTGTGCACGTAAGGTCTTTGCTAACATTCTTCTGGCTTCCACATGCGAGCAGTATCCGGGGACGTGGGTTTTTCTCTTTTGGAGGGGAGAGGTGATGGGTTGGGGATGGAGGAGGGCAGGTGGGCCACTTCTGTGGGTCTTTCATTTATCTATGTGCATCCATCTTTGTTCTCTGGCCCGTGTGGGCCTCCCATGGCAGTGGCCTCTCCCGCTGCAGAGCACCGGCTCTGTGCGCATGCGCTCCAGAGCTCCGGCTCGGTCATTGGACACATGGGCGCATGCGCTCCAGAGCTCCGGCTCGGTGATTGGACACATGGGCGCATGCGCTCCAGAGCCCCGGCTCGGTGATTGGACACATGGGCGCATGCGCTCCAGAGCCCCGGCTCGGTCATTGGACACATGGGCGCATGCGCTCCAGAGCTCCGGCTGGGTCGTTGGACACACCGGTCCAGCTGCTCCACGGCACGTGGGATCTTCCCGGGCCAGGGATCGAACCGGCGCCCCTTGCCCTGCACGGTGGACTCTCTACCCCCTGGACCCCCAGGGAAGCCCGGGTTTTTCTCTTTTTCACATACCCCACTCTCTGTGAGACTCTCTGGGTCTTTCCATCTCTCTGCACGCGGCCGTATGGAGTGCTTTTGTTATGAGTGAGTGATAATCCTGCTGTGTATATATCGCACAGTTTCCTTCTATCTATTCCCCTGTCGATAGAGATGGAGGTGGCTTCCATATCCTGGCTATTGTACAGAGTGTTGCACTGAACACTGGGGTACATGTATCTTCTTTTTTTTAGTTATGGAATGAAAGAGTTGTTTTTTCTTTTTCTCCCTTGACACCTGTGGGCTCCAGTTCCCTAACCAGGGATGGAACCCAGGCCGCCTGCAGTGGAAAGCTGGCATCGTAGGTGCTGGACCAGCAGGGAGATTACCCGCCTCTGCAGCATCCCGGGGAGATTCCACGGACAGAGGAGCCTGGCCAGCTACGGTCCACGGGGTCTCACGACTGAAGTGACGTAGCACGCACGTAGAGGTCGTCAGAGACCCGGTTCGGTTCTGTGGGTGCCCGTCACCGTGCCGGGAGCCTGCCTCCCTGCGCTAGTTGGAAATGAGAGCTCTGGGGTGGTGTGTGTCCGCTGGTGCTAGGCCAGGGCGTCCTGGACGTGAAGTGAGCGGACGGCAGCCGGGAGCCGCCGGGCGAGACGCAGGCTAGGCGTCCAGCCCACTGCCGCGGGAACGCCACAGCCGCCCTTCTCTTGTGTTTTTATTTATTCATGTACTCTGGACCCTTGTGCAAGTCTTTATGCAATGTGTTCCAGTGTTGCATCTCTGTTCTGTTTTGGTTTTTTGGCTCTTTGGCTTTTCTGGAGTTTTGCTTTTTTGTTTTTTGCAGGCGGTGGGGGATTCCCTTGCAGCTCAGCTGGTAAAGAGTCTGCCCGCCATGCAGGCGACCCCGGTTGGACCCCTGGGCTGGGAAGACGTGCTGGAGAAAGGCAGGCGCCCCGCTCCAGGACGCGTGGGCCTCGCTGCGGGCTCGGACGGTGCGGGGTCTGCCTGCCGTGCCGGAGAGACCCGAGTGGGGTCCCTCCGACGGGACCACCCCCTGGCGAAGGGAAAGGCTCCCAACTCCCGTGTTCTCGCCTGGAGAATTCCGTGACCTGGCCACGGGTTGCAGAGCGAGCGCCCTCGCTTTCTCTTTGGCCGCCAGGCATGTGGGATCTCAGTTCCCTGACCGGGGATCGAACCTGCAGCCCCTGAAGACGGAGGGGCTGTCCTAACCCCTGGACGTCCAGGGACTTCCCGCATCTCTTTTCGATGGAGGGTGTTCTCTGCCCAGGAGTGTGGCCGCCGGCTGGCACAGTCCTTCCGTTTTTACTTCTGTGGGCCCGCCACACTGTCCTCCACGGTCGCTGCGTCGGTGTGCGTCCCCACGAGCAGTGTGGGACGGCGTCCGTTCCTTCACACCGTCTCCAGCTTCTGCTGTTGGTGGACTTGTTTTGAAACTGAGCCGCAGGACTTGTTTGCATGTGGAGGGGATGAATGCCTTTGCCTGGGGACCCCCGCGGACAGAGGGGCCTGGCGGCCCACCCTCCTTGGCATCAGAGAGAACTGGACACGACCGAGCGACTTGCACTTTGCTGTGGAGAGTGAAAGGCAGGAATCCTGGCGGGGGGTTGAAGCCCACCCCACGGGCCTGTGCGCACGGGCTCCTCGGTCCGTGGGAGCCTCCGGGCAGGAAGGCTGCAGGGAGCTGCCACCGGACCTCGGCGGTCTCGCGGGCAGGGGATTGATTTTTGCACATTTCTTTGCTCAGGCCTTTGGGGCTCGGTCTGCGTTCGGAGCTTGTCAGCCCTCGTGGTTTTCTTCCTCTGAGTATGCCGGGCTGTCGCAGCCCTTTCCTGTGCTTCTCGAGACGGGTGCTGCTCAAAGTCCCGTCCATGGAGGCAGGGATGCCGTCCAGCCGTCTCCTCCTCGGTCGCCCCCTTCTCCTCCTGCCCGCCGTCTTTCCCAGCCTCAGGGGCTTTTCCAGGGAGTCGTCTAACTGCATCAGGGGGCCAGAGGATTGGAGCTTCTGCTTCAGCCCTTCCACTAAATATTCAGCGTTGATTTAGAGCCACATCAGCATAAAGCTCATGGAAAGCCAGTTTTTCAGTCTTCATTTGGCTGTACTGAGTCCTACTTGCAGCACGTGGGGCTGCTTAGTGGCGGCGTGTGGGGTCTAGTTCCCTGACCAGGGATGGAACCCGGGCCCCCGGCGTTGAGAACAAGGACTCTTAGCCACTAGACCACCTGGATCCTCTCAGAGCCTTTTTTTATTTTTTTTTCCTTCCCATTTTGGATACTGCCTCTCAGAGATGGCAGGTGCTCCGTTCCCAGGGCACAGGATCTTTGTTGTCATTTGAAAATGTGAGCTGTATCCCCCTTGAGATAATGTTTCTAAACTCAGCAAAGCAGTGTTTTCCGTGAGCGCCGTGCAGTGGTCAGCGTGTATTTTCCCAGGTAAATGTTGCATACCGATGCGATCCAGGTCCACCTTACATTACGGTGATGCACTTTAATTTTATGATCTGTGCTGATGTGAGTTCATGTTACTGCGTGATAATAGATCATCATGAAAAAAAAATACACAGAACACTCAGGCGCCTCGTGAGGCGGAGGAGGCGTGCTCATGACAAGCGGAGTGCGGACCCACGCGTGTCCAGCGTCGCTGACGTCACGGGTGACATTCAGAGGTGCTGCCGGAGAAGGTGGGGTCGCTGGGCCGAGGGAGGCTGGAGGGAAGGAAGGGTCGAGCCGAGCCACGTCTGAGGACCTTCGTCTCGGGGTGGCCGGAACGTCCGCGCGGGTCTCCTGTCCCGTCTTAGGGAAAATCCTGGACAAACGTTCCGGCCAACCCCGCGTGCTGTAAGACTGCCGGACGTGTCCCGTGTTCACACAGTCGTAGCCGTGTTACGCGTTTGGTGCAGGGGGTCCTGGCTCCTGATGTTCTCCGGCTCGCCGTGTCCTCGTCATCCTCGGGGACAGAGCTCCAGTGCTCCCGTGGCCTTGCGGCTGTGCGGCTCAGAGGTCACGGTCCCCAGTGTGCCCCTTGCCGCTGGGTGTGGCTGCCCCCTTCATAGGAGAAGTTCAGTCGCTGAGTCGTGTCTGACTCCTGTGATCCTGTGGATGGTCGCCTGCCAGGCTCCTCTGTCCGTGGGATTCTCCAGGCAAGGAGACTGGAGTGGGGTCTTCCCTGGGGGTCCAGAGTCCACCTTGCAGTGCAAGGGGGCCGGTTCGATCCCTGGCCCGGAAAGATCCCATGTGGACCGGTGTGTCCAACGAGCAAGCCAGAGCTCTGGAGCGCATGCGCCCATGTGTCCAATCACCGAGCCGGGGCTCTGGAGCGCATGCGCCCATGTGGCCAATCACCGAGCCGGAGCTCTGGAGCGCATGCGCCCATGTGTCCAATCACCGAGCCGGAGCTCTGGAGCGCATGCGCCCGGAGCCGGTGCTCTGCAGCGAGAGAGGCCCCTGCGATGGGAGGCCCACACGGGCCAGAGAACAAAGATAAATAGATAAAAGACCAATAGAAGTGGCCAAGGGGAAAAAAAAGGAAGACGGGAGTGGGTTGTTATTTCCTCCTCCAGGGGGCCGTCCCCTGAAGCGCTGGCAGCGAGAGGTGGTCCGCGTCACTGTGTGACCAGCAGGCAGGGAGACCGTGTACGTTCGTTTCCTTTGTGCTGCCCGGAACACAGGCGTGAGCACCGGAGCTCTGGCAGCCGTCATGGACCATGAGGCCACAGATCGGTTTGTGACTAGAGGCAGGGCGTGAGCTCGAGAAGGAAATGGCAGCCCACGCCCGTCTTCGTGCCTGGAAAGTGCGATGGACAGGGGAGCTTGGCGGGCAGCGGTCCACGGGGTCGCCCGGAGCCAGACGTGGCTGCGTGATGAGCAGACAGTGAGGTGGGAAGCGCTGGGCCCGTCCGCCCTTGAGGAGGGGACCTTACTAGGGCACCTTCTGTAGCACTTTCCTGAAGACACACGACCTCTGGCGGCCCCTGCTTTCTCTCTGCCGGGTCAGAGTCCACCGCCACGCGCCGTACGGCGTGCTCCCCCTGCAGACGAGGACGTGGAGATGCAGACACGGTCATTCACCTCACAGAAGACACACAGCTTAGAGACGGGGCAGCGTTCTCAGGATGGTCTCTGAGGTTTGCGTCTCTACCAGGCCTCTGGCGCTACGAGGCCTTGTTCATTTCTTAAAAGAGAAAAATTCCACACACACACACACACAGAGACACACTCAGTCGCTCAGTCATGGCTGACCCTGTGCAACCCCCTGGACGGCCGCCCGCCAGGCTCCTCTGTCCATGGAGTCTCCAGGCAGGAAGACGGGAGGGGGCGGCCGTGCCCTCCTCCGGGGGAGCTTCCCCACCCGGGGATCGAACCCGCGGCTCCCGCACGGCAGGCAGATTCCTCACCACTGAGCCATCAGGGAAGCTGTATATGTATGAATATATATGTATGTATAGATGTATAGATAGATAGATATAGATACATAGATAGATAGATACACACACACGTGAGACACCATGGTCTGTAGCCCACCAGGCCTCTCTGTTCATGGATTTTCCAGGCAAGAAGACTGGCGTGGGTGGCCATGCCCTCCTCCACAGATATATACATATATATTTTACTTCTGTCCTTTCTTTTTTTTTTGTTAAAGATTTATTTATTTACTTATTTTTGGGGGGAGTGGGGAGGGAGGGGGGTGGGCGGGCCACTTCTCTTGGTCTTTCATTTGTCTGTTTCCATCCATCTTTGTTCTCTGGCCCGTGTGGGCCTCCCATCGCAGTGGCCTCTCTGGCCGCAGAGCACCGGCTGCGGGCGCATGCGCTCCAGAGCTCCGGCTCGGTCATTGGACACATGGGCGCATGCGCTCCAGAGCTCCGGCTCGGTCATCGGACACATGGGTCCAGCCGCTCCGCAGCACGTGGGATCTTCCCAGGCCAGGGATCGAACCAGCGCCCCTTGTACTGCAAGGCGGTGTCCTTATGCCCTGAACCACCAGGGGAAGCCCTACTTCTATCCTTGTTGATTTCTGTCCTCACCGCTCAGGTGTGTGACCTGGGGACGGGGTACACCTGAAGGGTGAGAAGGCACTCAGGTGAATTCCTCACAGTGCTGTTGAGTACGTGGTCGTGAACATGACAAGGCAGTCTGCGATGTGTAGGATCTGCAACACTCGGATGCGTGGGCATCAGGGAGGCCCTCCCCCAGAGCCCCTGGACCCTGGGAGGCCGGGCATGGACCTCTGATGACTGGCCTTTGCGCACACTAGCTGCGTCTGAGGTACTTGCTCCTTCGTTTTTACGAAAGTATTTCTGCATGGTATCTTCCTGTTCGTTGCTTACTGTTCATTGGCTCTTCCTTGCTGTACCCAGGCCTTCTCTGGTTGTGAGCTGGGCCAGTCTCTAGTTGTGACGCGTGAACTTCTCACTGCGATGGCGTCTCTTGCTGCAGAGCATGGGCGCTGAGGCGCGGCTCTAGTCGCTGAGCGTGAACGGCTTCAGTCCGTTTAGCGTACGGGCTAAATCTTTCCGCGGCCTGTGGGGTCTTCCCGGGCCAGGGATCAAACCTGTGTCCCTGCGTTGGCAGGTGGAGCCTTAGCCACTCAACCACCAGGGAGGTCGCTGGTCTGCCTCGGGGCTTGATGGACCCCGGGAGAGGGGGTCCCGTGAGCAGAGTGAGTGACAGTGGGGTCCTTGGAGTTCTTGCTGGTTTCCGGAGCCCCGCGGCGGCCCTCGGCCTCCTGCCAAGGACTCGGTCAGAAAGCTGGGCCCGAGGAGGCCACGGCCACCCCGTCCAGTCTTCCTGCCTGGAGCATCGCACGGACAGAGGAGCCTGGCGGGCTGCCGTCCACGGGGTCTCTTCAGAGTTGGACATGACTGAGCAACAAAAAGGAATGCCTCGTCCCTTCCCCGTCCCACAGCTGGGCAGGCTGTTCCCGGCCAGGGTGCTCTCTGGAATCTGTTCCAGACTGTGTTGAGGCTGCTCTCTGAATCGGCTGGAATTCTCCACACGCTTCTCCATAGCGGCTGTGTCCATTCACATTCATCAGTTCCCATGCCCAGCCACAGCGCAAGAGGGCTCCCTTCTGTCCACACTCTCTCCAGCACGTATTGTCTGTCGACTTTCCCACGATGGCCGTTCTGACGGGCGGGAGGTCCTGTCTCGTTGTAGCTTCGATTTGCATTTCTCTAACACTGAGTGATGTTGGGCGTATTTTCATGAGTTTGTTGGCCATCTGTGTGTCGTCTTTGGAGAGATGTCTTTTCCCCACTTTTATTTCATCTTGGCCTCTTTTGGTTTTTTCCTTATTGTCATCCATCTTTGTTCTCTGGCCCGTGTGGGCCTCCCCTAGCAGTGGCCTCTCTCGCTGCAGAGCGCCGGCTCCGGGCGCATGCGTTCTAGAGCGCTGGATCGTCACTGGACACACCCGTCCAGCTGCTCTGTGGCACATGGGATCTTCCTGGCCCAGGAATCAAGCCGGTGCCCCCTGCGCTGCAAGGCAGACTCTGTACTACCAGGGAAGCCCTCTTCCCCCACCTTTTTTTTTTTTTAAAGATTTATTTATTTATTTGGGGGTGGGTGGGAAGGGAGGGGAGCAGGTGGGCCACTTCTATTGGTCTTTCATTTGTCTGTTTTCATCCATCTTCGTTCTCTGGCCCGTGTGGGCCTCCCATCGCGGTGGCCTCTGTTATCGCAGAGCACTGGCTCTGGGCGCATGCGTTCTAGAGCGCTGGATCGTCACTGGACACACCCGTCTAGCTGCTCTGTGGCACATGGGATCTTCCTGGCCCAGGAATCAAGCCGGTGCCCCCTGCGCTGCAAGGCAGACTCTGTACTACCAGGGAAGCCCTCTTCCCCCACCTTTTTTTTTTTTTAAAGATTTATTTATTTATTTGGGGGTGGGTGGGCAGGGAGGGGAGCAGGTGGGCCACTTCTATTGGTCTTTCATTTGTCTGTTTTCATCCATCTTCGTTCTCTGGCCCGTGTGGGCCTCCTATCGCGGTGGCCTCTGTTATCGCAGAGCACTGGCTCTGGGCGCATGCGCTCCAGAGCTCCGGCTTGGTCATTGGACACATCAGTCCAGCCGCTCTGCGGGACGTGGGATCTTCCCAGGCGAGGGATCGAACCGGTGCCCCTTGCCCTGCAAGGCGATGTCCTTACCCACTGGGCCACCAGGGAAGCCCTTCTCCCACCTTTTGATTGGATTGTTTTTCTGGTGTTGAGTTGTCTGAGCAGCTTGTATATTTTGGACATTCATTTTTCGTCAGTTGTTTCATTTGCTATTATTTTCTCCCATTCTGAGGCTTGTGTATTCACCTTGTTTATGGTGTCTTTCGCTGGGCAAAAGCTTTTAAGTTTCATTTAGGTCCCGGTTGTTTATTGCCATTTTTATGTCTATTATTCTAGAGGGCGGGGCATGGAAGATCTTGCTTTGATTTGTGGCATCGAGTGTTTTGCCTGTATTCTCCTCTAGGAGTTTTATGGTTTCTGGTCTTTAATCCATTTTGAGCTTATCTTTGTGTATGGTGTCAGGGAATGTTCCAACTTCAATTTTTTTTTTTTTTGGACATAGCTGTCCAATTTTCCCAGGACCATTTGCTGAAGAAGCTGTCTTTGTCTCATTTTATGTTTTCGCCGCCTTTGTCAAAAATAAGGCACCCATACGTGCGTGCGTTTATCCCGGGCTCTCCATCTTGTTCCGTGGAGCTCAATTTCTGTGTGTTGCCGGCAGATTCTTTACGACTGAGGCCTGGGGGCGCGCCCATGGATAAATGACACGCCTACAGAGATGTGCTTTGCCTCCAAACTCGTCCTGACCAATAGTGACCAAGGGCGTGGGTCCCCACGGCTTGGATCGCCAGAAGGACAGTGTCCTCTCGGGCCATCCGCACTCACCGTCTTCCCCTGGGAGGGACGTCCTGGCCCCGTGCTGACGATGGCCCTGTCCCCACAGAGCTGGATGGACGGAGGCTTCACCAACAGCCTGCCCGTCTTGCCCGTGGGCCGGACCGTGACCGTCTCCCCGTTCAGTGGACGGCTGGACATCTCCCCGCGGGACAGGGGCCGGCTGGACGTGTGCATTAACGTCACCAACCAGCACATACAGGTGAGCCCTGACGCTCGCACTCACGGTCAGAGCCTCCACCTCTCGCGCGGCGTCCACCGCCGGGCCCCTCGGTCGTCTGTCCCGATGGCAGCGGCGTGGATGACGGGTCACACCCTGCCCGCTGGGCACGCGGCCTGAGCTCCTGCAGGCTCTGAGCGTGCCGTCTTCTTACCGTGGGGACGCACCCGTGTGTGGGAACACGTCCCGGTTCTGCCCGTGTGTTTCTGCTCCACGTCCTTGGCGAGGTCCCCGTGTGATCTGAGCGTGTTGAGAACGGATTCGATCACGCCTTTCTCCGCTGCAGGTGTCCTGTCTTAGTTACGGCACCCGGGCACGTGGGCTCCGCAGCGCGGCGCTCAGGCTGTTCCGGGGCCGGTGGGCTCCGTCGCGGCCCCGTGCGGGCAGGGTGGCCCCCTGGCAGTTGGGGTCTTGGCTACACACCAGGGCCTGAATTTGTGAGCCCTGTCGTGTGAGGCAGATTTTTAACCACTCAGTGCAATTTTTTTTTTGACGACTTTTGTTGTTGTTGTGGACCTTTTTTTTTTTTTTATATAAGTCTCTTGAATTTGTTAAAATATTGCTTCTGCTGTGGATGGCCTGGTGTTTGGGCACGGGGCGTGCGGGGTCCTCCCTCCCCAATCAGGGATGGAACCTGCACCCCTGCATTAGAAGGTGAAGTCTTAACCACCAAGGCCCCAAATCCCTCTGGTTGCCGGCAGATTCTTTACGACTGAGGCCTGGGGGCGCGCCCATGGATAAATGACACGCCTACAGAGATGTGCTTTGCCTCCAAACTCGTCCTGACCAATAGTGACCAAGGGCGTGGGTCCCCACGGCTTGGATCGCCAGAAGGACAGTGTCCTCTCGGGCCATCCGCACTCACCGTCTTCCCCTGGGAGGGACGTCCTGGCCCCGTGCTGACGATGGCCCTGTCCCCACAGAGCTGGATGGACGGAGGCTTCACCAACAGCCTGCCCGTCTTGCCCGTGGGCCGGACCGTGACCGTCTCCCCGTTCAGTGGACGGCTGGACATCTCCCCGCGGGACAGGGGCCGGCTGGACGTGTGCATTAACGTCACCAACCAGCACATACAGGTGAGCCCTGACGCTCGCACTCACGGTCAGAGCCTCCACCTCTCGCGCGGCGTCCACCGCCGGGCCCCTCGGTCGTCTGTCCCGATGGCAGCGGCGTGGATGACGGGTCACACCGTGGCCCGTTGGGCACGCGGGCCTGAGCTCCTGCAGGCTCTGAGCGTGCCGTCTTCTTACCGTGGGGGACGCACCCGTGTGTGGAACACGTCCCGGTTCTGCCCGTGTGTTTCTGCTCCACGTCCTTGGCGAGGTCCCCGTGTGATCTGAGCGTGTTGAGAACGGATTCGATCACGCCTTTCTCCGCTGCAGGTGTCCTGTCTTAGTTACGGCACCCGGGCACGTGGGCTCCGCAGCGCGGCGCTCAGGCTGTTCCGGGGCCGGTGGGCTCCGTCGCGGCCCCGTGCGGGCAGGGTGGCCCCCTGGCAGTTGGGGTCTTGGCTACACACCAGGGCCTGAATTTGTGAGCCCTGTCGTGTGAGGCAGATTTTTAACCACTCAGTGCAATTTTTTTTTTGACGACTTTTGTTGTTGTTGTGGACCTTTTTTTTTTTTTTTTATAAGTCTCTTGAATTTGTTAAAATATTGCTTCTGCTGTGGATGGCCTGGTGTTTGGGCACGGGGCGTGCGGGGTCCTCCCTCCCCAATCAGGGACGGAACCTGCACCCCTGCATTAGAAGGTGAAGTCTTAACCACCAAGGCCCCAGGGAAGTCCCCTCTGGGCAGGTTTGTTTTTTTTTAAATATCTTTTGTTTTATTTATGTATTTGGCTGAACTGGGTCCTAGTGGCATGTGGCATCAAGTTCCCTGACCAGGGATTGAACCCAGGCCCCCTGCCTTGGGAGACAGCATCTTAGCCACTGGACCACCAGGGAAGCCCCTCTCTGTGCAGCTTTAAGTAAGATCATTTCATTATTGTAATGAGATTTTTAAAAATATTTGTTTTTCTTTCTTTATTTACTATTTATGTTTTTCGGCTTTTTTTCTTTTTTGGCCACTTCTATTGGTCTTTCATTTTTCTGTTTTCCTCCATCTTTGTTCTTTGGCTCCTGTGGGCCTCCCATCGCAGTGGCCTCTCTCGCTCCAGAGCTCCGGCTCCGGGCGCATGCACTCCAGAGCTCCGGCTCGGTGATTGGACACATGGGCGCATGCGCTCCAGAGCTCCGGCTCGGTGATTGGACACATGGGCGCATGCGCTCCAGAGTTCCGGCTCGGTGATTGGACACATGGGCGCATGCGCTCCAGAGCTCCGGCTCGGTCGTTGGACAAATCGGTTCAGTCGGTGCCCCTTGCACTGCAAGGCGGTGTCCTGACCCACTGGACCCCCAGGGATGTTGCTTTTTTATTTATTTAGTTGGGTGTCTCAGGTTTTGTTGCAGAGTGTGGGTCCTGCTTCCCGTGACCAAGGGTTGAACCTTGCCCTCTGCCCTGCTCCTGCGTTGGGCGTCTTGGCTACACACCAGGGCCTGAATTTGTGAGCCCTGTCGTGTGAGGCAGATTTTTAACCACTCAGTGCAATTTTTTTTTTGACGACTTTTGTTGTTGTTGTGGACCTTTTTTTTTTTTTTATATAAGTCTCTTGAATTTGTTAAAATATTGCTTCTGCTGTGGATGGCCTGGTGTTTGGGCACGGGGCGTGCGGGGTCCTCCCTCCCCAATCAGGGATGGAACCTGCACCCCTGCATTAGAAGGTGAAGTCTTAACCACCAAGGCCCCAGGGAAGTCCCCTCTGGGCAGGTTTGTTTTTTTTAAAATATCTTTTGTTTTATTTATGTATTTGGCTGAACTGGGTCCTAGTGGCATGTGGCATCGAGTTCCCTGACCAGGGATTGAACCCAGGCCCCCTGCCTTGGGAGACAGCATCTTAGCCACTGGACCACCAGGGAAGCCCCTCTCTGTGCAGCTTTAAGTAAGATCATTTCATTATTGTAATGAGATTTTTAAAAATATTTGTTTTTCTTTCTTTATTTACTATTTATGTTTTTCGGCTTTTTTTCTTTTTTGGCCACTTCTATTGGTCTTTCATTTCTCTATTTTCATCCATCTTTGTTCTTTGGCTCCTGTGGGCCTCCCATCGCAGTGGCCTCTCTCGCTGCAGAGCACCGGCTCCGGGCGCATGCACTCCAGAGCTCCGGCTCGGTGATTGGACACATGGGCGCATGCGCTCCAGAGCTCCGGCTCGGTGATTGGACACATGGGCGCATGCGCTCCAGAGTTCCGGCTCGGTGATTGGACACATGGGCGCATGCGCTCCAGAGCTCCGGCTCGGTCGTTGGACACATCGTTTCAGTCGGTGCCCCTTGCACTGCAAGGCGGTGTCCTGACCCACTGGACCCCCAGGGATGTTGCTTTTTTATTTATTTAGTTGGGTGTCTCAGGTTTTGTTGCAGAGTGTGGGTCCTGCTTCCCGTGACCAAGGGTTGAACCTTGCCCTCTGCCCTGCTCCTGCGTTGGGCGTCTTACCCCTGGGGCATCGGGGAAGTCCCCGTTGAATTATGCTAAAAGATGTCTGTGATTAAGTATGTAAAAACATTGAAGAAAAAGGTAGGGACCTACCGGAATAACTTCACCTAAAAATGTCGGTTCCCTTCACCTAGTTACATATTAGTCCTCAACAGGAAGTGGTCGATGATGCGCGTGTGAGCAGTCGTGCCCGACTCTCTGCGACCTTGTGGACGGCAGCCCACCAGGCTCCTCTGTCCACGGGAGTCTGCAGGCAGGACACCTGGAGGGGGTGGCCGTGCCCTCCTCCAAGGGGAGCTTCCCCGCCCGGGGCCTGAACCCACGTCCCCTGCGTCGGCTGGCCAGTTCCTCAGCCCTGACGGGAGGCCTGTGTATTTAGAGTTGAGGTCCCACGGGCCACAGCTCTGCAGGCCTCTCCGTGCGTGGACTTCTCGGCAGGAGCACTGGCGTGGGCTTCCGTTTTCGTCTCCCGACAGGGCCCAGGGATGCTGCTGCGCGGTGCTGGTACCAGGCGAAGAAGGCCTCGTGCATTCTTTGTGTGGCCTTCCCGTTTTCAGTTCAGTTTTTCCTGCTGCTTTTATATATATGTGTGTATATATATATATATATAGTGTATTTTATTTATTTATTTGGCTGAACGGGGTCTTAGTTGCGGCATGTGGGACCTAGTCCCCTGACCAGGAATTGAACCCGGGCCCCTTGCATTGGGAGCTAGCGTCTTAGCCAGTGGACCACCAGGGACATCCCTTTTTTTTTCTTTTTTTTTATGGCTAATAGTGTCTATGTTGAGATCTATGAGGAGCGAGCTTTGGCCACAGAGTTCGTGTCCGCGGGCCTGTCCGCTCCTGCCCTACAGCGCCCGTTCCTCTTCCTGCCCCAGCTCTCGGCGGCCAACGTGGCGAGGCTGTGCCAGGCCCTGTTCCCGCCCAGCAGCAGGGCCCTGCGATCTCTCCGCCAGCGAGGCTTCGAGGACGCCGTCAGGTTTCTGCGGAAGGAGTGCTGGTTTGAAGAGGACGCTTCGCGCGGAGCAACACGCGACACAGTTCTTCCGTGAGGCTCCTGATTGGGCCCTTTGCTGAAGGCCCGTGGGAACTGTCAGTTTTATGACGAGGCTGTTTAAAGCTTGTCCCCCTTTTAACTTGTTGTCTTGTGTTGGCGCTTAACCCATTAACAGAGACTATTGTGGTGGGTTCGGGTGGACATCAGAGGGAGGCAGCGGTACGTACGCACGTGTCCACGCTCTCCCAGGCTCCCCGCTTCCGGGCGGCCCCGGGACATTGGACAGAGCTCCCTGGGCTGCACAGCAGGTCCTTGCAGGTGATTCATTTTAAACATAGCAGCGTGTGTAGGCGACCGTAAGTTCGTTCCACAACCCCGTGAGACTGCGCGTGTCTCGTAACTAAGGTCACTCTGGTCACTGCTTTCTCCGCGCAGAAGATGAGGGGTGTGGCGCAGTACTTGTCCTTCTCTGTGTGACCTCGCTCGGTGTGACACGCTCCAGGTCCCTCCCCGGGCTGCCGATGGCCCGCTATCCTGCTTTTCCGTACCCGAGTCGTGCTCCCCTGGCCTTACGGACCCCCTCGCCTTCATCCGTCTCTCTGTCGGTGGACATTTCGGTGGCTTCGTCGTCCTTGGAGTTTTTGATGTTTGAAGCCTGACTTGGCCCACGGACACGAGAGGCCTTTTGCTTTGACGCTGGCGGCGTCCTTCCGAAAGGCAGGCTCGGGTCACGACAGAGGGAATCGTTCTGAGGGCGCTGCCGTGTCCTTAGAGAGTCTCCTGGGGGTGTGCGTGGCTCGGCTCCTGGGGGGCAGCCACGGTGAGCGTGCGGGGCCGTGGGGCGTCCATGCCGCGCCCAGGCGAGGCGGTGGCGCCCTTTCGACGTGATGGCTGCTGCCAGGTGATGCCAGGGTCCTGGAGCGCGGGAGGCCTGAGAGCTCGGCACAGCCTTCTCGCTCTGCCGCCCCGCACAGCTGCTCGCCAGCGAAGGCGCTTTTCCCTGTCTGGCCTCGCCTCCCCGGTCTTCCTCTTCTCTGTCCGTCTGTCCGTCTGTCTCTCCGTTCCCAACACTTTCTCGGCCTCGGTGTCTCTGGCTGTCTCGCCCTAACGTCCTTCAGGGCTGCCCTTCACCAAGTGTTCAGCCGTTCGTCCGGACACACGTCCTGTGGGAACGTCAGCAGATACGGCAGTTCTCGGCTCAGGGAACCAAGGCAGCCGCGACGCCGAGCAGCTGAGAATTCAGTCCGGAGTGACCGTCCGTCGTGGCGCGTCCGTCGCGCCGTACCCGTGCCGGGTTTTCCTCGCCTGTTTGTTTGTTTCCTCTCCTGTTTGCTGCGCTGAGCTGGGTCTCCGCTGTGCCCTGCGCCCTCCTCAGTTGGCCTTTGCAGTTGGAGCTTCCCCGGCGGCTCAGGGGTGAGGGATCTGCCCGCCGTGCGGGAGACCTGGGCTCGATCCCTGGCCCGAGGGCCTGGCCGCCCTCTCCGGGAGTCCGGCCCGGAGACTCGTCCCGTGGGCAGAGGAGCCCGGGGGGGGGTGCCGTCCAGGGGGCCACAGAGTCAGGCAGGAGTGAGGGACGGACGCTGTGACTTTAGCCTTGGCGTGGGAACTCTCGGGCGTGGGGGGTGGGGCCTGCTTCCCTGATGAGCCGTGGAACCCAGGCGTCCACGTTGGCAGTGGGGAGTCTTAGCCACTGGACCTCTAGGGTTTTTTTTTCCCATTTTTTCAGTAGTTCCCCTGTCCTCTGAGGACTTAGGTGTAGGTTTATCTAACTTAGGTACACCTGTGTGAAATCTTGTTTTTTTCTTTTTTTGTTGCCTCTAAGTCATCATTCATTTATTTTCATCTGTGTGTTTTTTTCTCTGGCCCGTGTGGGCCTCCCATCGCGGTGGCCTCTCTCGCTGCAGAGCACCGGCTCCGGGCGCATGCGCTCCAGAGCTCCGGCTCGGTGATTGGACACATGGGCGCATGCGCTCCAGAGCTCCGGCTCGGTGATTGGACACATGGGCGCATGCGCCCCAGAGCTCCGGCTCCTGATTGGACACATGGGCGCATGCGCTCCAGAGCTCGGGCTCGGTCATTGGACACATCGGTTCAGTCGGTGCCCCTTGCACTGCAAGGCGGTGTCCTTACCCACTGGACCACCGGGGAAGCCCAAATCTTGTGTTTTTCTGGCGTATTCCCAAGCATGAGCTCATCATTACTGACAAGCTCTGCGACACACAGCAGTTTGATTGCATGCCTTTCTTAGGCATTTCTCATTTTACCCTTTGAAACCCTTCTTTAAATCAGTGTCGTGGTTCTCAGAAGCCCCCGGAACAGAACATTTACCATATTAAGTTGAGTTCAGTCTCTATATCGTGTCCAGCTCTCTGTGCCCCCGTGGACGGCCGCCCGCCAGGCTCCCCTGTCCCTCCCCGTCGCCCGGAGCTGCTCAGACTCCCGTCCGTGGAGGCAGGGATGCCGTCCAGCCCTCTCGTCCTCGGTCGCCCCTTCTCCTCCTGCCCGCCGTCTTCCCCAGCCTCGGGGGCTTTTCCAGGGAGTCGGCTCTTCCCATCCAGAGACCAGAGAATTGGAGCGTCAGCCTCAGCCTCCGTCCTTCCAGGGACTCGTCAGGTTCACTGCCTTTAGGACTGACTTATTTGACTGATCTCCTTGCCGTCCGTGTGTCTCTCCTGTGTCTTCCCCCGCACCACAGTTGGAAAGCATCACTCCTTCACGATCAGCCGTCTTTATGAAGGTTTTTCACCTGCGGTGACGGGCTCCGTCGTGTCTGACTCCTGGTGGCCCCGTGGATGGCAGCCCGCCAGGCTCCTCTGTCCGTGGGAGGCTCCAGGCCAGGAGACCAGAGTGTGTGGCCGTGCCCTCCAGGGGGGCTTCCCCACCCAGGGACGGAGCCCAGCTGTGCCAGATTGCAGGTGGGTCACCTGCAATAAATACCGAGGGAGGTCGGTAGCCTAGTCCCTTCTCCAGGGGATCATCCAGGCTCAGGCTTTGAACCAGGATGTCTGCCTCGCAGGTGGATACCTGACCAGCTGAGCCACCAGGGAGGCCCCGTGGCTCTGTCATTCAGGGCTTTTATTGGGTTGAGGTGGATTCCCTCTATGCCAACTTTCTGGAGAATTTTATCATAAAGCACTGTTGAATTTTACCGGAAGACTTTGCTGCTTTTCTGAAGACGATCATATACTTTTTATTCTCAGTTTGCTCCTGTGCATCACACTGGGTGGTGAATGTTGTGTGAGGTTGTTGTTGGCTTGAGTCTTGATCAAACAGAATACGAGAGGACGAAGCGGCTCTTTGCGTCCGGCGGCCAGAGTATTGGAGCTGCAGCTGCAGCCTCCGTTCTTCCAGCGGATATTCAGGGTCTGACGTCCCGGAGGAGGGACGGCTTGGAGCTCCTTGGGCGGATATCCCCGCCTTCTAAACCCCTCCGTCCCCTCGCCCGCCGACGCCCACCCGCGACGGGCTCTTCATACAGTAGAGGTTTGCCCGGGGAAGCCAGATGCGGACCTCGTCGTGCTGGGGGCGTCTGCGGGGGTGAATTCTGCAACGTCGGCCGGTGGACGTCTGAAAAGGGGAGCCGCCGGTCAGAGCGCCAGGGCGGCGGTGAGGGCTGGTTCAGCGGAGGGAGAGGCTCAGGACGCCAGCTGAGAAGAGGACGGGGAGAGAGGGGACTCTGGAGAAAACGTTCTCGTCTGCATTCCGAAATGACGAAAACCCAGCTCGTCTTTGAGGTGTGGCGCTGCAGGTCCTTGCGTCTCCTGCACGTTGTATTCTGTTCGGGGCTAAGCTGCTGTCGCCGCTGCTGCTCCGTTGCCTCCGTCGTCTTTGACTTTGTGTGACCCCCTGGACGGTGGCCCGCCGGGCTCCTCTGTCCATGGGGTTCTGCAGGCCGTTGGCCCTTCCCGAGTTCTTCCGGTTGGTGGTAGTTTGTTAGTTCTGCGTTCTGCGTTTTGCGGCAAGACGACTCTTGCGAGTGCTTATTAAATAACGCGGCTGGCCAGGGTGCGTGGTTCTCCTGACAACACAGACGACGTGACCTCATCCTCCTCTGTCATGGTGGAGTCGTGGTCCTTTGTGTGCCTCTTGATTCACGTGGGGGTGGGGTGAGACGATCTCTGTCCTTTCTTCCTGACTTAACTTCGCTCAGCATGATCATCTCTGGGCCCGTCCGTCCATCTTGCCGCAAGTGGCCTCGGTTGACCCCTTTATCATGGCTGTGTAATATTCCATTGTCTCTATGTACCACATCTTTGTCTGTCCCTTGATAGGTCCTGGCTATTGTAAATAATGCTGCTGCACCTTGGGGTGCATGTGTCTTTTTGAACTATATTTTCAGTGCATACGTGCCCTGCAGTGCGATGTTGGGTCATATGGTAGTTGCATATATAGATTTTTTTTTTCCTTTTTTTAAAAGGGACTTCTGTACTGTTTTCTGTCATATTGGGCCGGCCAGAACGTCTGTTGAGGTTCTTATGTACGATGGTATGGAGCCCCTGGAACGAGCTTTCTGGCCAACCCAATCTTTTAGGAAGTATGTCTGAAATTATGGAGCGGGCGTGAGAAAAGGCTTAAGAAACGAGTTGTAGAGATGAGTACAGTTGGGTGACAGGATTTGAATTAAGGTGACCGTGGGGAGCCAGTGTCACGGCACATCCTCAGGAGCGCTTCTCAAGAGCATCAAAGCGGTGCCCTGACCCTCTGGATCCATCGACAGTGGAATGGATCAAGACAGGTGTGGTGTGAAACACGGAGTATTACTCACTCGTGAAAAAGGTGCCAGACCCGTGTGCAGCAACACGGATGGAGCCCAAGATGCTCATACTCACTGAGGTAAGGAGGTAAGTCTGCCCAAAAAAACCCCCCAAAAACAGCATGTGATGTCATGTATGTGGGGAAGCTTAAAAAATGCTGCAGAATGGCTTTTTTTTTCTTTTCTAACACCAACGAAAAGCAGAAACAAACTTAGAGCTAGAAAACAAACTTACGGTTACCCAAGGGGCAACAGGGAAGGATCAGTTAGGAGTCTGGGGTGGACAGATACGCACGACTATGGACAGACTCGTGCATAAGGACCTGCTGTGGAGCACAGGAAGCTCTCAGGACTCTGTGACAACGCGTATGGGGACAGAGAACACACACAGACACACAGACAGACGTATATAACTGAATCACTTTGCTGGAAACTAATACAGCATCGTAAGTATGTCTCTGTGCGCTCAGGCGTATCGGGCTCTCTGTGAGCCCAGGGACGGCCGCCCGCCAGGCTCCTGCGTCCATCTTGCCGCAAGTGGCCTCGGTTGACCCCTTTATCATGGCTGTGTAATATTCCATTGTCTCTATGTACCACATCTTTGTCTGTCCCTTGATAGGTCCTGGCTATTGTAAATAATGCTGCTGCACCTTGGGGTGCATGTGTCTTTTTGAACTATATTTTCAGTGCATACGTGCCCTGCAGTGCGATGTTGGGTCATATGGTAGTTGCATATATAGATTTTTTTTTTCCTTTTTTTAAAAGGGACTTCTGTACTGTTTTCTGTCATATTGGGCCGGCCAAAACGTCTGTTGAGGTTCTTATGTACGATGGTATGGAGCCCCTGGAACGAGCTTTCTGGCCAACCCAATCTTTTAGGAAGTATGTCTGAAATTATGGAGCGGGCGTGAGAAAAGGCTTAAGAAACGAGTTGTAGAGATGAGTACAGTTGGGTGACAGGATTTGAATTAAGGTGACCGTGGGGAGCCAGTGTCACGGCACATCCTCAGGAGCGCTTCTCAAGAGCATCAAAGCGGTGCCCTGACCCTCTGGATCCATCGACAGTGGAATGGATCAAGACAGGTGTGGTGTGAAACACGGAGTATTACTCACTCGTGAAAAAGGTGCCAGACCCGTGTGCAGCAACACGGATGGAGCCCAAGATGCTCATACTCACTGAGGTAAGGAGGTAAGTCTGCCCAAAAAAACCCCCCAAAAACAGCATGTGATGTCATGTATGTGGGGAAGCTTAAAAAATGCTGCAGAATGGCTTTTTTTTTCTTTTCTAACACCAACGAAAAGCAGAAACAAACTTAGAGCTAGAAAACAAACTTACGGTTACCCAAGGGGCAACAGGGAAGGATCAGTTAGGAGTCTGGGGTGGACAGATACGCACGACTATGGACAGACTCGTGCATAAGGACCTGCTGTGGAGCACAGGAAGCTCTCAGGACTCTGTGACAACGCGTATGGGGACAGAGAACACACACAGACACACAGACAGACGTATATAACTGAATCACTTTGCTGGAAACTAATACAGCATCGTAAGTATGTCTCTGTGCGCTCAGGCGTATCGGGCTCTCTGTGAGCCCAGGGACGGCCGCCCGCCAGGCTCCTGCGTCCACGGGCGTCTCCAGGCAGGAAGACGGGAGGGGGTGGCCGTGCCCTCCTCCAGGGGGGCTTCCCCACCCAGGGATCCAACCCGGGTCTCTGCATAGCAGGCCCCCGTTCTCAGGAGATACGAGGGTCGGAAGACTCAGGATGGTAAAAAGTACGCGAAGGGGGAAACAGATCTCCCTAAGAGCAGAAGTGAAAGGAACAACATCCACCAGCAAAGGATAAAGAAGGTGGGCTCTGTGTGTATACCACGGAATATTATACAGCCCTGAAAAGTGAACGAAACAAAGGCCATTTGCAACCGCGTGGCTGGCCCTGAAGATGACCCAACCCGCTGTCCTCCACTATAACAGTAAAGTCCAGGTAATGAGACACGAGCCTTTGGGCGTGGACCCGTGGCACACTCCCCAGGGACCCACGACCCAGGAACCCGCAAGCTCGGGTCTCCCACAGAACCAGGAAGTGCTGCCGCCCTGTGGCCACTTCCTGTAACAACAGCTTGAACCTAGGCCTCCTGGGCGCTTCTTTTTTAAAAAAGAGAAATTTTGACTTCTTTTATTTATCATTTATCTGTTTTCATCCATCTTTGTTCTCTGGCCCGTGTGGGCCTCCCATCGCAGTGGCCTCTCTGGCTGTAGAGCACCGGCTGCGGGCGCATGCGCTCCAGAGCTCCGGCACGGTGATTGGACACATGGGCGCATGCGCTCCAGAGCTCCGGCTCGGTGATTGGACACATCCGTCCAGCCGCTCCGCGGCACGTGGGATCTTCCCGGGCCAGGGATCGAACTGGCGCCCCTTGCACTGCAAGGCGGTGTCCTGACCCACTGGACCACCAGGGAAGCCCCCCTGGGCACTTCTTGATGGTCAGGTGGCTCAGATGATAAAAAATCTGTCTGCCGTGCGGGAGGCCTGGGTTCGATCCCCGGGAGGGGAAGCTGCCCCGGAGGAGGGCACGGCCGCCCCCTCCCGTCTTCCTGCCCGGAGACGCCCACGGACAGAGCAGCCTGGTGCGCTGCCGCCCACGGGGTCGCCCGCCGAGAGTGGGACACGCCTGAGCCTCCAGTCACGGCTGAGCACACGCACACGCACCCCTAGGCAAGCTTCATTTGGAGTACGTATCAAGAGAAGTCACTGCCTCCTGGAGGGGCCGCCGGCCGTGCATTCTGCCTGCGTCACTCTCCCTGGAAGGCAGGACACACTGACTGTCGAGGATGTCGACGGCCGAGGACGGGCTTTCCGTTTCCTTCCACGGCCAGTCAGATCGGGACGTTGCCCTGGCTCCCCGGACCGGGCTGTGCCCTCCCGACAGCCGCCTCGAGGGCTGCCTCGGCTCCTGCCCGCGGCCGACCTGGGTCTCAAGAAGCAGCCTCTCATGACAGGGCTGCATATTCGTAGCGCATCTGCCACGCCCTCTGTCCTTTCTGTATCTTCAGTGACACGGTCGTGGTTCAGGAGTCCAGTCGGTGCCGCGATCCGCGTCCTCTCGCCGCCCGCTTCGACTCCCGTTGCTCCTCTAGACTCCACCACCGGCCGGGCTCCGGGTGCTCACCTGTGTCCGTCCCTCCTCTCGGGCTCTCCTGGACAAAGACAGTGGCTCCCGCGTCTGGTGGGAAATGCGGGCACGCCGGCGTGCGGTGCGCGTGGCCCAGGGCACCCCGGTGCTGCCCTGGTGGCCCGGACGGTAAGGAGCCTGCCCGCGAGGCCGGAGGTCCGGGCTCCATCCCTGGGCGCGGAGAGGCCCCGGAGCAGGGAGACGGCAACCCTCTCCGGGACCCTTGCCGTGGAGGGGCCCGCGGGCAGAGGAGCCTGGCGGGCCTCCGTCCCGGGGGGGGGGGTCAGACACGGCCCAGCTGCCCGTCACGGGGCCGATCTCAGGAAAGGACGGAGCAGACACACCCAGCAGCCTGGACCTTTATGTGGCCTCTAGTACGGAAGAGAACTCTTGACACTGGAGATTCTGACCAAGGACCCGAGGGCTTGGCCTTGTGGATACTTATGTCTGGTCCTCACTCAAGCCGGACTCGGTCCTCACGGTCTTCTCTCTTTATTTTTACTTAATCTCTTGTGGCCGCCCCAGAGCCGCGGTCTTGTTTCATTCCGAGCACCGGACGGACAGAGCAGCCTGGTGCGCTGCCGCCCACGGGGTCGCCCGCCGAGAGTGGGACACGCCTGAGCCTCCAGTCACGGCTGAGCACACGCACACGCACCCCTAGGCAAGCTTCATTTGGAGTACGTATCAAGAGAAGTCACTGCCTCCTGGAGGGGCCGCCGGCCGTGCATTCTGCCTGCGTCACTCTCCCTGGAAGGCAGGACACACTGACTGTCGAGGATGTCGACGGCCGAGGACGGGCTTTCCGTTTCCTTCCACGGCCAGTCAGATCGGGACGTTGCCCTGGCTCCCCGGACCGGGCTGTGCCCTCCCGACAGCCGCCTCGAGGGCTGCCTCGGCTCCTGCCCGCGGCCGACCTGGGTCTCAAGAAGCAGCCTCTCATGACAGGGCTGCATATTCGTAGCGCATCTGCCACGCCCTCTGTCCTTTCTGTATCTTCAGTGACACGGTCGTGGTTCAGGAGTCCAGTCGGTGCCGCGATCCGCGTCCTCTCGCCGCCCGCTTCGACTCCCGTTGCTCCTCTAGACTCCACCACCGGCCGGGCTCCGGGTGCTCACCTGTGTCCGTCCCTCCTCTCGGGCTCTCCTGGACAAAGACAGTGGCTCCCGCGTCTGGTGGGAAATGCGGGCACGCCGGCGTGCGGTGCGCGTGGCCCAGGGCACCCCGGTGCTGCCCTGGTGGCCCGGACGGTAAGGAGCCTGCCCGCGAGGCCGGAGGTCCGGGCTCCATCCCTGGGCGCGGAGAGGCCCCGGAGCAGGGAGACGGCAACCCTCTCCGGGACCCTTGCCGTGGAGGGGCCCGCGGGCAGAGGAGCCTGGCGGGCCTCCGTCCCTGGAGCTGGGGAGGGTCAGACACGGCCCAGCTGCCCGTCACGGGGCCGATCTCAGGAAAGGACGGAGCAGACACACCCAGCAGCCTGGACCTTTATGTGGCCTCTAGTACGGAAGAGAACTCTTGACACTGGAGATTCTGACCAAGGACCCGAGGGCTTGGCCTTGTGGATACTTATGTCTGGTCCTCACTCAAGCCGGACTCCGGTCCTCACGGTCTTCTCTCTTTATTTTTACTTAATCTCTTGTGGCCGCCCCAGAGCCGCGGTCTTGTTTCATTCCGGCAGCTCATCTGCGAAAAGTCAGCTTTAGAAACAAGTGTTCTTTTGAGCGCCTGCGAGGGCCGCCTGCTGGCTCTTTTTTCTGTGTTTTTTTATTGATGTATGTGGCTGTGTCAGGTCGTCGCGGTGGCTCGTGGAATTCGGTTCCCTGACCCGCGTCGACCTCTGGCCGCCTGCTTTGGGGGGCGGTCTCAGCCGCAGGTGGGCATCCTGCGCTCTCCGGGTGGGGCAGACGGCCAAGACGCCGCCTGGCCTGCCGGAGCGGCCGCTTCGAGCCTAGACCGGGAGGATCCCGGGAAGGAGGAGGCAGCAGAATCCCAGACACACGAGGCCGGCGGGCTCCGTCCACAGAGCGGCCACGAGTCGGACGTGGCGGACGTGACTTAGCCACAGCCCACGCGGGCCCAGATAACCCGGAAAGAAAGGAACCAGAGCCCACATCGCCCGTATTAAACCAGAGAATTTGTTCTTTCAGGGGGAGAAACGCGACCCTGAGAAGACCCCTGCCGCGTAGAGAGCAGCGGACGTGCCTGGTGCCCTCAAAACGCTCCTGACTCGACTCCAGACTCCAATGAGGGGCTGCGTGGGTGGGTGTGCACCCGTGTCTGTGTCCAGGATCCAAGTGTGTGAGTGGCTGCACTTAGGAAGCCTCGCACAGAGGACGGGCAGAAACAGGCGAAAGCGCCAGGCACGTGGGAAACAGAGATCAGATGGACGGAGGGGCTCGCGGCAGGCTGGAGTGAGGACCAGAGGCAGGCTATAGGCTATAGTGAGCAACAGAGGTAGGCTTTAGGCTATAGTGAGGACCAGAGGCAGGCTATAGGCTATAGTGAGGACCAGAGGCAGGCTATAGGCTATAGTGATGACCAGAGTCAGGCTATAGGCTATAGTGAGGACCAGAGGGAGACTATAGGCTATAGTGAGGACAAGAGGCAGGCTATAGGCTATAGTGAGGACCAGAGGCATCGTATAAGCTATAGTGTGGAACAGAGACAGGTTACAGGCTATAGGCTATAGTGAGGACCAGAGTCAGGCTAAAGGCTATAGTGAAGACCAGAGGCAGGCTAAAGGCTATGGTGAGGACCAGAGGCAGGGTATAGGCTATAGTGAGGACCAGAGGCAGGCTATAGGCTATAGTGAGGACCAGAGGCAGGCTATAGCCTATAGTGAGGACCAGAGGCAGGCTATAGGCTATAGGCTATAGTGAGGACCAGAGACAGGCTATAGGCTGTAGGCTATAGTGAGGACCAGAGGCAGGCTATAGGCTATAGTGAGGACCAGAGGCAGGCTATAGGCTATAGTGAGGACCAGAGGCAGCCTATACGCTATAGTGAGGAACAGACGCAGGCTACAGGCTATAGGCTATAGTGAGGACAAGACTCAGGCTACAGGATATAGTGAGGACCAGAGGCAGGCTACAGGCTTTAGTGAGGACCAGAGGCAGGCTACAGGCTATAGTGAGGACCAGAGGCAGCTTACAGGCTTTAATGAGGACCAGAGGCAGGCAATAGGCTATAGTAAGGACGAGACGCAGGCTAAGGCTATAGTGAGGACCAGAGACAGGCTACAGGACATAGTGAGGACCAGAGGCAGGCTATAGGCCATAATGAGGATCAGAGGCAGACTATAGGCGATAGTGAGGACCAGACGCAGGCTATAGGCCATAGTGAGGACCATTGGCAGGCTATAGGCCACAGGCTATAGTGAGGACCAGAGGCAGGGTATAAGCTATACGCTATAGTGAGGACCAGACGCAGGCTATAGGCTATAGTGAGGACTAGAGTCAGGGTATAGGCTACAGTGAGGACCAGAGGCAGGCTATAGTCTATAGGCTATAGTGAGGACCTGAGGCAGGATATAGGCTATAGGCTATAGTGAGGACCAGAGGCAGGCTATAGGCCATAGTGAGGTCCAGAGGCAGGCTATAGGCTATAGTGAGAACCAGAGGCAGGCTACAGGCTTCACTGAGGAGCAGAGGCAGGCTATAGGCTATAGTGAGGACGAGAGGCAGGCCATAGTCTATAGTGAGGACCAGACGCAGGCTATAGGCCATAGTGAGGACCATTGGCAGGCTATAGGCCACAGGCTATAGTGAGGACCAGAGGCAGGGTATAAGCTATACGCTATAGTGAGGACCAGACGCAGGCTATAGGCTATAGTGAGGACTAGAGTCAGGGTATAGGCTACAGTGAGGACCAGAGGCAGGCTATAGTCTATAGGCTATAGTGAGGACCTGAGGCAGGATATAGGCTATAGGCTATAGTGAGGACCAGAGGCAGGCTATAGGCCATAGTGAGGTCCAGAGGCAGGCTATAGGCTATAGTGAGAACCAGAGGCAGGCTACAGGCTTCACTGAGGAGCAGAGGCAGGCTATAGGCTATAGTGAGGACGAGAGGCAGGCCATAGTCTATAGTGAGGACCAGAGTCAGGCTATAGGCTATAGTGAGGACCAGAGGCAGGCTACAGGCTATAGTGAGGACCAGAGGCAGGCTATAGGCTATAGTGAGGACCAGAGGCAGGCTACAGGCTATAGTGAGGACCAGAGGCAGGCTATAGGCTATAGTGAGGACCAGAGGCAGGCTATAGGCTATAGTCTATAGTGAGGACCAGAGGCAGGATATAGGCTATAGTGACGACCAGGGGCAGGCTAAAGGCTATAGTGAGGACCAGAGTCAAGCTATAGGCTATCGGCTATAGTGAGGACCAGAGGCAGGTTACAGGCTTTAATGAGGACCAGAGGCAGGCTATAGGCCATTGGCTATAGTGAGGACCAGAGGCCGGCTATAGGCTATAGTGACGACCAGAGGCAGTCTGTAGTCTATAGCGAGGACCAGAGGCAGGCTATAGGCTATAGTGAGGACCAGAGGCAGGCTATAGGCTATAGTGAGGACCAGACGCAGGCTACAGGCTATAGGCTATAGTGAGGACCAGAGGCAGGCTATAGGCCATAGCCTATAGTGAGGACCAGAGGCAGGCTACAGGCTATAGTGAGGACCAGAGGCAGGCTATAGGCTATAGTGAGGCCCAGAGGCGGGTTACAGGCTATAGTGAGGACCAGAGGCAGTCTATAGGCCATTGGCTATAGTGAGGACCAGAGGCCGGCTATAGGCTATAGTGACGACCAGAGGCAGTCTGTAGTCTATAGCGAGGACCAGAGGCAGGCTATAGGCTATAGTGAGGACCAGAGGCAGGCTATAGGCTATAGTGAGGACCAGACGCAGGCTACAGGCTATAGGCTATAGTGAGGACCAGAGGCAGGCTATAGGCCATAGCCTATAGTGAGGACCAGAGGCAGGCTACAGGCTATAGTGAGGACCAGAGGCAGGCTATAGGCTATAGTGAGGACCAGAGGCGGGTTACAGGCTATAGTGAGGACCAGAGGCAGTCTATAGGCCATTGGCTATAGTGAGGACCAGAGGCAGGCTATAGGCTATAGTGACGACCAGAGGCAGGCTACAGGCTATAGTGAGGACCAGAGGCAGGCTATAGGTTATAGTGAGGACCAGAGGCAGGCTACAGGCTATAGGCTATAGTGAGGACCAGAGGCAGGCTATAGGCTATAGGCTATAGTGAGGACCAGAGGCAGGCTACAGGCTATAGTGAGGACCAGAGGCAGGCTATAGGCTATAGTGAGGACCAGAGGCGGGTTACAGGCTATAGTGAGGACCAGAGGCAGGCTATAGGCTATAGTGACGACCAGAGGCAGTCTGTAGTCTATAGTGAGGACCAGAGTCAGGCTATAGGCCATAGTGAGGACCAGAGGCAGGCTATATGCCATAATGAGGACCAGAGGCAGGCTATAGGCCATAGGCTATAGTGAGGACCAGAGGCAGGCTATAGGCTATAGGCTATACTGAGGACCAGAGGCAGGCTATAGGCCATAGCCTATAGTGAGGACCAGAGGCAGGCTACAGGCTATAGTTAGGACCAGAGGCACGTTACAGGCTATAGTGAGGACCAGAGGCAGGCGATAGGGTATAGGGAGGACCAGAGGCAGGCTATAGGCTATAGCCTATAGTGAGGACCAGAGGCAGGGTATAGGCTATAGTCTATAGTGAGGACCAGAGGCAGGCTACAGGCTATAGTGAGGACCAGAGGCAGGCTATAGGCTATAGTGAGGACCAGAGGCAGGCTATAGCCTATAGTGAGGACCAGAGGCAGGCTATAGGCTATAGGCTATAGTGAGGACCAGAGACAGGCTATAGGCTGTAGGCTATAGTGAGGACCAGAGGCAGGCTATAGGCTATAGTGAGGACCAGAGGCAGGCTACAGGCTATAGTGAGGACCAGAGGCAGGCTATAGGCTATAGTGAGGACCAGAGGCAGGCTACAGGCTATAGTGAGGACCAGAGGCAGGCTATAGGCTATAGGCTATAGTGAGGACCAGAGGCAGGCTATAGGCTATAGTCTATAGTGAGGACCAGAGGCAGGATATAGGCTATAGTGACGACCAGGGGCAGGCTAAAGGCTATAGTGAGGACCAGAGTCAAGCTATAGGCTATCGGCTATAGTGAGGACCAGAGGCAGGTTACAGGCTTTAATGAGGACCAGAGGCAGGCTATAGGCCATTGGCTATAGTGAGGACCAGAGGCCGGCTATAGGCTATAGTGACGACCAGAGGCAGTCTGTAGTCTATAGTGAGGACCAGAGTCAGGCTATAGACTATAGTGAGGACCAGAGGCAGGCTACAGGCTATAGTGAGGACCATAGGCAGGCTATAGGCTATAGTGAGGACCAGACGCAGGCTACAGGCTATAGGCTATAGTGAGGACCAGAGGCAGGCTATAGGCTATAGTCTATAGTGAGGACCAGAGGCAGGATATAAGCTATAGTGACGACCAGGGGCAGGCTAAAGGCTATAGTGAGGACCAGAGTCAAGCTATAGGCTATCGGCTATAGTGAGGACCAGAGGCAGGTTACAGGCTTTAATGAGGACCAGAGGCAGGCTATAGGCTATAGTGACGACCAGAGGCAGTCTGTAGTCTATAGTGAGGACCAGAGTCAGGCTACAGGCTATAGTGAGGACCAGAGGCAGGCTACAGGCTATAGTGAGGACCAGAGGCAGGCTATAGGCTATAGTGAGGACCAGACGCAGGCTACAGGCTATAGGCTATAGTGAGGACCAGAGGCAGGCTATAGGCCATAGCCTATCGTGAGGACCAGAGGCAGGCTACAGGCTATAGTGAGGACCAGAGGCAGGCTATAGGCTATAGTGAGGACCAGAGGCGGGTTACAGGCTATAGTGAGGACCAGAGGCAGTCTATAGGCTATAGTGACGACCAGAGGCAGTCTGTAGTCTATAGTGAGGACCAGAGTCAGGCTATAGGCCATAGTGAGGACCAGAGTCAGGCTATAGGCTATAGGCTATACTGAGGACCAGAGGCAGGCTATAGGCCATAGGCTATAGTGAGGACCAGAGGCAGGCTACAGGCCATAGCCTATAGTGAGGACCAGAGGCAGGCTACAGGCTATAGTTAGGACCAGAGGCACGTTACAGGCTATAGTGAGGACCAGAGGCAGGCGATAGGGTATAGTGAGGACCAGAGTCAGGCTATAGGCTATATTGAGGACCAGAGGCAGGGTATAGGCTATAGTCTATAGTGAGGACCAAGGGCAGGATATAGGCTATACTGAGTACCAGAGGCAGGCTATAGGCCATAGGCTATAGTGAGGACCAGAGGCAGGCTATATGCTATAGTGAGGACCAGAGTTAGGCTATAGGCTATACTGAGGACCAGAGGCAGGCTACAGGCTATAGTGAGGACCAGAAGCAGGCCATAGGCTATAGGGAGGACCAGACGCAGGCTATAGGCTATAGTGAGGACCAGAGGCAGGCTATAGGCTATAGGCTATAGTGAGGACCAGAGGCAGGCTATAGGCTATAGTCTATAGTGAGGACCAGAGGCAGGATATAGGCTATAGTGACGACCAGGGGCAGGCTAAAGGCTATAGTGAGGACCAGAGTCAAGCTATAGGCTATCGGCTATAGTGAGGACCAGAGGCAGGTTACAGGCTTTAATGAGGACCAGTCGCAGGCTATAGGCCATTGGCTATAGTGAGGACCAGAGTCAGGCTATAGGCTATAGTGACGACCAGAGGCAGGCTACAGGCTATAGTGAGGACCAGAGGCAGGCTATAGGCTATAGGCTATAGTGAGGACCAGAGGCAGGCTACAGGCTATAGTGCGGACCAGAGGCAGGCTATAGGCTGTAGTGAGGACCAGAGGCAGGCTACAGGCTATAGTGCGGACCAGAGGCAGGCTATAGGCTATAGTGAGGACCAGAGTCGGGTTACAGGCTATAGTGAGGACCAGAGGCAGTCTATAGGCCATTGGCTATACTGAGGACCAGAGGCAGGCTATAGGCTATAGTGACGACCAGAGGCAGTCTGTAGTCTATAGTGAGGACCAGAGTCAGGCTATAGGCCATAGTGAGGACCAGAGGCAGGCTATATGCCATAATGAGAACCAGAGGCAGGCTATAGGCCATAGGCTATAGTGAGGACCAGAGGCAGGCTATAGGCTATAGGCTATACTGAGGACCAGAGGCACGCTATAGGCCATAGCCTATAGTGAGGACCAGAGGCAGGCTACAGGCTATAGTGAGGACCAGAGGCAGGCGATAGGGTATAGGGAGGACCAGAGGCAGGCTATAGGCTATAGCCTATAGTGAGGACCAGAGGCAGGGTATAGGCTATAGTCTATAGTGAGGACCAGAGGCAGGCTACAGGCTATAGTGAGGACCAGAGGCAGGCTATAGGCTATAGTGAGGACCAGAGGCGGGTTACAGGCTATAGTGAGGACCAGAGGCAGTCTATAGGCCATTGGCTATAGTGAGGACCAGAGGCAGGCTATAGGCTATAGTGACGACCAGAGGCAGTCTGTAGTCTATAGTGAGGACCAGAGTCAGGCTATAGGCCATAGTGAGGACCAGAGTCAGGCTATAGGCTATAGGCTATACTGAGGACCAGAGGCAGGCTATAGGCCATAGCCTATAGTGAGGACCAGAGGCAGGCTACAGGCTATAGTTAGGACCAGAGGCACGTTACAGGCTATAGTGAGGACCAGAGGCAGGCGATAGGGTATAGGGAGGACCAGAGGCAGGCTATAGGCTATAGCCTATAGTGAGGACCAGAGGCAGGGTATAGGCTATAGTCTATAGTGAGGACCAAGGGCAGGATATAGGCTATACTGAGTACTAGAGGCAGGCTATAGGCCATAGGCTATAGTGAGAACCAGAGTCAGGGTATAGGCTATAGTGAGGACCAGAGGCAGGCTATACGCTATAGTGAGGACCAGAGTTAGGCTATAGGCTATACTGAGGACCAGAGGCAGGCTACAGGCTATAGTGAGGACCAGAAGCAGGCCATAGGCTATAGGGAGGACCAGACGCAGGCTATAGGCTATAGTGTGGACCAGAGGCAGGCTATAGGGTATAGTGAGGACCAGAGTCAGGCTATAGGCTACAGTGAGGACCAGAGGCAGGCTATAGGCTGTAGTGAGGACAAGAGTCAGGGTATAGGCTGTAGTGAGGACCAGAGTCAGGGTATAGGCTGTAGTGAGGACCAGAGTCCAGCTATAGGCTGTAGTGAGGACCAGACTCAGGCTATAGCACATACCCCATAGTGAGGACCAAAGGCAGGCTATACGGTATAGTGAGAACCAGAGTCAGGCTACAGGCTATAGTGAGGACCAGAGGCAGGCCATAGTCTATAGTTAGGATCGGAGGCACGCTCTAGGTTGTAGTGAGTACCGGAGGCATGCTATAGGCTATAGTGAGGACCAGAGGCAGGCTATAGGCTACAGTGAGGACCAGAGGCAGGCTATAGGCTATAGTGAGGACCAGAGGCAGGCTATAGACTATAGTGAGGAACAGAGACAGCTGATATGCTATAGTGAGAACCAGAGGCAGGCTATAGGCTATAATGAGGACCAGACGCAGGCTATAGGCTATAGTGAGGAACAGAGACAGCTGATATGCTATAGTGAGAACCAGAGGCAGGCTATAGGCTATAATGAGGACCAGACGCAGGCTATAGGCTATAGTGAGGACCAGAGGGAGGCGATAGGCTATAGTGAGGACCAGAGTCAGTCTACAGGCTATAGTGAGGACCAGAGGCAGGCTATAGGCTACAGTGAGGACCAGAGGCAGGCTATAGGTTATAGGCTATAGTCAGGACCAGAGGCAGGCTATAGGCCATAGGCTATAGTGAGGACCAGAGTCAGGGTATAGGCTACAGTGAGGACCAGAGGCAGGCTATAGGTTATAGGCTATAGTGAGGACCAGAGGCAGGCTATAGGCCATAGTCTATAGTGAGGACCAGAGGCAGGCTATAGGCTATAGTGAGGACCAGAGGCAGTCTATAGGCTATAGGCTATAGTGAGGACCAGAGGCAGTCTATAGGCTATAGGCTATAGTGAGGACCAGAGGAAGGCTACAGGGTATAGTGAGGACCAGAGGCAGGCTATAGGCCATAGTGAGGACCAGAGGCAGGCTACAGGCTATAGTGAGGACCAGAGGCAGGCGATAGGCTATAGTGAGGACCAGAGGCAGGCGATAGGCTATAGTGAGGACCAGAGGCAGGCTATAGGCTGTAGTGAGGACCAGAGGCAGGCTATATGCTATTCTGAGGACGAGAGGCAGGCTATAGGCTGTAGTGAGGACCAGAGGCAGGCTATAGGCCATAGGCTATAGTGAGGACCAGAGGCAGGCTATAGGCTATAGGCTATAGTGAGGACCAGAGGCAGGCTATAGGCTGTAGTGAAAACCAGAGTCAGGCTATAGGCTATACTGAGGACCAGAGGCAGGCTATAGTCTATAGTGAGAACCAGAGTCAGGCTACAGGCTATAGTGAAGACTAGAGGTAGGCTATAGGCTGTAGTGAGGACCAGAGGCAGGCTATATGCTATTCTGAGGACGAGAGGCAGGCTATAGGCTGTAGTGACGATCAGAGGCAGGCTATAGGCCATAGGCTATATTGAGGACCAGAGGCAGGCTACAGGCTATAGTGAGGACCAGAAGCAGGCCATAGGCTATAGGGAGGACCAGAGGCAGGCTATAGGGATAGTGAGGACCAGAGGCAGGCTATAGGTATAGGCCATAGTGAAGACCCCAGGCAGGGTATAGGCTATAGTGAGGACCGGAGGCAGGCTATAAGATATAGTGAGGGCCGGAGGCAGTCCATAGTCTATAGTTAGGATCGGAGGCACGCTCTAGGTTGTAGTGAGTACCGGAGGCATGCTATAGGCTATAGTGAGGACCAGAGGCAGGCTATAGGCTACAGTGAGGACCAGGGGCAGGCTATAGGCTATAGTGAGGACCAGAGGCAGGCTATAGACTATAGTGAGGAACAGAGGCAGCCGATATGCTATAGTGAGAACCAGAGGCAGGCTATAGGCTATAATGAGGACCAGGGGCAGGCTATAGGCTATAGTGAGGAACAGAGGCAGCCGATATGCTATAGTGAGGACCAGAGGCAGGCTATAGGCTATAGTGAGGACCAGAGGCAGGCAACAGGCTTTAGTGAGGACCAGAGGCAGGCTATAGGCTATAGTGAGGACCAGACGCAGGCTATAGGCTATAGTGAGGACCAGAGGGAGGCGATAGGCTATAGTGAGGACCTGAGGCAGGCTATAGGCTATAGTGAGGACCAGGGGCAGGCTATAGGCTATAGTGAGGAACAGAGGCAGCCGATATGCTATAGTGAGGACCAGAGGCAGGCTATAGGCTATAGTGAGGACCAGAGGCAGGCAACAGGCTTTAGTGAGGACCAGAGGCAGGCTATAGGCTATAGTGAGGACCAGACGCAGGCTGTAGGCTATAGTGAGGACCAGAGGGAGGCGATAGGCTATAGTGAGGACCTGAGGCAGGGTATAGGCTATAGTGAGGCCCTCAAGCAAGCCATAGGCTATATTGAGGACTAGTGTCAGGATATAGGCTATGGTGAGGACTAGAGGCAGGCTATAGGGTATAGAGATGACCAGAGGCAGGGTACAGGGTACTGTGAGGAGCAGATGCAGGCTATACCCTATAGTGAGGTCCAGTTTCTAGCATATATCCTGCCTCTGGTCCTCACTATAGACTATAGCCCGTGTGGTGACTCTGGTCCTCCATCTAGGATATAGGCTCTGTCTGTGGCTCACTATACCCTATAGCCTAGATTTGTTAGCTGATGGTGGTCCACACTATAGCCTACAGGCAGGGTGGGTTTCATAGTATCTTATAGCTTTACTCTTGTCTTCAGTACAGCTTGTTGTCTGCCACTGGTTTCCGTTTGTCATTGACATGTGGGACCGGAGGACATATTTGTTTGGTGCTCGACGCGTCTGAATCGGCGTTTTCCCTCTTCTCCCCCGGGGCATCTGCTCTGTCGTTCCTCCGTTCCCCTTGGGTCGTCTGTCTAGGTCCAGTGCTTGGTGTGTCTCCCGTCCTGTGTGAGCGCAGTTTATCCCCCACGGCTTTTCTCGCGGTGAGTCTGCAAAGAAGGGGAAAGCAAAGGGGGTGAGTGATCATCCTTGTCCTGCCGCGTTGTCAAGTCTACACCCTGCATTGTGCTGAACACAGTTTTGGTGCTTCCTGACCCACCCACCGGTTACTCAGGAGCACACCAGGATGGTCTGATCTCACCATCTCTTGAAGATGTTGAAAGACTGGCTGTGGTCCTCCCAAGTCTGCTTTTAGTCCTCCCGGAAGCCCCGACTCTGGGCGTCATGAAGCCTGAGTCTGGTTCTCACTGTAGCCTTACCTTGGCTCTCACCGTAGACCCGAGCCTGCCAGTGGTCCTCACTATAGGCTGACTCGTGTGTTTGCTACATCCTCACTTTGGGTCTCACCAAAGCCCGGGACGTGGCCTCAAAGTACATAGAACATTCCCCAGGACAGATGACAGACGTGGTCAAGCCGTGGTTCCTTTTTAGAAATTATCTTTTGAAGTCTTTTTTCTGACCATGCGGTTATAAGAAAAGACAGTACCCACAGGGGGAGAAAGATAAACCATAAAAAGACGCAGAAACACGTGGATGGTATATACCACGTGTCTGAATGCCCAAGACGTCACAAAGAAATCAGAGGGACAGAAACCCAGCCTGGAAGGGAATGATAGTAAACACAGGACCACCCCAGACCGGTGGCATTCCTCAAAGCGGTGCTCAATGGGACAGTTCCCTCCATCTTTTTAAAAACCTTTGTCAGAATTCGTAAAGGGGCGGGGGGCGGGTTCCATGCTGTCAGTGAGAAACTTGCACTTGCCCGTGATGTTGCCAGTGACTGAAGCGCGCGGGCGCTGGCCCTCTGCCCCTGCGGAGTGGAGACACCCGGCTGCGGGGCTGGGAGCTGCTGACGCTCAGCACCCCCAGGGGAGCTCGGGTGGAGGGCGGCGCTCGTGTCCTAGGGCGTCCGGTGGGGCAGCTCTTTAGAGAGGTGGGTGTTTCTAGGAACAGCTTTCGTAATCTCCACCGTTGCATCTCTGCCTGTTTAGAAAAACACTAAATCCCTTCCTGGTATCATCAGATCGTCCTGACTCCCCGAAAACCCGTTGTCACAGGACCGCTTATTGGCAGGGAACTCCCCCTTCCTCAAAATGGTGCACATTGAATTTCCTCCTGCTGCCCTCTTCAGAGCCGTCTCTGAGCACTCTCTGGGGGGCTGCCTCCCGGGCTCCCGTCCTAACGATGCCCCGAACGAAACTAAACCCACAACACTCAGGCGGTGCATGTTGTTTTTAGTCGACCACGCCTTTACCCCCGTTCATTGGCACTCACAGAAAGCTTGAGAGAGAGGCTTAGGTGGAAGGAGTCGGATTTGCAAATGCATTGGATAGGGAAAGAAGTCGAGCTCAGAAGCTGAGAGCACTCATCAATTAAGAGGAAATGCCAAGGGAGGCCTCGGACTCATGAATATGTATGAGCTGAATGACAAAGCAGCCACGCGGCCTGGAAATGAACCTACTAAATGTATCTTGAAAGGCAAAGATGCTGCTGGCCTTCCTCAGTCGTGGACAATGTCAAGTCCAGAGAAATAAAGACAAACGGAAAGCGTGTGTCCAGGGTGATCAGTCGTCTTTGTTAAGAGATACAAATTAACTTGTGAGTCTTGGAGGCAGGGAACGGTCTGTTTTTCCCAGGGACTGCATTTCAATTGATCACCAAAAGGCGAACACAGGAGGGGTAACGCACGTGCTACTCGTTTTTCGTAAACCCTGCTGAAAATATGCTTTGATCGGAACACACACACGCACACTTTGATAACAATATGAGAATAACCATACTGCCATCGCACGTTCGGCAGCAGCAAGCTGCAGCAAATGAGATAGACCCTTTTCAGCCAAAAAAAAAAAAAAATAGAAACAAACCAACCAGGAATATAAATCCCTTAGAAGTGTTTCACAGAACATCCTTGAGTGGGGTGGTGGGGAAGCCTTTCTACCTGGATCAGGAATGTGCTTCTTGTCGCAGGCTGCGTGTCTGAACCCCACGCTCCCCCCCTCTTTATCTCCGACGCCACGCTTTTCTCTGGGGTCAAACTGAGAAGCCGCCAACAGAGAAGCTGATGAAGACAACAGTAGGTACCCTGAGGCTCCTGTAACCACACACAGGCAGATGGCCGCCCGGCAGCGCCGCTGGTAACGCATCCGCCTGCCACGGGGGAGACCCCGGTTCGATTCCTGGGTCGGGAAGATCCCCTGGAGAAGGGCGCGGCTCCCCCACTTCCGGATTCTGGCCTGGAAACTTCCACAGCTCGTCCAAGACTTGCAAAAAAAAGGGTCAGCCCCAAGTCAGCGACGTGACGTTTGCTTTCAGACAGAGGGCGTCTGTACCCCAAGGCACAGGGACTTCCTTGGACGTCTAGTGGTTAACACTCCACGCTTAAAGTGCAGGGGGCGTGGCTTCCAGTGAGGGGCGTGGCTTCCGGGGCATGGGCGTGGTTTCCAGTGCAGGAGGTGTGGCTTCCAGTGCAGGGGGCGTGGCTTCTAGTCCTGGCTGGCGAGCTAGGATCCCACCTACCAGGTGACCAGACACACACAGAGACAGGAAACGCCTTTGCAGCCACCCATCCAATGACCCCAGGTCCTCTCCAACAACTGCTTGTCCCTCCGTGCTGCTCCCCGGGCACTCTGATCTGTGTCCTACTAGAACGAGGCTGTGTACAGTTCTTTGAAATGTCATAACACCGCAAAAGCAAACCAATGAGTCGGTGAAGCAATCAGGACGACAGGCAAGCCTCACTGCCGGCGGAGGCCGAGGGAGGAAAGGCAGAAAAGGGCAGGAACAAACGTCAGCATCAGGAAATGCACCCAGCAGACACAGAGCGCAGACTCGAGATTCACAAGATTCACAGCACCGCCCCCCCAACAGATATATTCGACCATTTTAGCGAGGTGAGGTGCAGAGTATCCTGGAAAATACAAATCGCCAAGGTGAAACACAGACCTTGAGAGGCAGCTGGAAGGTTCCCTGGAGGCTCAGTCCGTAGAGAATGCACCTGCCGTGCAGACCAGGGTCAGTCCCTGGCTCAGGAAGCTCCCCTGGAGAAGGGAGTGGGAACCCCCTCCCGTCCTCCTGCCTAAAGAATCCCATGCACCGAGGAGCCCGGAGGGCTGCCGTCCAGCGGGCTGCAGAGGGGGACACAGCTGAGCTACTGAGCCTGAGCACACGAGGAGCGAACAGTACGTGGGCGCTCCGTTCCCCTGGCCAGTGCGTTTAGGACGTGAGCGGATCCGGTCACAGACAGAAGGCAACGTCGCCGTTCCATCGCGAAGACGACGCGAGCCCAGAACTAGCGCCTCAACGTTGATCCTTCGATCCCCAACTGACGTCCTTCTGCCTGTGGAAAAAAAATCAGACACGTGGAGCAACAGCCCGCACCACCGCGAGGAACTGTGGGCGTATTTTCCCGGCCGCCCACAGACACGACTTCGGCTGACCGATGCTCCATCTGGAGGGCAAGAGTCATATCGCAGAGACACAGGTAGCGCCAGACAGCACGGGTGCCTCAGAAGAGAATCCCAGGAGGCTCCTTCTGAGAGAACACACGCCCCTGGTGGTATCGGGCTCGAGTTCCATGACAGACACGCTTTTCTTCTGTCCTGGACGGAAGGCAGGTCTCCTGGGAGACGGAACCCAGGGCTCCGGCACGGCAGGCAGATCCTTTCTTGTCTGTGCCGTAGGGGAAGCTCAAGAATACAGGAGTGGGTGGCTGCTCCCTTCTCGGGCGGATCTTCCTGACCCAGGAATTGAAGCAGGCTCGCCTGCATGGCAGGTGGATGGATTCTTCACCACCGGAGCCACCGCGGAAGCCTGGGGTCGGTTCTGTCATTCATTCCACACCCTTCATTGTCCATCTCTGTCCCCGGCTTCCAGTCGACTCACGGTGGACAGCCAGAATCCCTTTCTTAAGAAATTGCCCAACCCACAAGGGGAGACCTTGAGATCCTGCAAGACGCGGTTTTAATTTTATTTCTAAACATGCCGACATCAAGAAACACAAACTTCTCTGGGGCGTCCCTGGTGGCTCAGCGGTGGAGAGCTCGCCTGCCCAGGCAGGAGACATGGGTTCGATCCCTGGTCCGGGAAGATCCCACCAGCTGCGGAGCCACGGAGCCCGGGAACCCCAGCGACGGAGGCTGTGCTCTGGAGCCTCGGAGCTGCCCCTGGGGAGCCCGTGGGCCGCAGCGCCGGAAGCCCGGGGGCCCCGGAGCCCGAGGTCCACCCCAGAGACGTCCCCGCCCCGAGAAGCCTGCTCCCCTCCACCAGAGAGCAGCCCCCGCTCCCTGCAGCCAGAGGAGAGCCTGCGGCCGCCGGGAACACCCAGAAGAGCCAAAAAATACTAATTTTTAAAAACACGGAGTCAAGATTGGAGGGCTCCGGTCACTTTCAGAAGCTAGGCTGGCTCTCACCTGTGGGACACTGGATGTCTAATTCTGGGAGGCCAACCACGCACTGCAGCAAGTGGGCTCCACTTCTCTGACCAGGGGTGGAACCCGGGCCGCCCACACCGGGAGCTCTGCGTTTTGGCCGCTGGACCAGCGGGCAGGTCCCAATTTCTCATGCTTTCGCTAAGCCTTCTGCGCCACTGCACTTTGTAAATAGGTGTTACAGTTTCTTTTCGGCTCTTACCCTGTCCTTTAGGGACTGTTTGTGCCCAACAGTCCACCCTTGTTCCAGGGGCTACCGAGCGAGCATTCGTGGCTCGGCAAACTAGACCACGCCCGCGGCCGCACGCCCAAGGGGGCTTCCGAGGGGCTCGGAGGTAAAGAACCCGCCCGCCAAGGCACGAGACCTGGGCTCGATTCCTGAGCCAGGAAGACCCCCGGAGGAGGACGTGGGTGCCCACTCCAGTCTCCTTGCCTGGAGAAGCCCATGGACAGAGGAGCCTGGCGGGCTGTTGTCCTCGGGGTGGCCTGGAGTTGGACACGACTGAGCGACTCACACACACACACACACTCTTGCCAACAGTGCGTCTTCCTGTGGTCAAGGCAAATACAGGGGGCCAAGGGCTCACCAGAGCTCTGACCTAGGAAAAGCCGTCTAAGTGGTACCCCAGAAATAATCCATGAGGCTGGACGCTCCGTAAGTCTCCCGCAGAGGACGGGGGCGGGCAGGCCCCGGGGCGGGCGAGGCGAGATTAATGAGGCGGTGTCCATTTCCTGCTCCGCGGGGAAACAGCTCAATATCTGCCAAGGAGGCCATCGACGGAACGCTGGAGGCCCTGCCTTTACCTGCTGGGGGTTCGCAGATCCCCGTCGATAGACGTTAATGAAGTGAGACCCTATGTGTGACGAAGGACATCTTTCAGGAAAACCATAGCGACGCCGCTAGGAAGGGGAGGAGAGGAGGAGGCAAATTCTAAGCCGCTGTGGCTGACACAATCAGAAACTAAGCTGTAAGGAGTAGCGGAAACCAACAAAGAAAAACGTCTGTTGCACAGCTCATCGAAAGCCTGTCGAGAAGAGGCCTGGGGGCTTCCCTGGTGGTCCAGTGGGTAGAGAGTCTGCCTTGCAGGCCAAGGGGCGCCGGTTCGATCCCTGGCCTGGGAAGATCCCCCGTGCCGCGGAGCGGCTGGACCGATGTGTCCAATGACTGAGCCGGAGCTCTGCAGCGAGAGGCCACTGCGATGGGAGGCCCACACGGGCCAGAGAACAAAGACGGATGAAAACAGATAAAAGAAAGACCAATAGAAGTGGCCCGCCCGCCCCTCTCCCTCCCCAACCAGCCCCCCAAAAAGAGAGCAGTTAGAAAACACAGACAGAGGACGAATGTAGCGAAAGGTGGGCAATGGACACAGTTAGAATCAGGCTGAACAGGGAAAGGCAAATGCCAACCTAAAAACAACAAGCGTGCCTCCACAAGTAACCTGGCCAGCGAGCTGACCACACAGCATAGTGTGTGCAACTCAGATCAAGGACGTCCTGAGCCTGGGAGGGGTCATCCAGAGTCAGCAAAGGGACAAACTCTATCCTTGGAGCTCCAAACCACACACGGCGGCTCCTACAGATTTCTATTCCAGGAGACAAGAGAGAAAAACGAGGGAAGGGTGACGAGGTTTCTGAAATTCTGTCTCAAACCCACGATCCTCTGATTGACGACGGTTTTCAAGAGAGGTGTTTCTCTTCTGGAATACAGGTACGTGTCCACCGTGAGACATCGGAGAACAATTTACGTCCCTAGGATATCGATCCGGAAGCCTGGAGATGCTCCTGGATCCGCCTACCATCGGAATCCAATCCACCCATCACAGAAGAGCAGCTCCGTGTTTAGGGATCTTTAAGCCTCACGGAGGGTACAATCCAGGCGGCCCCTCGAGCAGGACCAAGGGACCCGACGAATTCAAAGTGAAAACGCGCATCAGCTGTCCGTCGACTGCGCCCACTTTCCGGCATATCCCCCTGAGAGGCGTTCAGCTTCAGCCTCACGGTCCACGTGTGGGGACGCAACCTGCCCACGCGCCAGAATCGAACCTCTGCTCCTCTAACGAAGGCAACAGCAGGAGGTTCGGGTAAGCCATGAGATGAGCTATTTCATTTCTTCCTTAAATATATATAACACTGCTGGGGGTGGCTATTTCAACGGGAGAACCTGGCTGCCATTAAAATCATGAGACACATGGGCTTCCCCTGGTGGTCCAGTGGGTAAGGACACCGCCTTGCAGTGCAAGGGGCGCCGGTTGGATCCCTGGCCTGGGAAGATCCCACGTGCCGCAGAGCGGCTGGACTGATGTGTCCAATCACCGAGCCGGAGCTCTGGAGCGCATGCGCCCAGAGCCAGCGCTCTGCAACGACAGACGCCACCGCGATGGGAGGCCCACAGGAGCCAAAGAACAAAGACGGATGAAAACAGAGAAATGAAAGACCAATAGAAGTGACCCGCCCGCTCCCCTCCCTCCCCAGCCCGACCCCCGCCCAAAGTAAATAAAAAAAAAAAAAAATCATGAGACACGCTCAAGAATGAGAGGTGCGGGACAAACACCGACGGATACGCAAGGTGTCAGGGCTTGATCATTTTATTGCTGGCCCCTTTCTTTGTAATCATAATAGGCTTTTGAGCAAACGGGATACATTTGGTCAGCGGCATTCTCTTCTGGAGAAATTAGTTCCCAACATGGCTAAGGGGCAAACCGCTGGACGGAACCTAAAATAGATCCGCGGGTCATTTGGAGAGAACCCACGCTGGGCAGGTCTGGAGAGCTGTGTCCAACCTGATGACGGGCTTATTCTCTGACCCAGCCCTGGAAATCCGACATTCATTCCCCGGAGACACCTGAAGGAATTGGTTAAGAACACCATTCCAGAGCATTCTACATGAGATCGCTCCTGGATCCGCCTACCATCGGAATCCAATCCACCCATCACAGAAGAGCAGCTCCGTGTTTAGGGATCTTTAAGCCTCACGGAGGGTACAATCCAGGCGGCCCCTCGAGCAGGACCAAGGGACCCGACGAATTCAAAGTGAAAACGCGCATCAGCTGTCCGTCGACTGCGCCCACTTTCCGGCATATCCCCCTGAGAGGCGTTCAGCTTCAGCCTCACGGTCCACGTGTGGGGACGCAACCTGCCCACGCGCCAGAATCGAACCTCTGCTCCTCTAACGAAGGCAACAGCAGGAGGTTCGGGTAAGCCATGAGATGAGCTATTTCATTTCTTCCTTAAATATATATAACACTGCTGGGGGTGGCTATTTCAACGGGAGAACCTGGCTGCCATTAAAATCATGAGACACATGGGCTTCCCCTGGTGGTCCAGTGGGTAAGGACACCGCCTTGCAGTGCAAGGGGCGCCGGTTGGATCCCTGGCCTGGGAAGATCCCACGTGCCGCAGAGCGGCTGGACTGATGTGTCCAATGACCGAGCCGGAGCTCTGGAGCGCATGCGCCCAGAGCCAGCGCTCTGCAACGACAGACGCCACCGCGATGGGAGGCCCACAGGAGCCAAAGAACAAAGACGGATGAAAACAGAGAAATGAAAGACCAATAGAAGTGACCCGCCCGCTCCCCTCCCTCCCCAGCCCGACCCCCGCCCAAAGTAAATTAAAAAAAAAAAAAATCATGAGACACGCTCAAGAATGAGAGGTGCGGGACAAACACCGACGGATACGCAAGGTGTCAGGGCTTGATCATTTTATTGCTGGCCCCTTTCTTTGTAATCATAATAGGCTTTTGAGCAAACGGGATACATTTGGTCAGCGGCATTCTCTTCTGGAGAAATTAGTTCCCAACATGGCTAAGGGGCAAACCGCTGGACGGAACCTAAAATAGATCCGCGGGTCATTTGGAGAGAACCCACGCTGGGCAGGTCTGGAGAGCTGTGTCCAACCTGATGACGGGCTTATTCTCTGACCCAGCCCTTCCACACCCGGGTACCTAAGTCCGTACATCTTCATGCATGGACCCCAGGAGACACCTGAAGGAATTGGTTAAGAACACCATTCCAGAGCATTCTACATGATTCAGGCACCCCACAACTAGACATCCACCCCGAGATGCCCATAATCCACACAGACGCATGCACCCCGATGTTCAGTGCAGCAGTATTTTCAGTAGCCAAGACGTGGCAATAGCCTAGACATCCATCCACAGAGTAAACGGTATAAGTTAAAAGTATTTTTAAAGTCGACTGCTATTCCATATTGTATTAGAGGTCTTTAAGCAAGGCAACTAGACAAGACAAATACATCAGAGCCACAAAAATGGATATGGGAAAGCCATCTCTACTGGCAGGGGACGTCATGGCACACCTGGGAAATTGTTTAACAATCCACGATAAAACTCAAACAGTGAAGAGTTTAGTAAGCTGGCAAGATTCAGAATGAACACAGAGAAACCGCCTTCATGTCCTGAAATAAACAAGCACATCATGACAAAGAAAACCTCATTTCAGTAGCCACAAAGTTGACTACATATTTAGGAAGAAGCGTAACAAGAAAAATGCAAAACCCGTCAGAGGAAAAAATTAACCACTTGCCCAGAACACAAAAAAGCAGACGGCTTCCAACGAGGATGGCTTCATATCATAGCTATATTAACTACACTTAGACCCTCATCTCACAGATGCAGCGGAATATATTCCAAATGGATCAGGAATCTATTTCAAGTTTAAAAGGAAACAGTACAAGCACTACAAAAACAAGTCTATATACATATCTGTAAACAACAAAACTTCAAAAGTAAAAAATCAAATAAAAATAGTTATTAAAAAATAAAAAGAATTGCAAAGTTACATTACAGAACGCTGCATGACACATTACTTAAATTCATCAATAAATATACACGAAAAACCAAAACAAGAAGGGTGAATTCATCTTTGACCTCGGTGTGAACGCTTTTAACGATTAACAAGCTAAAAATATTTTTAAGCGGCCTCCCTGGACGTCCAGCAGCCTGGCGGGCGACCGTCCGTGCTGTCCCAGAGAGTCACACGTGACAGAGAAGGCACATGCGTGGCTGTGCATATGGATTTGTGCACATAAAATGTCTCCTCTGAAACCATTGGTGGCTTCGGGCCACATCAGTGCCCATAGCATTTTCTTCTTGGGCAGACATGCTTTGCATGTGGAGGCCATGAAAATTCAGCTGGCTGGCTGGCTGGCTTCATTTCTGATGGCTCATTTTTTTGGCTGGTGAGCCTGGATGAGCCGTCACCAAACGTCAAAACGACCGGCCATGTTCCTGCCGACGGAACTTGTTTCTTCCCTCGTGCCCGGCTTGCATGCATTTCAAGGGCCGGAGCAGCTGCTTCTCTGGAAGGATTCCATGACGGCCGCCCTCATCTCCAAGTAATTGCACATCAAATATTTATTTCTTGTGCATGAAATTAATGAAGCGGTTTTCAACCAGAGAATAATGGCATCAGGCTGGCAAACGGCACCCATAAATTCACGAGAGACTCCCGCTTCCTTTTCTGGGCAGCACTCCTCGGATACAGATTAACAGGTTTTAAATGGGAGAAAAAAATTCCCCATTATCTGGCGATGATTTTGTTTTAAAGAGGCAAGCTCTCTTTATTAAAGTGTTTTTCCCCATGTTGCCTTGCGAGGTCGTATTATAGCTTCCAGAAATAAATGAAAAAAAAATGTAAGTATGCTATCGCCTTTCAAATAAATGATTTGGGATCTTCAATGCCTTGAATTTAATATGCTTTTTTTTTTTTTAAAGGGAAGCACCGTTCATTTACAATATTTATGTGAATCTCAAGTCGATAATAGAGATGTACACATATATATGTATACCTATCTCGATGTGTGTATGTACAGTCTTTACAGAATCTTTTCCATTCTAGCTTATCACAAGACATCATGAAACAGAGCTCCCTATGTAACTGGGCTTTGCCGGTGGCTCAGTGGTTAACATCTCTGCCTGCCACGCAGGAGACCCGAGTTCGATCCCTGGGTGGGGAAGCCCTCCTTCCCGGAGACTCCCACGGACAGAGGAGCCTGGCGGGCGGCCGTCCACGGGGCCACAGAGCGTCGCACACGACTGAGCAATGAACACTTTCCCTTTCCTACAGAGTGGGTCCTTCTTGTTGACCTATTTTAGGTATAGTTACATATACAATGTATATATTTATATAACTCTACAATGTATACACAGCAATTATAAAATGTATATAGCGAATATATACTATATATAGAGAACATATACTGTATAGACACACAATAACTATACAATGTATACCTACACATTGTACATAGACATAGACACTTATATATATATGTATAAAACTATACAATGTGTGCGTTTGTATATTTATACAAAACTACAGACACACATACATTCCACTCAGTCGTAAAGAATCAGCTTGAAATGCTGGGGACCCTGGTTCGATGCCTCGGTCAGCAAGATCCCCTGGCGAACAGAGAGGCCGCCCACTCCAGTGTTCCTCCCTGGAGAATCCCATGGACACAGCAGCCTGGTGGGCTGCCTTGGGACTGCAGAGCTGGACAGGACTCAGAGACTAAGCACTGAGAGAGAGAGACTGTGTGTGCCACAAACACTCCTCGGGAATAACAGATTAACAGGTTTTAAATGGGAGAAAAAAATTCCCCATTATCTGGCGATGATTTTGTTTTAAAGAGGCAAGCTCTCTTTATTAAAGTGTTTTTCCCCATGTTGCCTTGCGAGGTCGTATTATAGCTTCCAGAAATAAATGAAAAAAAAATGTAAGTATGCTATCGCCTTTCAAATAAATGATTTGGGATCTTCAATGCCTTGAATTTAATATGCTTTTTTTTTTTTTAAAGGGAAGCACCGTTCATTTACAATATTTATGTGAATCTCAAGTCGATAATAGAGATGTACACATATATATGTATACCTATCTCGATGTGTGTATGTATAGTCTTTACAGAATCTTTTCCATTCTAGCTTATCACAAGACATCATGAAACAGAGCTCCCTATGTAACTGGGCTTTGCCGGTGGCTCAGTGGTTAACATCTCTGCCTGCCACGCAGGAGACCCGAGTTCGATCCCTGGGTGGGGAAGCCCTCCTTCCCGGAGACTCCCACGGACAGAGGAGCCTGGCGGGCGGCCGTCCACGGGGCCACAGAGCGTCGCACACGACTGAGCAATGAACACTTTCCCTTTCCTACAGAGTGGGTCCTTCTTGTTGACCTATTTTAGGTATAGTTACATATACAATGTATATATTTATATAACTCTACAATGTATACACAGCAATTATAAAATGTATATAGCGAATATATACTATATATAGAGAGAACATATACTGTATAGACACACAATAACTATACAATGTATACCTACACATTGTACATAGACATAGACACTTATATATATATGTATAAAACTATACAATGTGTGCGTTTGTATATTTATACAAAACTACAGACACACATACATTCCACTCAGTCGTAAAGAATCAGCTTGAAATGCTGGGGACCCTGGTTCGATGCCTCGGTCAGCAAGATCCCCTGGCGAACAGAGAGGCCGCCCACTCCAGTGTTCCTCCCTGGAGAATCCCATGGACACAGCAGCCTGGTGGGCTGCCTTGGGACTGCAGAGCTGGACAGGACTCAGAGACTAAGCACTGAGAGAGAGAGAGACTGTGTGTGCCACAAACACATGACAAAATTCACATTTAAGATTCTTTCCAGTGTATGTCCTTACAAAATGTTGGCTCTCCGCGCTACAGAGTAGCTCCTTGTTGCTTTACCGGTTTCTTTTTTGGGGGCAGGGGGCGGGTTGAGGAGGGAGGGGGCGGGTGGACCACTTCTATTGGTCTGTCATTTATCTATTTTCATCCATCTTTGTTCTCTGGCCCGTGTGGGCCTCCCATGGCAGTGGCCTCTCTGGCTGCAGAGCACCGGCTCCGGGCGCATGCGCTCCAGAGCTCTGGCTCGGTCGTTGGACACACGGGTCCAGCCGCTGTGAGGCACGTGGGATCCTCCCAGGCCAGGGATCGAACCGGCGCCCCTTGCGCTGCAAGGCGGTGTCCTTACCCACTGGACCCCCGGGGAAGCCCGCTTTACCGGTTTCTAAGCACAGCCGTGTGTCTCTGAATCGCAACCTCCTAATGCATCCGTCTACCCATCCATTCTAGCTCCGATCCTATCCATGCTTTCCGTGGATCAAGTCTTCCCAGCTTGTGTATTAATGCAGGGCTGACACCGAAAGGACTGCCCCTGCAGTGTGTGCATAGGACTGTGGACATACGCAAAGCCCCGTGGTCCTCCGCACGCCGTCCAGGGAGCAGCCGCGGGGATGCCCGCTCGCCTCTTCCCGCGTCCTGCTTTGCTCTCTTTCTGCGGCCAGAGCCCTCGACGGGAAACCTGCTCTCCGCGACGTCTCGGCGTACAATCCTGTATGGCTCACTACAGTGCTCTATCGCCCAAGCCATCCCCAGCGCACGCTCCTCTTGTCCAAGGGAAACACCCTTTTCTCACTTCTGCCGCCTCGAGCGAGGTCCCTGTGGCACCCCTGTGACGGCGTCAGACACGACCCGTATGCGGGAGGCAATATCCGTCCCGGAAGACACGGGTCCCAGGAAGAGAGACAAACAGCCAATTGCGATAAGAAAGGAGGGTGACCATCAGGAATGATCACAGACACGGAAATCGCCGCGGCAGGGAGACGCCACCTACCCCCTGTCCGTCCCGAACCAAAGCGAAGGAGCGAGCGCGCCGACGGGCACGGGGAGGGCCTCAGCGCCTGAGCACACCTGCTCGGGACAGACATGGATGTGACGGGAAACACGGGATTCTCAAAAAACGAAAACAGGGAACCCCCCCACAATCCACCGTCCCTCTTCAGGATGGATCGACGAGAACTGAAAGTCAGGATCTCAGAGAGGCCTTGGCACGTCCACTTTCTGGAGATGTCGTTTGTGCGTGTCTGCAAGCTCTTGGCCGGGTCCGACGCGGCGCGACCACATGGACGGGCACCCGCCAGGCTCCTCGGACCGTGGGGTTCCCTAGGGAAAAACACGGGGGTGCCTCAGTTTCTTTTCCAGGGAGTCGTCTCTTTGCATCAGGTGGCCAGAGGAATGGAGCTTCAGCCTCGGTCCTTCTGATGAACAGTCAGGGTTGATTTCCTTTAGGACGGACGGGCTGGATCTCCCGGCCGTCCAAGGGGCTCTCCGGAGACTTCTCTAGCAGCACAGTTCAGAGGCGTCCGTTCCTGGGCACTCAGCCTTCTTTCGGGTCCAGCTCTCCCATTCGTGCAGGACAACCTGATTCTTTCTGCTCCACTGGCTCTCAGATGATCTTCAAGAACACTGATTTGCAGTCGATCCTTTTCTTTTCTCGTTGATAATTTTAATCTCCCCCTGTTGACATCTCTGTCTTCCCGTGGCTCCGCGTTCTGGGAAAGCGTCCCATTGTTTTTCCGCCCCAGAAAACTCATTCTTTCTTGGTGTGTCAGCTCCGTTCTTTCAGACGCTCAGTGCGAATTCAGATCTGGGCACCGAGTCTTGTGTTGGTCTTTGTGAAGCCTTGTCTGTGTTCACCTCGTCCAGCTCTCTTCTTAAGCCTCCGTGGGTGCCTTTGTATTTGCAGGACTGGAGAAATAAGGTAAATCTCAAAAGTCTACATTACCAACAAGAGAAAGAATTCCCAACGGTCAGAACGCTCAAAACCTAGGACGTTTTCCAAATGATCCTTTAGGAAGACCATGTCTGTGAAATGTCTCGTTTTCCAAGTGAAGGGGTGGGTGGGTGTTAGTCACTCGGTCGTGTCCAACTCTTTGTGACCCCGTGGACGGCAGCCCCCCAGGCTCCTCTGTCCATGGAGTCTCCAGGCAAGAAGACTGGAGGGGGTGGCCATGGGATCCTCCCCACCCGGGGATCGAACCCGCGTCTCCCGCCTTGCAGGTGGCTTCTTGACCGTCTAGGCCACCAGGGAAGCCCAAAGGCAAACCTACAGGCTTCTGTCTCTTAGAGGTACTTCTCTGTAAAGCCGCTGTGGGCTGGTAACTTCTGGGGCTTCCGTGCATGACCCAAAGTTAGAACACATCTTTTTTGCTCTTTATTTATTTATGTGCGTGTATTTACTTTTACAGAACTCAGTTGCTGACCGCCACGCATCAACCTGAATTAGCCGTAGGGACACGCACGTCCCCTCCCTCCTGGCCTTCCCTCCCACCGCCCTCCCCGTCTCTGACCGCCTGGGAAGGAGTCTCTTGGCCTCCGCCTTGAGGGAGGTGTACGTCTCACCCCGGGCCGACCCGTGAGACGAAGCTCAAAGGAGGCGCCGTACGGCTCAGAACCTGCCTTGCGGGACGCTGCTGTTGGAAACTGGAATACCTGCTCAGTAAGTGAGGTCACGGTGTTTCTCATTTGAATGTGCCTGATCTCCTTTTCTGTCTTTGCTCTGTGCGTGCCAGAGGCTGAGGCTGGGAAACACAGAAGGCAGGAGGAGCAGGGGCGACAGAGGGCGAGAGGGCTGGAGGGCATCCCCGAGTCCACGGACGTGCGTCGGAGCTCCGGGAGCCGGGGAAGGGCAGGGGAGAGCCGGGCGGGCGGCCGTCCACGGGGTCGCCGAGGCTCAGGCACGACGGAGCGAGTAGACTGAACCAAGCAGACACACTGATGGGGAACATTTTTATTTCAGGAAAAGGGCGCAGCTGCAACACGGATCGTCTGCAGAGCTCCCATGGGTCCCCTGCGTCTGGACCTTGGGGGCCCGCTGCAGACAGCTTCCGCCGGGCTTCCGTGCCCAGAAAAGCGTCTCCTCCTTTGGGCTCTCGGCAACCACGCCACGTTCTTCAAGTTTCATCTATTTTTTCTCCCCTTTATCCCTTGGTCCATGTTCGACGCCAACGAGGAACCCGTATTTTGTATTTTGTTGAACGCCCTCCCGGAATCAGATTCAGACTCTGGAATTCTCCCACGACCTTTCACCCCTCCCACGCCAGAATCGAGTCTTTTCAACCCGAGGACCCGCCACGACCCGGATCCCATGGCTGACGAGGTCTCACCCCTTTAGAAGGTTCTCAAACATCAGGCGCAAGATAAACCAATAACCGGCACAGAAACCGATGCACGGGCAAGCCGGACATACCGCACGGCTTCGTTACGAGGACGTGAGTCAATCTTAGGAGAGAAAGAAAAAGCCTTTCAAGATAAATGGAAACCTCTTCATTCATTCCATTCCCCCTATAGGAACTCTAGGAAAAAAAATAAAGCCACAGGAAATGTAAACATGGAAAACACAGCTACGTTGGGGTCCCGAAGACTCATTCTTTTGTGAGACAAGATTGCCGACTTCAACCTGAAGCTATTTCTATTATTGGTTTTTCTTTTTTAATTTATTTTCATCCATATTTTACTCTTTGGCCTGCGTGGGCCTCACATTGCAGTGGCCCCTCTCCTTGCAGAGCACCGGCTCTGGGCGCGTGCGCTCCAGAGTGCTGACTTATAATTGGACACACCGGTCCAGCCGCTCCGCGGCACATGGGATTCTCCCGGGCCAGGGATCGAACCGGCGCCCCTTGCACTGCAAGGCGGACTCTTCGCCCACTGGACCCCCAAGGAAGCCGCCTGAAGCTATCTCTGCATTCACTTCCTCTGCCTATGGACTGCATGTAAGGCAGATGTGGGATGGAGGAAACAAGGCCCCCACCAGCGGACTCATTTAGAGGATTTGTTTGAAAAATAGCCTCACCCTCCTCTCAATGAAGACACAGTGACGCTCACCCGGCGGATGTCAAACGAGGAAACGAGGGGACTGGGCCCTTGGTTTCCCGAGAAATGTCTCTTTAGGGTGGTATCAACTGTGCGGGGCCAGCGAACCTTCCAAAGGTTCCCTTCGTCCGGGAAAACAGACGTGCTTCATGAAAGGCCTTTCCTTCCCAATTTGAGGGTTTTTGCAAACACTTACAAGAAGGTAAAAATAGCCAAACGTGACTGACACCAACAGCACAAGAGAAAGCACAGAGCATCCATCAATGAGTAAGAAACATCTAACTGTGGAAGCTGCCATAAAGACTAAAAAAAAAAAAAATCCTTTTTTTTTTGTTTTTTCCAAAAGCATGGTCATCCATTTTCACTGTATTTATATCACGACGTGGCTCCAAATAGAGTCTGGAGAAAAGCATGCGTTATAAGGAGACGTTTTTTCTTTTGTGTTGCATGTTCTCGTTCACCAGATGGATGAATGTCGTTTCCCAAGCCAAACGGTTTCATTAAAGTGTAAATGGTTAATTAAGAAGTGTGCATTTTTTTACGGCTTCTCTGCTGGCTCAGGGGCAAGAGCTCGCCGGCCCAGGCAGGAGACGCGGGTTCGATCCCCGGTCCGGGAAGACCCCACAGGCTGCGGAGCCACGGAGCCCGGGAGCCCCAGCGAGGGAGCCTGAGCTCTGGAGCCTCGGAGCCGCCCCTGGGGAGCCCGTGGGCCGCAGCGACGGAAGCCCGGGGGCCCTGGAGCCCGAGGTCCACCCCCAGAGATGCTCCCGCCCCGGGAAGCCTGCTCCCCTCCACCAGAGAGCAGCCCCCGCTCCCTGCACCTGCAGCAACAGTGAAAATTCGGAAGAGCCAAAAAAAAGAAGACTTATGGATTTTCTTTTTAAAAAGTCAGGTCACACACAAAGGAAGAGCAACAAGGTCTCTGTCAGGTCTATATACGTGGGAGGGGCTGCGAACAGGCACAAAAGCCATCTTTCAGCTCCTGGCAGGAAGGGTGGACACGGCGGGAGGCTGGGAGAGGCAAAAGGAAGCGGCGAGTGCGGCTTTAAACACGAACACAGCAGGACTAAATTTAAAGCCTCACCCTCCTCTCAATGAAGACACAGTGACGCTCACCCGGCGGATGTCAAACGAGGAAACGAGGGACTGGGCCCTTGGTTTCCGAGAAATGTCTCTTTAGGGTGGTATCAACTGTGCGGGCCAGCGAACCTTCCAAAGGTTCCCTTCGTCCGGGAAAACAGACGTGCTTCATGAAAGGCCTTTCCTTCCCAATTTGAGGGTTTTTGCAAACACTTACAAGAAGGTAAAAATAGCCAAACGTGACTGACACCAACAGCACAAGAGAAAGCACAGAGCATCCATCAATGAGTAAGAAACATCTAACTGTGGAAGCTGCCATAAAGACTAAAAAAAAAAAAAAAAAAATCCTTTTTTTTTTGTTTTTTCCAAAAGCATGGTCATCCATTTTCACTGTATTTATATCACGACGTGGCTCCAAATAGAGTCTGGAGAAAAGCATGCGTTATAAGGAGACGTTTTTTCTTTTGTGTTGCATGTTCTCGTTCACCAGATGGATGAATGTCGTTTCCCAAGCCAAACGGTTTCATTAAAGTGTAAATGGTTAATTAAGAAGTGTGCATTTTTTTACGGCTCCTCTGGTAGCTCAGGGGCAAAGCGCTCGCCTGCCCAGGCAGGAGACGCAGGTTCGATCCCTGGTCCGGGAAGATCCCACAGGCTGCGGAGCCACGGAGCCCGGGAGCCCCAGCGAGGGAGCCTGAGCTCTGGAGCCTCGGAGCCGCCCCTGGGGAGCCCGTGGGCCGCAGCGACGGAAGCCCGGGGGCCCTGGAGCCCGAGGTCCACCCCCAGAGATGTCCCCGCCCCGGGAAGCCTGCTCCCCTCCACCAGAGAGGAGCCCCCGCTCCCGGCACCTGCAGCAACAGTGAAAATTCGGAAGAGCCAAAAAAAAAAGAAGACTTATGGATTTTTCTTTTTAAAAAAAGTCAGGTCACACACAAAGGAAGAGCAACAAGGTCTCTGTCAGGTCTATATACGTGGGGAGGGGCTGCGAACAGGCACAAAAGCCATCTTTCAGCTCCTGGCAGGGAAGGGTGGACACGGGCGGGGAGGCTGGGGAGAGGCAGGGGTTTTAAAGGGACGTCTCGGCCCAGGCAGGCGAGGTGCGGCTTCTACCACAAACACGGGGAATCACCAGCACGGGCCCCTTCACCTCTGCCCTCCATACAGGGATCAGCGGATGACCGACCCCACCAGGCAGAACACGAAGACGAGGAAGGAGAAAAAAGGAAAGCGATTCTGCTAAGGAAGAAGCCTCCTTCCGCACGGCTGGGGTGTGATAACGGGGCGTGTGGCGGTGGGCCATACGCTGGGGCTGGACGTGGAGCCTCGTTGTCAAAGAAGAGAGATGCTAACAGCACGAGGGGCTCCGAGGGGCCTGGCTGGGGGTCCAACGGAGAGGAGCATGCGCGCCCCCATGCCGGGGGCCTGTATCCCGCACGCTGCAGCTAGGAGGTCAAGGGCTGCAGCGAACGCTCCCGTGTGCTGCAACCAAGATTGGGCTGAGTCCAACACATTTTTCTTTTAAAAAAACAAGAGAAAAAAAGTTTAAAAAAAACACACAACAACCGTATGACTAATATACATATGACTAATCTGGGAACATACATGTCTGTAAACAACAAAAATCTGTAAAAGTTAAAAGTAAAATAAAAGCTTAAAAAAAGAGAGAGATAAACTCTCTTTTCTTTATTTATTTTATTATTTTTGGCCATTCTGGCTTTTCACGGCGGCCGCAGGCTCTCCTCTGGCTGCAGGGACCGGGGGCTCCTCTCTGGCGGAGGGGAGCAGGCTTCTCGGGGCGGGGACGTCTCTGGGGGTGGACCTCGGGCTCCAGGGCCCTCGGGCTTCCGTCGCTGCGGCCCACGGGCTCCCCAGGGGCGGCTCCGAGGCTCCAGAGCTCAGGCTCCCTGGTTGGGGCTCCCGGGCTCCGTGGCTCCGCAGCCTCTGGGTTCTTCCCGGACCGGGGATCGAACCCACGTCTCCTGCCTGGGCAGGTGAGCTCTTCACCCATGAACCACCAGGGAAGCCTGAGAGATAATAGCTCTATCTTTGAAAAAAGGAAAAAAAAGAAACACTACAGTACTTTTCTGGCAGTCGAATGGTTAAGATCTCACCTTACAAGGGACAGGCTGTAGGTTCACTCCCTGATCAGCTGCAGGTCCAATCCATGATCGGGAAGCTAAGATCCCATGTGCCTCTCTTAAATTTTAAAGAAAACAACCCATAAAACAGAAAGAATATTGTAACAAATTCAACAAAGACTGAAAAAAAAAACAAAACCCTAAAAAAGAACATGGGCAGAAATAACAAGAAAAACATGCGTCCCTGTGTATGTTGTGTGCTTTTGATCGGATCTGGACAACCGGCCAGCCTCTCTTCTACTGATGATTTCAGTCATCGTCACCGGTCAGCGTATCTGGACAGAAGCGTCCTGATGGGAAAAGGGGAGAGGAAGGTGGGGAACGCGGCTCTGTGGGGGTGCGGAGATGGACCCCGGAGGCCGGAAGTTTGGATGTCACCTCCTGTCTTACAGGACAGCCCTTGGGTACCTCGATCCAGACCTCAGAGAAGGGAACGGGGCTGGGGGACAAACCAATGGAAGACGGAAGACACGTCAAGGCAGCCGCCTGCTTTTTTTGCTGGAAGCTGGTCCGTACCCTCCTCTCTCCTAAGCTCTCTCGTCCCCGCGTCTGGTCCTGGCCTTCCTCCTTCCTCCCTGAGTGCAACCAGCAAGGCCAGGGGCCGGGGAGAAGCCCTCTGCCCCGGGGGTCACGGCGCGAGGCGCACAGGGCAGCCCAGCACCAGCCTGGTGTCAGCGACACGTGCATGCGGACAGCAGCAGGAGCGGCAGGCCCACGTCGCTGCCAGTGCAATGCGGTGACACCGCCAGCTGGGGCTCAACACAGCCTTTTGAACATGTCTTTCAACGCCGCCGCCGCCTCGAGCACCAGGCGCATTCCCCACCCCAGGACGCACTAAATAATACACAGCAAGCACAGTCTCGAGCTCAGTGCACCGTGTGGGCCTTTCTCTAACGGGATATTTTCAGCTCCCTGGTTATCAAAAGGAAAAAAAAAAAAAAAGGCAACAAACAAACCAACCACAAAAACACAGACACGTGTTTTTAAGCTCGGTGTTTTTTTTAAGCATGGTGTCTTTAAGCTCACTGGGACCAAAAGAATACAAAGAGAAACAAACAAAGACGTTGCTCACGGTTAGGAAAAGACTAAAAAGAGAAACAAAGAAGAAAAAACAGGTTGGGTTCTTACGCATCCATTTCCCTGATAAGCTCGGGCGCCATGGATGGAAAAGAACAGGCTTTCAGGATGAAAAATGAAACATAAATGACTTTTCAAATAGAAGCATAAAAGCTAGGAGCGGGCGGGGAAAGAAAGACTTGGCGTTTTCTCCCTCGGCGACTCTATTTATAGCCCAACACTTTTCCTCAGCAAGCAGACAGGTCTGTAAAGTACATTTCACCCGATCGAGTTGAGGGAAACGGGGCTGGCGATTTTCAGCCTAGGAGGACGGTGTCCAGAAATGCACGAGATGGATGGTCGCCGGGGGGACCACACGGGTTGGCGACTGAGGACCCTGGAAAGACAGCCTCCACATCCAGGAGGGGGACGGGAGGGCAGACCAGCGCCGACGGAGCGGGAGAGGGAATGAACAGGTTTCGGGAAAGCATACAGATGGCGTGTTTCGGTTGACAAATAAATGAAAGAGCGAGGGAATGCATTTTAATGCGGCTCACTCCGGCAGGTGTATTCTCACAGCACGAGGGGCATGGCCGTTCCCAAGCAGGACAGACGCTCGGACAAGGACCCCGAGGGGCACAACGCTGACGAATGGACCTCGTATCAAGCCACTGCTCCAGAGCCCCACACTCAGGGCTCTGTGGTTGCCGGGATGAATGTTTCTAAACACCGACCCGGGCCAGATCCAACCCCAGTCACACACAGATGGGACTCCTTGCCCCGCTCGCCAGCACCGCCTCTCGAAGGTACCCCTCCAGCACCCCGCTTTCCCCCCACCGAGGCAGCCAGGACGGGCCAAGAAGGAGACGCGTCAGAGGCAGGCGCCCAAGTCTCTTTTCCGATCGTTTTTGAAGCTTCTTTTTATTTTTTTAAATTTGTTTAGTTGGAAGATAATGACTTTACAGGGCTTCCCAGGTTGCTCAGCGGGGGAAAGAATCTGCCGGCCACGCAGGGGACGCCGGTTGGCTTTGTGAGTTGGGAAGATCCCCCTGGAGGAGGGCATGGCCACCCACGCCAGCCCTCCCGCCTGGAGAGCCCCATGGACAGAGGAGCCTGGCGGGCTGCCGTCCATAGGCTGCAAAGAGTCGGCCACGATAGAACAACTGAGCACGACGGCTTTACAATATTGTGATGGGTTTGGCCACACGTCACTATACGTCGGCCATAGGTATGCACGTGCCCCCCATCCTGAACGGCCCTCCTACCTCTCTGCCCACCTTATACGTCCAGGTTGTGCCCAGGTACCGGCTCGGGGCGCCTGCTTCAACCAGCAAAGCCCCGCTGGCTACCGACGTTGTATAAGGTAATACACAGATTTCAAGGCCATACTGTCCAAGCATCCCACCCCGGCTTTCTCCCGCAGACTCCCAAAGTCTGTTCTTCACGTACGTGTCTCCTCAGCTGCCCCTGCGTGTAGGAGCGCCTACAGGACCACCCACGCCAAATCATAAACATCTCGGGTCTTCCTAAGGGCTCCCCTGGTGGTCCAGTGGGTAAGGACACCGCCTTGCAGTGCAAGGGGCGCCGGTTTGATCCCTGGCCTGGGAGGGTCCCACGTGCCGCGGAGCGGCTGGACCCGTGTGTCCAACGACCGAGCCGGAGCTCTGGAGCGAGAGAGGCCACTGCGATGGGAGGTCCACATGGGCCAAAGAATAAAGATGGATCAAAATAAATACATAGAAAACCAATATAAGAGGCCAAAATTTTAAAAGTCAAAAACAAGAAAAGAAAGAACCTCAGGTCTTCCTAAAACCCAAGAGAGGTGGTACATTTTCGCTCACAGCGGTTTCCAGGCTCTGAGTGCACTCTTTACCCATTTTCCTCCCCATCAGAGTGAGTTGCACCTCCCGCTTTCCCCACCGAGGCAGCCAGGACGGGCCAAGAAGGAGACGCGTCAGAGGCAGGCGCCCAAGTCTCTTTTCCGATCGTTTTTGAAGCTTCTTTTTATTTTTTTAAATTTGTTTAGTTGGAAGATAATGACTTTACAGGGCTTCCCAGGTTGCTCAGCGGGGGAAAGAATCTGCCGGCCACGCAGGGGACGCCGGTTGGCTTTGTGAGTTGGGAAGATCCCCCTGGAGGAGGGCATGGCCACCCACGCCAGCCCTCCCGCCTGGAGAGCCCCATGGACAGAGGAGCCTGGCGGGCTGCCGTCCATAGGCTGCAAAGAGTCGGCCACGATAGAACAACTGAGCACGACGGCTTTACAATATTGTGATGGGTTTGGCCACACGTCACTATACGTCGGCCATAGGTATGCACGTGCCCCCCATCCTGAACGGCCCTCCTACCTCTCTGCCCACCTTATACGTCCAGGTTGTGCCCAGGTACCGGCTCGGGGCGCCTGCTTCAACCAGCAAAGCCCCGCTGGCTACCGACGTTGTATAAGGTAATACACAGATTTCAAGGCCATACTGTCCAAGCATCCCACCCCGGCTTTCTCCCGCAGACTCCCAAAGTCTGTTCTTCACGTACGTGTCTCCTCAGCTGCCCCTGCGTGTAGGAGCGCCTACAGGACCACCCACGCCAAATCATAAACATCTCGGGTCTTCCTAAGGGCTCCCCTGGTGGTCCAGTGGGTAAGGACACCGCCTTGCAGTGCAAGGGGCGCCGGTTTGATCCCTGGCCTGGGAGGGTCCCACGTGCCGCGGAGCGGCTGGACCCGTGTGTCCAACGACCGAGCCGGAGCTCTGGAGCGAGAGAGGCCACTGCGATGGGAGGTCCACATGGGCCAAAGAATAAAGATGGATCAAAATAAATACATAGAAAACCAATATAAGAGGCCAAAATTTTAAAAGTCAAAAACAAGAAAAGAAAGAACCTCAGGTCTTCCTAAAACCCAAGAGAGGTGGTACATTTTCGCTCACAGCGGTTTCCAGGCTCTGAGTGCACTCTTTACCCATTTTCCTCCCCATCAGAGTGAGTTTTCACACGAGTCAGACCTCCCAAAAAGTCGGCACACGAGTTGGCAGCCAAGCGGCCCATAACCCAGTTCGGTCCGAGGTCCTCACCCTTGACGCCACCGGAAAGCAGCTTGGGCAGTTTCTTGCAAACTGCAAGCCGCATTCTTGACCCCCAGGCCACCAGAGCCTATTTGTGTGCTCCTAAAAGCAGGACTTCTGAGAAGCGTCTCTGAGATCCGACGTGCATCCATTCCCAGAGCCGCTGGAGAGGAGAACCCCACCTCTGCTGACTCACCCTCTGCCTGTCAGTACCTCTCAAGAGAATGCCCTCGTAAGGAACAGGCGAGCAAAGGCACTCGTTTTAAAATACCCTGATTGCGAACGGCCACTCCCTGGTGGTGCTCGCGGTAAAGAACCCGCTGGCTGATGCGGGAGACGCCAGAGGCGTGGGTTCGATCCCTGGGTCAGGAACAAGGACGTGACAACCCCCTCCCGTCTTCCTGCCTGGAGACTCCCGCGGACAGAGGAGCCTGGCGGGCGACCGACCGTCCACGGGGTCGCAGAGAGCCAGACGTGACGGAAGGGACCATCACCTCCACTGTTTCTTTTATTACGGACATTTTCCAACATTTAAGGAGAAAAGTGAGGGGGTGGCAGCTAGAACAGAGTTAACTGACGCTACCTCTGTTTGTCTTAACTATTTCCCTGGGGAAATGTGCGCTCTGATAAGCGCCTTCAGACATTTACCATCACAGCGCCTCGAGAAGCCTGCACTCCACGGTGACACAGTGTCCCTCCTTGTTGCAAAGACAGAAGCCTAGCAGCAAAGACTCAGTACAGCCATATATCAATACACCAAGATTTTAATTTTTTTTTAAATTTTTTTTGAGGTGGAGGGGCAGGTTGGGGAGGGAGGGGGCGGGCGGGCCACTTCTATTGGTCTTTCATTTATCTATTTTCATCCAGCTTTGTTCCTTGGCCCGTGGGGGCCTCCCATCACAGTGGCCTCTCTCGCTGCAGAGCACCGGCCCTGGGCTCACGTGCGCCAGAGCTCTGGCTCGGTCATTGGACACATTGGTCCAGCCGCTCCGCGGCACGTGGGATCTTCCCGGGCCAGGGATCGAACCGGCGCCCCGTGCCCTGCAAGGCGGTGTCCTTACTCACTGGACCACCAGGGAAGCCCTAAACCAAGATTTTACAAATGTGTACATCAGCTCTTCAAAATGTCCACGACTCCTACCAGATGTTCGCCGGATATCAGAAAGTACGGCGTAGGCAGAGAAACACGGGCCGTTCAGCGAGGTCCCACCCGTGAGGAAAAGTCACTTCGTCACATCTCAGACGAAGCTGCCCTCATTAACGAAGACACCCACCTCGCACGCGAATATCTCATTACTGCTGACCGGATCAATGGGACGTTCGCAAAGACACGGACCTCGACTGGCCCGCCAGGCTCCTCTGTCCATGGGGTCTCCAGGCAAGAACACTGGCGGGGGCGGCCGTGCCCTCCTCCGGGGGAGCTTCCCGGCCCAGGAATCGAACCCAGGTCCCCTGCACGGCAGGAAGACACGTTCCTGTCAGCACCTTCAAACCACAACGTCACAGAGACGACTCTTTCCGCGCCCATGAGATCGTGAGGCTTATGGATTTCCCGTTTCCCCGGAGAGTGTGCACCTGGGACAGTTTGGAGGTCGACAATACATTTTACTCACTGCGTCTTATTCCCTTTAATGACGCAGCAGTCCTGCCTGCCCGGGATTGGAAGGGGTAAAAACGTCCTGCGTACCTCCGCCTTCAGGATAGAGATGTTTCCTGTCAGTTTTTTTTTTTCTTTTACTTCACAGGGAAAAGGTCTAACGTGAAGGGCTCATGAATCTCTATAAAATCCGAGCCATTACCTGAGATGTCCGTTGCCATGGCTACGCACGCCTGGGATGGCCAGATGTGGCACGGATTCAGGTCTGTCTGCGGAGCGGTATCACTTCAAAGACATCGGAGAAAACCCTCCGCGGTGCGGGGGCCGAACAAAGAAAACAATGTCCAAAAAAGACCCTGTAGGCAACAATACACATTCCCAACGACAGGAAAAAAAAAGGCGAAAGATTTTCTTGGCTATGGAATATTGCATCAAAGTAATGTAAGCTGGGCCTCCCTGGTGGTCCAGTGGGTAAAGAGTCCGCCTTGCAGTACAAGGGGCGCCGGTTCGATCCCTGGCCCGGGAAGATCCCACTGGACTGGTGTGTCCAATCAGGAGCCAGCGCTCTGGAGCGCATGAGCCCATGTGTCCAATCAGGAGCCAGCGCTCTGGAGCGCATGCGCCCGGAGCCGGTGCTCTGCAGAGAGAAAGGCCACTGCCATGGGAGGCCCACACAGGCCAAAGACTAAAAATGGATGGAAAAAATAAAATAACTAAGAAAGAGCATGTGGCATGACGTCAAAAAAAAAAAAAAAATGTAAGCTGTTGGTAGACAGTCAGACCTTATTGTTTTTGCTTCCAAGTCATAAAACGGCGAGAGCGACGTTTGTATAAAGAGATCTTTTCATTTTCTTTCCTGGCACCCAGACTCCATTCAATTGGAACGAGTGACCTCTGATGAAGGAACAGCACGATATGGCTTTTGAAGACGTGAACATTTTCCGTTAAGAGGTGGGTCTATCATCTGAAGGGACAAAGGGAACGCAGAAGAGGCCCACGTTGGGCTGTTTGGCTGTAAATAGGGCCAGCCTCTCAGCCTTCACGCCTGGCTACCCGGGGGCAAGGTGGGCAGGAGACGGACGGACCCGGGAAAGAGGCTGAGATGTGAACTGTAGGGTTCATTAATTTCCCTGGACAGGATTCACGGGAATCCACGTCAGCAAAGCGTGCTCTCATCTTCTGGAAAGCCAGGAAATCAGACTCCTTGACCAACACATTCAAGGGGCTGGTTAAGGGTGCGTCTTTGGGGGGCACGTTCCAGGGGACGCATCTGTGGAACAGGATGGCCCGTGACGTGCTCAGAGAAGAGAAAGCAAACAGACCCGGAGAGAAAAAGAAATAACGTGAGGATACACATGGAGAACCGTCCACACAGAGCAGCTGGAAATAAATGGTGGGGTGCAGCCAGAGGGAAGCCCCGGATGTGGGCGACCGAGGCTCGGACACCTCCAGAGAAGGCTGGAGTCGGAAACAAGAAAGCTCTCCACGGGGCGGCCCACCTCTTCACGACGGACCCTTCGGGACGTTGCAGTGGGACAAAACTCATACGAGACAGAGAGGGTGCATGACAGACAGACAGATACGGAGGAGAGGAGAGATGGAGAGAGATGACAGACCGGTGAGGAGGCCGATGACGGATGGACGGACGGATGAACTGATGGATGGGTGGATAGGAGATGACAAATGTAGGCAGGTGGATAGATAGATACGGATCAGAATAGATGCAGAGATGGATGACAGATTGATGAGGAGGCAGACGACAGATGAATGGACGGATGAACAGGTGGATGGATGGATCGCAGATAAGAAAGGCAGGCAGGTGGATAAATAGATATGGACAAGAACAGGTAGACAGGGCCTTCCCTGGTCGCTCCGGGGTGAGGAGCTGGCCTGCCCAGGCAGGAGACGCGGGTTCGATCCCTGGTCTGGGAAGATCCCCCAGGCTGGGCCTTTTTTCGCATCCGAGCTCCAAGAGATACGGAGCTAAAACGTTGCTCGGCGATGTTTACAAGCACCTAGCCGCCAGGAACCTGGGCTCTGTCTCTCGAGAAAGGCATGACCCTACTTTTATCACGCGCACTTGACCGGGCACGGCTGCTGATTGGTAACGTTGTATTCCTTCTGGACGCACGCGCTCTCTCGAGCCCTGGGACTCCGTCTGCGTTCTCTCCCCTCTGCCTTTCTCCAGCCGAGATCAGTCCCCGTGGTCCGAAGGCCATCTCCATGGACGGCCAAGTCTCCACGCTGCGGTTCGGGTCACGCGGACTTGGGATGCGTCGCCTTTTCATCTCTTCCTATTGGACCTTATGACCGGACCGCGACGGCGGCTGGTACGAACCTGTCTGAAACTTGACTCGATTCGCGAAGACCTTTGAGATCTTTCCACGTCTCAGATCATGTGTCAGCGCTTGATCATGCCCCCCGGCCTTGCCCTTGACAAACTGCTGTGACGGTCAGGACTCAAGACCATCAAACCCGGGACTTTCTCTGCTGACGTGTTGGCGTGTCCGTGGACAGCTTCCGTGGCTGGTCACGTAGAGAGAGACTGTGTTGTCTTAGTTGCTCAGTTCTGTCTCACTCACTGCGACCCCGTGGATGGCGGCGAGTCCACCAGGCTCTTCTGTCCACGGACCTCTCCAGGCAGGCACGCGAGAGGGGCTGTCACTCCCTTCTCCGGGGGATCTTCTTGACCCAGGGTCAGGCGCATGTGTCCTGCATGGCAGGGAGTTTCTTTACCATCCAAGGCACCAGGCAAGCCCTCTTGCCTAATTAAACTCATCTCTTCTAATCCTGCTTCTGACAAGTTTCCCAGAGATGCAGATGTGAAGCTCTATCCTAAAGGGCAGGGACACAACACAACGAAATCTAAGCCCCAAATGACCCAGGGTCATTCTGCTTAAAAATGTTTCCTCTCGTCTTCTGCCTCAACCGACGTGTGCCTTGAGAGAAGACGGTCGCAGGCCATGTGGAGGGACGAAGGAAGGGACGTTCTGGGGAGAAGGCGGATGAAACAGAGGGTCCAGAATATGGGATGGGGCAGAAGGAAGGAAGCAAATTGCCCAGTGGTCCAAAAAAAAAAAAAATCTGCCTGCCAATGCTGGAGACACAAGAGACGCGGGTTCGATCCCCGGGTCGGGAAGCTCCCCTGCAGGAGGGCACGGCCGCCCCCTCCCATCTTCTTGCCTGGAGCCTCCCACGGACAGAGGAGCCTGGCGGGCGGCCGTCCACGGGGACAGGGAGGGTCGGACACGACTTTGTGACTGAAAAAATCCCAAAGAAATAAAAGTGTCCAAAAAAAAAAAAAAAACCATTCATAGTATTATTTATAACGCTTTTAGAGAGATCCAGAGAACGGGATTCCTCCTGAATGGAAGGCAAGATAGCAAGGATACATGGGTACGTACGGCTGGGTCCCTCTGAGGTCCGCCGTAAACAGTCACAACTTGGCATACACGCTGACATAAAACAAGAACTTCAAAAAGAAAGAGAGAGAGAGACCAGAAATTCTTTTAGGGCATTGTTGTGTGGATTGTACTTCTTGTATTTAAAGACTTTTTGGCCTCTTTTATTGGTTTACTTATTTATTTGGGACTTTCTCTGCTGGCGTGTTGGCGTGTCCGTGGACAGCTTCCGTGGCTGGTCACGTGAGAGAGACTGTGTTGTCTTAGTTGCTCAGTTCTGTCTCACTCCTGCGACCCGTGGATGGCGGCGAGTCCACCAGGCTCTTCTGTCCACGGACCTCTCCAGGCAGGCACGCGAGAGGGGCTGTCACTCCCTTCTCCGGGGGATCTTCTTGACCCAGGGTCAGGCGCATGTGTCCTGCATGGCAGGGAGTTTCTTTACCATCCAAGGCACCAGGCAAGCCCTCTTGCCTAATTAAACTCATCTCTTCTAATCCTGCTTCTGACAAGTTTCCCAGAGATGCAGATGTGAAGCTCTATCCTAAAGGGCAGGGACACAACACAACGAAATCTAAGCCCCAAATGACCCAGGGTCATTCTGCTTAAAAATGTTTCCTCTCGTCTTCTGCCTCAACCGACGTGTGCCTTGAGAGAAGACGGTCGCAGGCCATGTGGAGGGACGAAGGAAGGGACGTTCTGGGGAGAAGGCGGATGAAACAGAGGGTCCAGAATATGGGATGGGGCAGAAGGAAGGAAGCAAATTGCCCAGTGGTCCAAAAAAAAAAAAAAATCTGCCTGCCAATGCTGGAGACACAAGAGACGCGGGTTCGATCCCCGGGTCGGGAAGCTCCCCTGCAGGAGGGCACGGCCGCCCCCTCCCATCTTCTTGCCTGGAGCCTCCCACGGACAGAGGAGCCTGGCGGGCGGCCGTCCACGGGGACAGGGAGGGTCGGACACGACTTTGTGACTGAAAAAATCCCAAAGAAATAAAAGTGTCCAAAAAAAAAAAAAAAACCATTCATAGTATTATTTATAACGCTTTTAGAGAGATCCAGAGAACGGGATTCCTCCTGAATGGAAGGCAAGATAGCAAGGATACATGGGTACGTACGGCTGGGTCCCTCTGAGGTCCGCCGTAAACAGTCACAACTTGGCATACACGCTGACATAAAACAAGAACTTCAAAAAGAAAGAGAGAGAGAGACCAGAAATTCTTTTAGGGCATTGTTGTGTGGATTGTACTTCTTGTATTTAAAGACTTTTTGGCCTCTTTTATTGGTTTACTTATTTATTTATTTTCGTCCATCTTTGCTCTCTGGCCCGTGTGGGCCTCCCCTTGCAGTGGCCTCTCTCGCTGCAGAGCACCGGCTCCGGGCGCATGCGCTCCAGAGCTCCGGCTCGGTGATTGGACACATGGGCGCATGCGCGCCAGAGCTCCGGCCTCTGATTGGACACATGGGCGCATGCGCTCCAGAGCCCCGGCTCGGTGATTGGACACATGGGCGCATGCGCTCCAGAGTTCCGGCTCGGTGATTGGACACATGGGCGCATGCGCTCCAGAGCTCCGGCTCGGTCGTTGGACACACGGGTCCAGCCGCTCCGCGGCACGTGGGATCTTCCCGGGCCAGGGATCGAACCAGCGTCCCTTGCCCTGCAAGGCGGTGTCCTTACCCACTGGACCCCCAGGGACGCCTCCCACTTTGTTCTTAAGCTGTTTGGATCCAAGTAGTTAGATCTGTAGCTGGTCCCCCTGCCAAGACCTTAAAGAGCACGTGGGCTCAGGAAGACGGGGACCCCCGGGCCCAGCCTGGGTCGTCACCAGGCTGGCCGGCTCTCTCTGGCCACTCTGTCCTGTCCTTGGCACTCAACACAGATCATGCCCAGTTTCCAGTGTCCCGAACATCTGTCCTCCAAGATCCCACAGACAAAGGTTTTAAAGAGGCTGCCTTCCTGACACAGAGAGCAGACCGGGGGGTTCCCCAAAGGGGGCAGGGTTGGGGGAGGGGCGGAGTGGGAGTTTGGGGTGAGTGGATGTGTGAGTGGCTCAGGTGTGTCCAACTCTTTGTGACCCCCTGGACGGTCGCCTGCCAGGCTCCTCTGTCCACGGGAGTCTCCAGGCGAGAAGGCTGGAGGGGGTGGCCCTGCCCTCCTCTGGGGGAGCTTCCCCACCCCGGGATTCTTGTGTCTCCTGCACAGGCAGATGAGTTCTTTCCTACTGAGCCAGCACATGCACTAGACTTCGATTTAAATAAGATACAATTTCAAGGAGAAGGAAGTGGCCACCCACGCCCGTATCCTGGCCTGAAGCATCCCAGAGGAGCCTGGCCGGCTGCAGTCCACGGAGTCACAAACAGTTGGGCACAAGGGAGCAACGAGCAGAATTTTATCTATCTATCAGTCTTGAATCTGAAATGTCTCTCGTCTGGGTCCTAAATCCGGGACACGGATTCCTCACAGGTCAGAAGAACATCTCGCGTTAGATTTTAAGAATACAACCTGCATTTGTTAAAAGCAAACCAAAGAAATAAGATCAACCTTCTACCGAATATGCCTTTCTGGAAAAACCACCTTGACCCTGAGCAATGTCTGCAGGGAAGGCCTGTCCCCGCCACCGCGAAACTGGGACCAAATCCTCCTCCAACACGAGCTCCGACCCCCTGAATTCGCTCTCCGAGACCCGGCCGAGGGGCAGGCAGATGGCTTGACCTGACCTCCCGTGACTTCTGCCAAGCGGCTGGCTCTCCGCCTTGCCTTTCGACGCTTCTGATCTGCTCCTGGCCTTTCCGAGGAGACGTTGGAGTTGGGAACATGTTCCCCTCGGAAGCGAGAGCCGCTCGCTGGACGCTTGGAGCTACTGAGCCCCGGAATCATCTCCCGTGGCTCCAACGCACGGGCGAGCCCACCCCGCTGACGTGTCGGAGCCAACGCACCTTCCTCATCCTCTGTTCCAGCCAAATGCATTTCTCCCTGTCCTCCCCGGCTGCGCATCGAGTTCACCTCCCCATCTCTCATTTCTGTCCACTGTCAGAATGAGGTTGGCCTAGAGGCCCCTCTAGAGACGATCCCTGACAAACGTCCGCACACTCCTCATCGCACCTTGCCTCTGGCAAGATAACAGAGGTTATTTTCCTTCATGAATGCGTTTCGTGGTTCAGGGGCGCCGGCCTGCGTACAAGATACCAGGGACTCCGCTGTTGGAGGGATGAGATTCACGCGAATAATTTTCAATGTTGCAAACTGCCCCATCGGCGAAGCCCGCTGCAGGGTGAATTTTTCTGGAATGCTTCATACTGTGAATCAAATCAATACTTCCTATGATTTTACGAAATTTCACTGAGGAGCTCCCAACGCTGACCTTGGTTCACCTGCTGGAATCGTTCAGGGGCATCTTCCTTCAGATCAGCGGAGGATGTCGGGGCTCATGGCCACCCTGCTTCCCCCAAGTCGAGCTATAATTAAACCAGGGAGCCTCATTTAACTTTCCTAAGCAGTCGGGCTCCCTTCTAACAGCAGAAGTAATAGGTTTTAGGGGGAAAGATAAGCCTCCTCCCTTCTCTCGTGATTTTGGATTTGCGTTGTAACAAAACAGGATTGAACACACGTCTGATGAATTTAACCTGATAACTGTGCTGTGGTAATTGCCTCAAAATGAACAGAGATAAGCGAAAGAAAAAAACAAAAGGACAAAACATCCACCCAACTAAATCGGATATTAAACACGGGCTCTTTGGTCTTGAAGAAATCAAGTGTTTATCAGCTGCCAATACCAAAGGTTTTCTTCTGTATTTTTTAAAAGGCACACTGAACTCTTTCTTCCTGCTCCAGGGATGGATGACCACAAAGTATATATTTATAAGACAGTGTGTGTGTATGTACACGTATACATACGTATATATAGTATGAATATACATATATATATATATGCTGAGCCTGTACTTAGGTTTATACATGATGAATATGCATATATATGTATATATGTGATGAATACACATGTGCATATGATCAGCCTACACTCATGTTTATACATGAATATACATGTGTATATGATCAGCCTATACTTATGTTTACAGATGATGAATATGCATGTGTATGTGACTGACCTATACTTATGTTTATACATGAATATACATGTGTATATGATCAGCCTATACTTATGTTTATAGATGATGAACATACGTCTGTACACATAAGTACATACACAACACACACACACATCTATATATGGATGTGCTCAGCCTGCATTTGTGTTTTCACATAGGAGTTAAACGGCTAACTTAAAATTCAATATTGTACAGCTTGGGTACCGTTACCCAAGTCGCACCTGCTCCGGCGTGGGATCCTCCCAGGCGGGTGGTCGTGCACCAGGAGAGAGCCGGCCCTGGTGGGGAGACACTCTGACCGTCCCGGCCGAGGAGAAACACGCTCCTGGCCTCTTAGGAGAACAGACCGTGCACGCTGCTCGTCGTTCCAACCGCACCGCCCACGACTGCTCCCGTCCACCCTCACAGAAGCCACCTGCCGGGCCTCCCAGGTCCCTACCGCAGAGGCGGCGAAAGCCGGGTCTGGAAAGCCCTCGGGTGCTTTCTGGCCGCAGGTCCCCACCTGGACGCAGGGACGGCCCGCAGCGTCCCGCTCTAAACGGCCTCCGAGAGCTCGCACAGCTTTTCTCTGAGGTCGTCCTCCTAGTCTTCTTTTCCAGATGAGAAAATGGGGAACGAAACGTCCCTTCAGGAGAAGCTGAGAGACACAGGAGTCACGAATGACGCTTGGGCAGCTGGGCAGCCCTTCCCGTGGCCATCCTGGGCGCCGGGCCGTGTCTGAGCACATCGCTGGCACCGACCCACTGGGTGCAGCCAAGACCTCTCTTCAGTCCCGTCGCTGTTCACCTGCTGCACCGTGTCCAACTCTGCGACCCCGTGGACCGCGGCCCGCCGGGCTCCCTGTCCTTCCCCGCTGCCGTGCATCGGCTGAAATTCATGCCCGTGAAGTTGGCGACATTTCAGAAACAAAACAAAACACATGCGTGCATTTCAAACGAGGCACGGACCCCCCCACCAGCAGCAGGCCCATGGAAACCAGAGGAGAATGCCATCCATCATCTTTCCCCAGCAGAGGAACTTCAGAAGGCAATTTGGATGTTTGCCACCTATTTCTCAGCTATTTTTTTTTTTTCTAGAATCCAGAATTTATAGGATAATCTAAAGTTTTAGGATTTGAAAAATCGCCGCCGTCAAGTTTTCATTTTCTCCCCGCTTTCTTTTTTGGGAACGGCCTCAAAAATAAATATGCTTTATGGCCCTGGACTTTCAAGCAGGTTTGAGAAGTCATTTGAGGAAGAGACTTCAGATATGCCTGGAATCAAGGCGTGATGAACAGCCCGCTCGCGTCGGTGGCCTTGGGATAGCACCCTGATTGAAGAGGCCGGGGTGTGGCACGGAAGAAAAACGCCCCCCCCACGGCTCGAAGACGCAATGTTGTGAGACGGACTGTCCTCATGGGTCTCGGGACAAGGTCAATGGACAAGGTCAACGTGACGGCCTTCCACGGAGTAAGAAGCACAGAATGGGCTTCCCTGGGGGTCCAGTGGGTGAGGACACCACCTTGCAGTGCGGGGGGTGCCAGTTTGATCCCTGGCCCGGGAGGATCCCACGTGCCGCGGAGCGGCTGGACTGGGGTATCCAACGACCGAGCCGGAGCTCTGCAGCGAGAGAGGCCACCGCGATGGGAGGCCCACACAGGCCAGAGAACAAAGATGGAAATAAATGAAAGACCAGTAGAAGTGGCCAAAAAATTAACAAAGAAGCACAGTCGGCATAAACGAATGAAGACACCCTCATGATTGAGCAGGAAAAGGTGCTAGGTATGTCGCCAAGCCCGCAACGCTCACGCATTTTAAGTTGGTTTTCCGGGTAGTGTGCGTTTGATCTCGGGGTCCTGTCCCTCTCACGACCACGGACGATTGTCTCACCACAAAGGAAAGAAGAATTTATGAAAACTGAAAACAGGGTGACCTCTTAGAAATGACTCCAATCTGTGAGCCTAGCCCTAACCCCACCACCGCCATGTGATTCAGAATGGCATCTGCTGCCCAACAGATTTGAATGCTGTGCTGTGATGCACATCTCAGTGTGTTGAATACGGAGCTTTCTTTCCCCAGACGATCGCTGGGTCCAACTTCTCCATTCATCGGATGAGAGTGCCCATTTCCAAGGTCTGAAACGAATATCCTCCCTCTCCTCTAGCTAACCGATCACCAAATGCATTCTTTTCCATTTCTCACTCATTTATAGCCTTCGCTCAGTCAGTCACTATTCGACCAGCACCAAGCAGACCCAAGCCCCTGAGGGCCATCCGTCAGGCTATCCTAAGACATTCCTTACGTCCTATCTCTGTTTTTTTTCCCCTGGCCCGTCTTTTGCCGCTAGACTTGCAAAAGAAATGGTTTCCACTTGACGCTCTTCCTCCTTAAGACGAGCACCAGATTCTCTGCCTTTAAAATCAAGATTCTCTTCCTTCGAAATCAGCGCCATCATGTATTACCAAGACAGTAACAGAGTTCAATCAGCTGGTCTCAGCCTGTCTTTCGAGTCTCCCTTTTCATGCACTTCAAAATCAACCATCTAACAGACTATTTTGATGTCGATCCCTGGGTCAGGAAGTTCCCTTGAAGAGGGGAAAGGGCACTGCCTTCAGGATCCACAGGGTCTCAAAGATGCGGACACGACCGAATGCCTTGGCATTCACGATGTCCAGAGGCCGCAGAGTGAAAGAGCTCGGACACGCTTACCAGTGAGAAAACACATCACCCGAGAGTCGTGGATGGAAAACACAGGGGCCAACACGAGAAGCAAGGCGAGTGCGGAAGAGAAACAGGGCAGGCGACCAAGACTGGAGCCGACCCTCACACACCGGGCGCCACTCACTGCAGAGAGAGGTCTCAGGGGGTGGCCTAGGGGGCTCCTTCTCTCAGGTCACAGGACTGTGGCCGACCCGGTCAGCTGAGCCCGAAAATGACCTCGTCGCTTTGGTTGCAGAAAGTCCTGGCTGCCCCGTGCAGTCTTCTTGCCGGGAAAATCTCTGGAAGCCTAGCCCAAGGACTCACAAAGAGTCAGAGAGGTGCAAGCGGCCAGCACAACCTCAGCTCCCCTTAAAACCGAGTCTCAGAAAAGAAAAAAAAAAAAAAAAGCCAAGTCTCCCCAGGCCCAAAGATGCCCTTCAGAACTCAGGCAGGCCAAAGGGTTTACATGCTGCCTTCAAGAAGCACAGTCTGATGAAACACCTGGACGCGCTGTTTTTTTGGTTTAAATCTAAAGTGAATCCATCAGCCAAACGTGACTTCACCGACACCATTTCATTTATGGCATTCGTGTTTTCTTATTAAACTAAAGATGTTATGTGGTTGAATGCTATACATCAACACACATCTAGTGTTTTCCAAAAAGCTACTATGTTTCATCAATGTGGAGGGAGAGGCGTTTCTCGAAACTCGTAACATTTCCTTCTGCAAAATGTCAGCGGCTTCTTTGCTCATGTTCATTTCCTTCTTAAAAATGTTTTTGGCCGTAGCCCACGGCACGTGAGATCTCAGTTCCCGGACCTGACTCAGCCGGCAATGGAAGGCAGCGTCTTAGCCTCCGGACCACGAGCAACGTCCAGTCCCTTCCTTCCTTGTTTCCCAGTGGAGATTGTACATGTCCCGTTGCCTGACCGTGTTTGCAAGCGCTGAGCACCAGCGCAGGTAAGAAGAGACGTCGTCATCGACTGATCTGAAGCTGCCATGGCGCGTGCTCAGACGTCCCGCCAGGTGAGACACCAAATCATATCCCCAAAGGGAAAGCATCCTAGAGGCGTGTTTCGCAATTTTCTGTTGGCGACCATCCTTCCTAAGGAGTTGAGGTTAAGACTGCCTGCCGTCTAATCTCGCTCACTTTATATATCAGTGACGCCAGTGGTTAAAGAATCCACCTGAGCCCAGAAGGTTCCCTCGAGGAGGACACGGCCACCCCCTCCGGGACGCTTGCCTGCAGCATCCCAAGGACGGAGGAGCCTGGCGGGCTGCAGCCCATGGGGTCGCAAACATTCAGACACGATTTAGCAGCTGAGCAATGCTAACGCGCTGCAGGTTCGTCAGTATTTATGGAGCTGGAAGACGGTCACTTACAGGGGACGCCATCGGCATCTGAAGCGATCTCCCGAGAGTGGCTGTTAACGTTTACCTGCAGGCGGCAGGCGTGACGTCTAAGGAGTTCACCGTCGGTGACCTGGGTCTAAATGCCAACCGTGTGGTTGCGTTGAGAAAGGCACACCGACAGAATCCGCCATCATCGGCCGCCCGCTCGGGCTGTACGTGGCCAGGTTAATCGAACGTGTGTACAGCTACGTGGCCATACGCACGCTAAAATACAACTCGGAAAGACACTGGCCTCAAGGGGCACAGACCGTGTCGTTTGGAGACTTCCGAAAAGCTTGACATTTCAATCAAGTGTTCGCCGGGGTGTCTGAATGCGGCGACCCAGATGGCTACCGATGTAAGCCCTTGGAGCCTCGGGCTCCAACGTGACTTCCTCCCTTAGCAGACCCTTTTTTAAAAAAATGAAAACCCACATAAAAGAAGAGACTATCTTCCAGGTTAATTCTTTACGTGTGAAGAGAATAAGAGACATAATTGTTTCCGGAGGGCCGGGCACGACGTCTGGTGGACAATCTGTCCTCAATACGCACCTTGTGTCTAATAGATACACGAGGCTCACGGCCGTCTTCAGGCAACAAATGTGACCAGCGACGCCGGCGCATCAAGCAGTCGGGCCAGCCTTCCCCACCAGGACCTGGACTGACCGCATCCATGAATGGGACTTCCCTCGTGGCTCCGTGGCTAAGACTCTGAGCCCCCCACATAGCGGCTGCGTTCGATCCCCGGGCAAGCAACTAGACTCCACACCACAGGGCGAAAGAGCCACATGCTGAAATGAAGACTGAAGATCCTACGCCATGAGGCAGACCCGACTGCCACATTTACTCTTTGAAAAAAAAATTCAGTCTTCGTCCCCTTACACAAAGTGCTTGCTGATGCTGGGTCAAGAACTACTGATGGTGGGAAGCTGAGATTACGTTTTCAAAAACGTTAAAGGGGGCTTCCCTGGCCGCTCAGGGGTGGAGAGCTTGCCTGCCCAGGCAGGAGACACGGGTTCGATCCCTGGTCCGGGAAGATCCCACCAGCTGCGGAGCCACGGAGCCCGGGAGCCCCAACCAGGGAGCCTGAGCTCTGGAGCCTCGGAGCCGCCCCTGGGGAGCCCGTGGGCCGCAGCGACGGAAGGCCGGGGGCCCTGGAGCCCGAGGTCCACCCCCAGAGACGTCCCCGCCCCGAGAAGCCTGCTCCCCTCCCCCAGAGAGGAGCCCCCGCTCCCTGCAGCCAGAGGAGAGCCTGCGGCCGCCGGGAACACCCACAAAAGCCAGGAATAAATAAATACATAAGTAAATAAATAAATAAATCATTCGGTATCTGGCCGCTTACAGAAACTGTTTGCTGACGTTTGATTGAGGTCCATGGATGGCCTGAGGGTGAGATGACGGTTTCACAAAACATTAAAGGGATCTCTTGGACTCCTTAATCGTTTAGAAGGCCAATATTTGAAGACGCTCAATAATAAATGTGGCTCAACGTGACTTCCTCCCTTAGCAGACCCTTTTTAAAAATGAAAACCCACATAAAAGAAGAGACTATCTTCCAGGTTAATTCTTTACGTGTGAAGAGAATAAGAGACATAATTGTTTCCGGAGGGCCGGGCACGACGTCTGGTGGACAATCTGTCCTCAATACGCACCTTGTGTCTAATAGATACACGAGGCTCACGGCCGTCTTCAGGCAACAAATGTGACCAGCGACGCCGGCGCATCAAGCAGTCGGGCCAGCCTTCCCCACCAGGACCTGGACTGACCGCATCCATGAATGGGACTTCCCTCGTGGCTCCGTGGCTAAGACTCTGAGCCCCCCACATAGCGGCTGCGTTCGATCCCCGGGCAAGCAACTAGACTCCACACCACAGGGCGAAAGAGCCACATGCTGAAATGAAGACTGAAGATCCTACGCCATGAGGCAGACCCGACTGCCACATTTACTCTTTGAAAAAAAAATTCAGTCTTCGTCCCCTTACACAAAGTGCTTGCTGATGCTGGGTCAAGAACTACTGATGGTGGGAAGCTGAGATTACGTTTTCAAAAACGTTAAAGGGGGCTTCCCTGGCCGCTCAGGGGTGGAGAGCTTGCCTGCCCAGGCAGGAGACACGGGTTCGATCCCTGGTCCGGGAAGATCCCACCAGCTGCGGAGCCACGGAGCCCGGGAGCCCCAACCAGGGAGCCTGAGCTCTGGAGCCTCGGAGCCGCCCCTGGGGAGCCCGTGGGCCGCAGCGACGGAAGGCCGGGGGCCCTGGAGCCCGAGGTCCACCCCCAGAGACGTCCCCGCCCCGAGAAGCCTGCTCCCCTCCCCCAGAGAGGAGCCCCCGCTCCCTGCAGCCAGAGGAGAGCCTGCGGCCGCCGGGAACACCCACAAAAGCCAGGAATAAATAAATACATAAGTAAATAAATAAATAAATCATTCGGTATCTGGCCGCTTACAGAAACTGTTTGCTGACGTTTGATTGAGGTCCATGGATGGCCTGAGGGTGAGATGACGGTTTCACAAAACATTAAAGGGATCTCTTGGACTCCTTAATCGTTTAGAAGGCCAATATTTGAAGACGCTCAATAATAAATGATGTGGATAAAGGAAATCCCCAAAGCACGAAGAATTGATTAAGATGGCAAACACCAAGATGTTTAAAAGAAGAGCTTAGAGCTAAACGCGGAAGCTAAAGCCTCCTCCCAGGTGGCCCCCGTGGTCAAGAGCCCACCTGGCCACGCAGTTGACCTAAGAGATGCAGGTTCGATCCCTGGGTCAGGAAGTCCCCTGGAGAAAGACACGGCCGCCCACTCCAGGATTCATGCGTGGAGAATCCCACAGGCAGAGGAGCCTGGCGGGCTATACTTCATGGGGCTGCAAAGAATTGGGCACAGCCAAAGTGACGTAAGCATGCACAAGGGATCTACAATCACACACATACAAAACGTGGCCCTCAGCTCTGGGCACACCCACACACAAAAAAAGGCAAGGAAAAGAGGACACGTGGTCTCTCTGCCCGTCTTTTTCCGTCTCCCTCAAGTTTGAGAGTAAGTTCTCATGTGGCCTTCTATCAACACATGTTAACCTAGAGAATTAGGAAAAAAAAAAAAGGCTATGGCTACCAGTAGGCCTGATGAGACAGGTCTTCAGCAGGGAAATATGCATCTATTTACAATACAGAGGCATCAAAGACCCGCTGTGCAGATCAGGGAGCTCGGCTCCATACTCTGTGATAACTTTAGGGTGACCAGGAGGAAGGATGGGGGAAGGGAGGGTCAGGGAGCGAGGCGGGGGCAGGGAGCCCGGCTGCGTTTAACACGGATCACCAGCAGGGACCTGATGTCCAGCAGAGGGCGCTCTGCTCCACGCTCTGGAATAACCTAAACCAGCAAAGCATCTATTGATAACAAGAGGGGTTATAGGGCTTCCCTGGCGGTCCAGTGGGTAAGGACACCGCCTTGCAATGCAAGGGGCGCCGGTTTGATCCCTGATCCCACATGCCGCGGAGCGGCTGGACTGATGTGTCCAATCACCGAGCCGGAGCTCTGGAGCACGTGAGCCCAGGGCCGGTGCTCTGCAGCAAGAGAGGCCACCGCGATGGCAGGCCCACAGGAGCCAAAGAACAAAGGTGGCTGAAAAATGAATAAATTTAAAAAACCAATAAAAAGAGGCCAAATTTTTAAAAAATTAATAATACTTTCCTTACAGCTAAACTCCCCTTCAAGAGCAACTTGTGGCAATTTGTTTTTCCACAGGAATAAAAGACACCAGCTCGCACTAAGATGCATTTTCCTTCATTTCCCACATGTGTATAATAACAACATCAAAATAGTCTGAAAGACCACTGCTGTAAAAGATGATCACAAATAATGATGGGGGAGAGAGAACATCTACATTCTCCAAACTCTCCTGAACTTTTAGTAGCCCTTTTGGGGAAGAAGACGTGGAAGAAGGAAGGATGTCGATTTCTCAGCCGCGCAGTTGTCTTTTTAATCGGAGTAAACTCCTTTTTTTCACACTGGGCATAAATATGAGGCCCTGCAGACTGGTGTGTGTATGGTTCGTACCACAGTACAAGTTACCTACATTTAGTAAGATATATGAGTTGAAGAATTTTTCCATCTCTTGCTGATCTCTATAAATCTCTTGTGTTTTGTTTGAAAGACTTTTTTTTTTTTTCCGTAGCCCATGTTTAAAGTCTTTACTGAATGTGAGACCACTTTGCCTCTGTGGTTTACAGAAGCCGGGAAGTGAGTGAGAAATATTCACGTTAATGATGTTCAAACATTTCATTGATTTGACAAAGTTCATCGACACCAGAACATGAGTTCAAAATAATTTGAACCCTCTCCTTCTTTGGGTGAGTTAAATTCTGCTTAAAGAAAATCCTTCCTCCTGGGTTTCCCTGGTGGTCCAGTGGGTAGAGAGTCCGCTTTGCAGTGCAGGGGGCGCCGGTTCGATCCCTGGCCCGGGAAGATCCCAGGAGCCGCGGAGCAGCTGGACCAATGTGTCCAATGACCGAGCCAGAGCTCTGGCACACGTGAGCCCAGGGCCGGTGCTCTGCAGCGAGCGAGGCCACTGCAATGCGAGGCCCACACGGGCCAGAGAACAAAAAGGTATGAAAAGAAATAAATAAAATACCAATAAACAAGGCCAAAATTTAAAAAAAAAAGGAAAGAAAACCTCCTAATTCCCACACATAATAGGCATCCTGTCTTTCAAAAAAACTTCAATCTTCCACAGACCACCAGGCTATCCAACCCGTCCGTCCTAAAGAGTATCACCCTGGAACAGTCATGGGAAGGACGGAGGCTGAAACAGAAGCTCCAACACTCTGGCCACCTGATGCGACGAGCTGACTCCCTGGAAAAGCCCCCGAGGCTGGGACAGACGGAGGGCAGGAGGAGAAGGGGGCGACCGAGGACGAGAGGGCTGGACGGCATCCCTCAGTCTGTGGACAGGAGTCTGAGCAGCTCCGGGAGACGGGCAAGGACAGGGGAGCCTGGCGGGCGGCCGTCCACGGGGTTGCAAAGAGGCAGAATGGACTTTGTGACCAAACAACAACAATGGCAGCCTCCATCTTCATGCAGCCAGTGCATGGCATCATGATTTCTGCCTAGCAGAACCCTGAGTAGGCAGTATGATGGAAAGCACAGCACTCCGTCACCTCCATCGCAAACCCGAGCTCCCGTCGGAGCAATGCCTGGTGGGTAGTACAGCCGGGGCACACCTGGCTTCCTGCCCAGTGACCACGTCTCAAAACACACACACCGGGGAGTCTAAAACGCCGCGCATCACCCACATCTAAAACAGAGGCACAAAGGACCTCTTTCAAGAAGCTTCTGTCGAAGGAAGATACTGAACCTGAGATGTGTCGGTGAAGATAGGACTTGGATAATCAGACGTGCATGCATGCATGCGTATTTTTTTTTTTTAGACCAACATGCTGTAAATAGAGTGTCCTCACATGGACTGTCTCTAAGAACCTTTAGTCAGCGGGTCAGAGAAAACCGGGAGCCGTCCGAAAGCCAAGGGGGGAAAAGAAAAAGCAAAAGAAAACGATATAAGCCAAGAAGCAACACTTTGACATTGTGAGGAAAGACTGATTCAGATCTGTTATGTTTTTTCACTCTCGACAAAGAAAGGTCCCGCTGGGGCTTTTGCAGGCCCCTCACACGAGAATGCCACGTCCCCACAGGCAAATCAGACACCCCGTACAATATTCCAGATACCCCCGAGACATGGCGGGCCCCCACAGACACACCCACAAGCGTCATCATCACGAAACTGCAGCTCAACTTACTACGCGTTTCATCACCAGATCATTCAACGTCCCCATCAGACAAGCTCAGAGCCAACCAGAGGGGAAAAAAGACATTTTCTGAATGGGTTTTCACGAGCAGAGAAAAAGAACGGGAGAGCGGCTCGTAAACCAAGGCACAGACGCGTGCGATGAGTCTCGAGGTGGGGAGAATTCTCGGTTTAGGAATGCCGTCGGCACCTGCGAGCGGGGAATGCGTTCGCATCGAAAAGCTTGCAATTCCTTCTCACCTTGCCTGTCGCCTTCATTTCATCTGACGTTTCGTCGCGCTCTGCGTGTAGTCTACTGCAGACACCTGACTTTGGACAAAAACGTCTGTGAGCTCTTTCTCCGAGAGGCTTACCTGTTTGCAGGCAGGTTCTCCTGTGAGGTCGCTCTTCACGGGGACACGGTGAGGCCGGGTCGCTTCTCTGCACTGGGAGTTTCCCCTGGGGAAGGAAAAATCACACGTATTTTTATTTTATGAATCTTTTATTTTAAATGTTTTATTGTACTTTTTATACGTTTAGAGAGTTTTGTTGTTTACAGATGTGTATGACCTCAGATTAGTCACACGTATGTCGGCCCCATCCCACCCCTCTAGGTCATGTCACGGCACCCTGCTATGAGTCATTTTTAAACCGAAGTCAAGGTAAAAGGCCATGTTGCATTGGCTTCCGGTGCGTAGCAGAGGGCTTTGGTTGTATCTGTATATGCATGTCTGTATTCTATTCAGGTTATTTTCCATTACAGGCTATTCCAAGATCGTCAGCTCCACAGCTCCCTAAGCTCTACAGTAGTTCCTCATTGATTACCTACACTATCTATTACGGTGTACATCTTGAGCCCGAACCCTTAATTTCCTACCCTCTCTTCCCCTTTCGTCACCCTAAGCCGGTTTTCTATGTCTGCGATCTCCACACGGTCTACAGCGTCCATGACAACAGGCATCCTTAGAAGATAAATACACGTACAGGACAAAAGAAATGACTGCAACGGGACTATACATCAGGGCACGCTGCAATGCTCACACATGTATCATAGGCCTTGCACTACAGAAAGCCAAAATATCTGCACGGAGCTTGGGGCGATGGTTCTGGTCATCCTCTGGGACGGAGAGAGAAACTCGGGTGCGTTTGACGCTCTGCGACCCCGTGGACGGCCGCCCGCCAGGCTCCCCTGTCCCTCCCCGTCTCCCGGAGCCGCTCAGACTCCTGTCCATGGAGTCAGGGATGCCGTCCAGCCCTCTCGTCCTCGGTCGCCCCCTTCTCCTCCTGCCCACCGTCTTTCCCAGCCTCGGGGGCTTTTCCAGGGAGGCGGCTCTTCCCGTCGGGTGTCCCAAGGACTAGAGCTCCTGCTTCAGCCTCCGTCCTTCCCGTGAACATTCAGGGGAAAGCAAAGACGAGGGATGAAGCGAATGGAAAATGTGTAACAAATGACACCACAAACCTACGGGCTTATAGGTGACGATGGCACAGAGCTATTATGAAATGCGTAACAAGAAAAAACCAATTACTACTTCTTACGGGAGAGAGGTGCTGAGGAGGAAAATAGGAAAAATAGAATGTGTGCTTTGCTTACACCCCAGCAAGCATTACTGACTGATGGGTAAGGGACGTGAGTCAATGACAGGACCCCCGAAAAGGTTCTCCAGGGGAACCCACAATTCTTCATGTCTGACCTATCGCAAAAAAAAAAATCACATTCTTTATTTCATAGCAGCATTTATGATTTAGTGATCTACTAGTAAGCAGGATCTTCCGTGTGGGAACAGCATTCCATTTATGAATAAACCATAAAAATCATACGATGCCTGCAAAGAACAATGGCAAGGAAAACCTGGGATACAGAATGGGCATCATAAAGTAAGCCACCTTTTTTTTTTGCTTTTGATGTGTGGGTTTATGACCCAGAGTGTGTTTTATGACCAGGAGCAGGGACGTTTTGGCTGCTAATGAACTAATCCTCCAGTTGGTATTTGCCGACTGCTCGCCACATAAAGTTGAGTATTTACAATGTTACCAGGATTTGGCCTCTAAAGGTGAGAAGCCCTTGTTGGAAACATTTAGCTCAGCGCTGGACTCACATCTGTTGCATGTTCATATTATAATGTACATCAGATTCATCCAATACCTCAACGCTCATCCCCCTGCTTTTCTATAAAGCCTTTGCAGACAAGAACTTTTCCATCTTATTACTGAGAAAAACAATGTAACACCTGGGCTTCCCTTGTCGCTCAGCTGGTAAAGAACCCACCTGCCATGGGGAGACCGGGGTTCAATCCCTGGGTTGGGAAGATTCCCTAGAGAAGGGAGAGGCAACGCACTCCAGTATTCTGGCCTGGAGAATTCCATGGGTCACAAACAGCTGGACGCGACTAAGCAAGCTCACTTATAAGGTTTGTTTTTTTAATGCGTTGTCTTATTGTTCTTGTTTTTTTTACTCATTTATATTTGGCTATAGTGTGTTTTCACGGTGGTCGCAGGCTCTCCTCTGGCTGCAGGGAGCAGGGGCTCCTCTCTGGTGGAGGGGAGCAGGCGTCTCGGGGCGGGGACGTCTCTGGGGGTGGCCCTCGGGCTCCAGGGCCCCCGGGCTTCCGTCGCTGCGGCCCACGGGCTCCCCAGGGGCGGCTCCGAGGCTCCAGAGCTCAGGCTCCCTGGTTGGGGCTCCCGGGCTCCGTGGCTCCGCAGCCAGTGGGATCTTCCCGGACCGGGGATCGAACCCGTGTCTTCTATGTAGGCCGTCAGCATCTCTACCACTGAGCTACCCGGCAAATGAGTGTCTTATTCCTCTCGGTTTTCACCATTTCTATTTTTTACTGAACTTGTTACACTGATTCTGTTCTGCCTTATTTTTTTTTTTTTGGCCTCAAGGCAGGTGGGACCTTCGCCCTTTTTTTTTTTTTTAACTGAACACTCTGCGCGGGAAGAAGACATCTTCAGCACTGGGCCACCAGGCAAGCCCCAAAGAAAGCGCACGTCCTGAAACGTACCCCATTCCCGCAGCCAGGAGGCGGCAAAGTCTGCCCTGGGAACCAAGCAGGCTTCTCACGCAGGTGGAAGCCGTCCTCTCTCGCACGCCGGCCTTCCACGCTCCCCTGCGCCGGGCGTGCAGCCACGCCTGGCCACGTTAGGCGGGCTCAGGCTGTAGGGTCCGGGCACCACCTTCCCGTGGACCCGCCGGGCGGCAGGTCTGGAGAAAGAAAGGAAAAGCATATTCTATCCACAAGAGAAGAGCACCACGTGCTTCTCACCCACTCATGTCACGAGCTCCCGCGACAAGCCCCTCGGGGGACCAGAGCTTGAATGGAGAACACGGCTTCCCTTGGGAGCTGCAGGCATCACGGGGTTCTCGATGCCCAGGGTCCCCGCGCTGGCTCCGTGCCGAAGAGCCTGCCTGAAATGCTGGGGACCCAGGAGATGCAGAGTTGGATCCCTGGGTGGGGAAGATCCCCTGCAGGAGGACATGGCCACTCACGCCACATTTCTTGCCTGGAGCGTCCCATGGACAGAGGAGCCTGGCGGGCGACCGTCCATGGGGCCGCAGAGAGTCAAACACGCCTCAGTGACTGAAGAATAACCACGTCATCCCACGTCTCTCTCCCGTGATGTCTGGATCATTTTTCCACGGACCCACGCCGATGTCTGCATCCTGAGCTAGCCTCTGTCTCACGGGGCACCAGGGAACGAGGTCGGTCGAACGTGGAAGGTGCATGGATTCCTATGAATTTTTTTTCCTGGAGATGAGTTTTTCACACCCATACCTCAGGCATGGAATACTGAGGACACGCTCCTAACTGAAGACACCACGAAAGAGAAACACACATCATCTTTGACCTCACATTCTTCTGGTCCAGGTACCTGTCTGCAGCGGGCGGATGACCCGTCTCTTCTGCACGTTTCTCTTGGTCCTCAGAAACCTTCCGTGCACCTGCTCCCTCCACCAGAGATCATTCTCCAAGAGACCGTATTCTACACGCATCCTGGCACCCTTTTCAAATCTGCACTGCAGATGTCTTTGTCACCGGCTACGGACGTGGACATCACCGTACGTACCGGCGATTCACCCGGTTGCCAAGTTCACAAGGTTTCGGGAAACACGCTCCTGACTGCTTTTCCTGAGCCGCTTCCGATGGCTACATTTTTATTCATCAGGCATGTCTCTATTGGGGAAAAGCAGCACAAAACCAAAAACTCAGAAATTAAAACGCCTGCATTCACCCCGAGCGTCTCCATGAGCTCGGCTTCATCGTCCTGTAATAGAACAGTGTCTTCATTTCAACCCCTTTTCTCTCTGGAACGACTGATCTCTGGCTCTCATTCCACAGGCAAGGCTCATGAAATACGCATCTTCCATTGCGATCTTCTCCTCACAGCTAGGACACCATCTCCTGCAGGGGTAACCTATACAATTTTTCTCACCAAAGACGACAGATTGGAAAAAAAAAAAAAACAACCCAGATGCCGTCCACAGGGCCCTGGACCAGGGGCAGGGGTGCATCAACCAGGACGTGTTGACATTTTGGTGGAAATAAAGCGGAAAGAGACACGATCATAGGCGAGCGCATGGACCCATCTCCTATGCCCGACGCTCCACGGGGAAAACCACATTCAGAGGCGGAATCCCGGCGCTTCCCCGGCGGTGCAGTGCAAACACGCCTCAGTGACTGAAGAATAACCACGTCATCCCACGTCTCTCTCCGTGATGTCTGGATCATTTTTCCACGGACCCACGCCGATGTCTGCATCCTGAGCTAGCCTCTGTCTCACGGGGCACCAGGGAACGAGGTCGGTCGAACGTGGAAGGTGCATGGATTCCTATGAATTTTTTTTCCTGGAGATGAGTTTTTCACACCCATACCTCAGGCATGGAATACTGAGGACACGCTCCTAACTGAAGACACCACGAAAGAGAAACACACATCATCTTTGACCTCACATTCTTCTGGTCCAGGTACCTGTCTGCAGCGGGCGGATGACCCGTCTCTTCTGCACGTTTCTCTTGGTCCTCAGAAACCTTCCGTGCACCTGCTCCCTCCACCAGAGATCATTCTCCAAGAGACCGTATTCTACACGCATCCTGGCACCCTTTTCAAATCTGCACTGCAGATGTCTTTGTCACCGGCTACGGACGTGGACATCACCGTCGCACCGGCGATTCACCCGGTTGCCAAGTTCACAAGGTTTCGGGAAACACGCTCCTGACTGCTTTTCCTGAGCCGCTTCCGATGGCTACATTTTTATTCATCAGGCATGTCTCTATTGGGGAAAAGCAGCACAAAACCAAAAACTCAGAAATTAAAACGCCTGCATTCACCCCGAGCGTCTCCATGAGCTCGGCTTCATCGTCCTGTAATAGAACAGTGTCTTCATTTCAACCCCTTTTCTCTCTGGAACGACTGATCTCTGGCTCTCATTCCACAGGCAAGGCTCATGAAATACGCATCTTCCATTGCGATCTTCTCCTCACAGCTAGGACACCATCTCCTGCAGGGGTAACCTATACAATTTTTCTCACCAAAGACGACAGATTGGAAAAAAAAAAAAAACAACCCAGATGCCGTCCACAGGGCCCTGGACCAGGGGCAGGGGTGCATCAACCAGGACGTGTTGACATTTTGGTGGAAATAAAGCGGAAAGAGACACGATCATAGGCGAGCGCATGGACCCATCTCCTATGCCCGACGCTCCACGGGGAAAACCACATTCAGAGGCGGAATCCCGGGGCTTCCCCGGCGGTGCAGTGGTTAAGACACCGCCTTGCAACACAAGGGACGCCGGTTCCATCCCCGGTCAGGGAACTAAGACCGCACATGCTGCCCTTAGACCTGAAGATGCTCAGGAGAGCAGATCTCAAAATACATTGAGCGAAAAGAAAGAGAGAGAAAAAAGTGTCATTTGTTGTCCATTAAGTGCTGGAGGTTCTGCAACGATGAACCACACGCCGGCTTGTCCTCAAGGAAACAGGGACGGAAAGCCACTCAATCAAAGGACGCTTCACCCCCAGCCCTCAAAGGCCCCCTGGGCTACACCGGCACCTCAGACCTAAATGGCTTTGCTCACAGTGCGTGTCTTCCGGAAAGAGGTGTGCTTGCCTTTGATTTTCGTCTCCCTCTCAAAGGAAGGCTGTAATTTTGCTCTCTTGTTCAGCTTGAAAAATCGATGCTGAGTGTAAGTCACTCCTCTTTAGGGGCTCAAAAAAAAAACACACAAAAAAAACCCAAAACGTCGCCTTTGGTCGTGAAATGGCTGTTCAGCGTGAGGAATGCCCACACTGAGGCGTGCCTTGACCACATCAAATGGTCAAGAAATATGGATACAGCGGATCAGCACGACCCCCAAATGTACTCATTTATATTATGTTTCTGATCATTCCTGAGGCCTAATGGACCAACGGAATTGTAAGACACATACCAAAGAGCCATTTCCTCCCCCAGAGGTGCTTCCTAACCAGGTCTCCTGCAGTGTGGATTCTTCACCACCTATGCCAACGCATTTCTGCAAACAGTCGTCTTATGCAAAGGACGCCAATATTGATTTAAAAAAAAGCCACGTCTAGGGGGGGTGACTGAACACTGCACGACCAGGACGGCCCCACGCGGGGGCCCCGCGTTCAGAGAGGCCCCCATCCATCCCCCGGGAGGAGCCCTCCTGACGCAGAAGGGGAGAGCAGGAACCGGGCCGACTTCCGAACCCGGACCTCGTATTTCAAGAGAACTCACTGCATTTGTAAACGAGGCGCGCATCACATATCGCCATCCCTGCTTCCACACATATTTCACGTGGACAGACCTGGCAAGGTGCGCGCTGGGCGAGGCTGTTTGTCAAAAACTCACCAGCGGTATCCTAATCATATTTTTTTTTTTTTTGGCTTTTACTGGAGAAAATAAATATGCAGTGCCGTATATCTCCAGAAGGTAAATAAGGACCGTCTGCTTTTTTTTATTTTTTGACAAGAGAGAGGCAGAACCAGCAGGAATGCTGTCTCTTTCCCCAAGTACTTTGTCATGATCTTTGGACACTTCTTAAAAAACACAGAACAGAACAGAAGCCAGAGATTTGTGTGCCTTCAGCTTCCACGGCATCTCAGAGCAAGGATGCAGCGACCTTCGCAGCGAAACTCAGTTGCCTTTTTTTTTTTTTTCCAAGATGTTTGGAGAAGCGCTTTTTTTTTTTTTTTGAGGAGGGCATTTTTCAAGTCTTGGTTACACCTATTACAATGTTGCTTCTGTTTCACATTTTGTTGTTTTGGGCCATGACCCCAACGTCGCCTTTGGTCGATGCCTCTCAAAGGAAGGCTGTAATTTTGCTCTCTTGTTCAGCTTGAAAAATCGATGCTGAGTGTAAGTCACTCCTCTTTAGGGGCTCAAAAACACACAAAACCCAAAACGTCGCCTTTGGTCGTGAAATGGCTGTTCAGCGTGAGGAATGCCCACACTGAGGCGTGCCTTGACCACATCAAATGGTCAAGAAATATGGATACAGCGGATCAGCACGACCCCCAAATGTACTCATTTATATTATGTTTCTGATCATTCCTGAGGCCTAATGGACCAACGGAATTGTAAGACACATACCAAAGAGCCATTTCCTCCCCCAGAGGTGCTTCCTAACCAGGTCTCCTGCAGTGTGGATTCTTCACCACCTATGCCAACGCATTTCTGCAAACAGTCGTCTTATGCAAAGGACGCCAATATTGATTTAAAAAAAAGCCACATCTAGGGGGGGTGACTGAACACTGCACGACCAGGACGGCCCCACGCGGGGGCCCCGCGTTCAGAGAGGCCCCCATCCATCCCCCGGGAGGAGCCCTCCTGACGCAGAAGGGGAGAGCAGGAACCGGGCCGACTTCCGAACCCGGACCTCGTATTTCAAGAGAACTCACTGCATTTGTAAACGAGGCGCATCACATATCGCCATCCCTGCTTCCACACATATTTCACGTGGACAGACCTGGCAAGGTGCGCGCTGGGCGAGGCTGTTTGTCAAAAACTCACCAGCGGTATCCTAATCATATTTTTTTTTTTTTTGGCTTTTACTGGAGAAAATAAATATGCAGTGCCGTATATCTCCAGAAGGTAAATAAGGACCGTCTGCTTTTTTTTATTTTTTGACAAGAGAGAGGCAGAACCAGCAGGAATGCTGTCTCTTTCCCCAAGTACTTTGTCATGATCTTTGGACACTTCTTAAAAAACACAGAACAGAACAGAAGCCAGAGATTTGTGTGCCTTCAGCTTCCACGGCATCTCAGAGCAAGGATGCAGCGACCTTCGCAGCGAAACTCAGTTGCCTTTTTTTTTTTTTTCCAAGATGTTTGGAGAAGCGCTTTTTTTTTTTTTTTGAGGAGGGCATTTTTCAAGTCTTGGTTACACCTATTACAATGTTGCTTCTGTTTCACATTTTGTTGTTTTGGGCCATGAGGCATGTGGAGCTTCGTCCCCCGCCCTGGGATTGAACTTGTGGCCCCTGCGTTGGAAGGTGAAGTCTCGACTGCCGGGACCACCAGGGACGTCCACAAGTCAGGTTTTCTTTTTTATCTTCCCCAAGATGTTTGGAGGCGGGCCATGTTTCAAAGTCCTTCTTGAACTTGTTACAATGTTGCTTCTGTTTTATGTTTTGCGGGTTTTTTTTTTTTTTTCTTTTAACATGAGGCATGAGAGATCTTAGCTCCCAGACCTGGGGTCGAACCTGCGTCCCTTCCACGGGAAGGTGACGTCCCAAAGACTGGACCACCAGGGACGTCCCTGAATCCAGGGTTTTCACATGGAGCCATGTGGACATGAGCCACAGCATAACCATCAGGATGGACCTTCGCTAACAGAGCAGGACCCTGTGGGCTCCCCAGGACAAGGCCTTCCCCAGCTGTGTCTCCCGTCTGCTTCTATGTGTGCAAAGTCACGTCAGTCGTGTCTGACTCTCTGCGACCCCAGAGACGGCCGCCCGCCAGGCTTCTCTGTTCATGGGGCTCTCCGGGCAAGAAGACTGGCGTGGGTGGCCGTGCCCTCCTCCAGGGGAGCTTCCCCACCCAGGGATCGAACCTGGGTCCCCGCATTGCAGAAAGATACCTCACCCCTGAGTCAACAGGAAAGCTCTCTCTCTCTCTGTATATATATATATATATATGTTTATAGTTATTTGTGACCCATGGACGGTTGCCCGCCAGGCTCCTCTGTCCACGGGACTCTCCGGGCAAGAACACAGGAGTGGGTGGTCGTTTTCTTCTCCAAAGGGGATCTTCCCGACTCAGGGACTGAACCCGTGTCTCCTGCCTTGGCAGGTGGAGTCTTTAGACCGCGGAGCTCGCCGGGGAGCCCCTGAACCAAACTGAGGGCCTCTGCTTCCTCCTCAAGGACTGAAGATCCTATTTTAAGGCACGACCTCAGAGACATCTGTCTGGCAGAGACGGACGCCCCCGCCAGGCGGGAGGCGTGACCTGTGTGTGATCCAGAAGCACAGAGACCCAATGCCCGCCGGAACCACGAGGCTGAGGATGTGGCCTGTTTGAAACACCTTGATCACATCTCTGAAATAAACACGAGGATAACAGACCTCTCCGGCATTTGACAGCAGCAAACACTTGAACGAGGAGTGTACGCAGAGACAAACTTCGTCTGCTTTACCTTCACTGCCCTTCCTGTCGCCACCTCTGCCTGCCTACGGCGGGATAATCCAGACACTCATTCTTGCCGAGTAAAAGATGTTTATTTTTCCCAGACAAAAAAACATCCGTGTGTGGCCAGAGTCCTCCTACAAGGGCCACGGATGGTACTAAACGTGCGGATCACTGGCCTTCTCCGCTGTACTTTTATTTTTTAAAGATTTCTGGGTGCACGGAGGTGGTGCCCTGCCTTTCAGGCAGCACGCAGGCGCTCTCTAGAGACCACGAGGCTCGCATCGGGATCTCAGTTCCCCGACCAGAGATGGTCCCCGGGTCCCTAGCACCGGGAGGCAGATTTTTTTTTTTCCTTTATTCATTTTGATTGAAGTGGGGTGTTTTTTGGCCACTTCTATTGCTCTTTCATCTATTTATATTCATCCATCTTTTATTCTCTGGCCCGTGGGGGCCTCCCATCGCAGCGGCCTCTCTCGCTGCAGAGCTCCGGCTCGGTCGTTGGACACCCCGGTCCAGACGCTCCGCGGCACGTGGGATCTTCCCGGGCCAGGGATCGAGCCGGCGCCCCTTGCACTGCAAGGCGGTGTCCTGACCCACTGGACCACCAGGGAAGCCCCACGGAATGCACTTATTGGTAACAGAGTTGGAGAATATGCCAGCTGGGACCGAGGAAGTCATTGCCTTTTTTTTCTTTCTTCTCAAAGAATCAGCGTGTCTCCTCTCGGAGACAAGGACAGTGAAATGGGCTAGAGGTGAATCCCGCTTCAAACGGCCAAAGTCACCTGAACCCAACTGAGGGCCTCTGCTTCCTCCTCAAGGACTGAAGATCCTATTTTAAGGCACGACCTCAGAGACATCTGTCTGGCAGAGACGGACGCCCCCGCCAGGCGGGAGGCGTGACCTGTGTGTGATCCAGAAGCACAGAGACCCAATGCCCGCCGGAACCACGAGGCTGAGGATGTGGCCTGTTTGAAACACCTTGATCACATCTCTGAAATAAACACGAGGATAACAGACCTCTCCGGCATTTGACAGCAGCAAACACTTGAACGAGGAGTGTACGCAGAGACAAACTTCGTCTGCTTTACCTTCACTGCCCTTCCTGTCGCCACCTCTGCCTGCCTACGGCGGGATAATCCAGACACTCATTCTTGCCGAGTAAAAGATGTTTATTTTTCCCAGACAAAAAAACATCCGTGTGTGGCCAGAGTCCTCCTACAAGGGCCACGGATGGTACTAAACGTGCGGATCACTGGCCTTCTCCGCTGTACTTTTATTTTTTTTTAAGATTTCTGGGTGCACGGAGGTGGTGCCCTGCCTTTCAGGCAGCACGCAGGCGCTCTCTAGAGACCACGAGGCTCGCATCGGGATCTCAGTTCCCCGACCAGAGATGGTCCCCGGGTCCCTAGCACCGGGAGGCAGATTTTTTTTTTTCCTTTATTCATTTTGATTGAAGTGGGGTGTTTTTTGGCCACTTCTATTGCTCTTTCATCTATTTATATTCATCCATCTTTTATTCTCTGGCCCGTGGGGGCCTCCCATCGCAGCGGCCTCTCTCGCTGCAGAGCTCCGGCTCGGTCGTTGGACACCCCGGTCCAGACGCTCCGCGGCACGTGGGATCTTCCCGGGCCAGGGATCGAGCCGGCGCCCCTTGCACTGCAAGGCGGTGTCCTGACCCACTGGACCACCAGGGAAGCCCCACGGAATGCACTTATTGGTAACAGAGTTGGAGAATATGCCAGCTGGGACCGAGGAAGTCATTGCCTTTTTTTTCTTTCTTCTCAAAGAATCAGCGTGTCTCCTCTCGGAGACAAGGACAGTGAAATGGGCTAGAGGTGAATCCCGCTTCAAACGGCCAAAGTCACCTGAACCGTCGAGTGGACGGGCACATGGGAGGGAGGATGCGGACCCAACCGAGGGAGACGACGAAGGGGCATCAACCCTGATTGTTTAGGGGCCGTCCTAAACGAGCTCCATTCTGCCTCGTGGTCCGTCTTCCACACCCACCGCGTATCAGCTGCTCCACGGCCCTCACTCCACCCAGGAATGAATGCCCACGTGCGAGAGAGCGGAGTCTGCGCTGACATCAAGCTACCACGAGGGGGCGGTCTCAGCACCACAGAGAATAAGGAGGGACCCCCCAGCCAGGAGGCACCTGCAAGCATGTGTGGCTTCACTCCTGTCTGACGCTGTGTGGCCCCACGGCCAGCACGCAGCCCGCCAGGCTCCCCTGTCCACAGGATGTCCCCGGCAAGGACACGGGCGCGGGGGGCCCCCCGCAGAGGGACGCCCAGGACCTCAAGCCCATCCATCCGTCCAGCCCTCGTCCTCGCGTGAGAGCAGAAGACACGCATTTCCTCTGCCCTCTTCCATTCACGCACATCCAACCAGCAAAACCCAGGCTAGCCTGAGAACAATGCATACAGATGTCATGCGATGAAACTGTATACTTTTACTTCTACGCAGGGCTCCCAAGAAAAGACAGGAGAGCCCCAAGGAGGCCGTGAGATCTGGCAGCTTGCGTGTTGATAACCCAGGGCGATAAACGGTGGAGAAGCGACTTGGGTCATGAAGAAAGGCAGCCGGTTCCCTTCCGGGGGCAGTGATACACGGGGATGAACACGATCTGAGGGAGAGGTGAGCGCTGCCGAGCAAGGTCTGTTTTTCACACGCATGCTGGTTCCTCCTGCAGCAACGCGGCACCTGCAGGGACGAGGAGCAGTTCTCTTCTTGATGCGGAGAGAACAGATTTACAAAGGAAAGTGGGTTCCCTTTCTAAAGACAAGGCATGGCCTGTTTTTAGGCAGAAAGGGGGGAAGGCAGCGTCCCTCCTGGGTCCACTCTTCAGAATGGCTTTCAGCTCCCAATAATCCTCGCGCCAAGCTGGGATGCTTTCGCTAAACACAGACTAAAGGGATAAATGCATGTACACACGAGTCAGTCGCTCAGTCCTGTCCAACTCTTGGTGACCCCATGGTCTGCTGCCCGCCAGGCTCCTCTGTCCGTGGGAGTCTCCAGGCAGGAAGACGGGAGCGGGTGGCCATGCCCTCCTCCGGGGGAGCTTCCCCACCCAGGGATCGAACCCGCGTCTCCTGCATGGCAGGGAGATTCCTGCCCATCTGAGCCACCAGGGGAAAAGTAGATGATTGAATAGTGAATTTCACTAGGAGATTTTAAGTAGAAAAAAAATATATGGGAGAGCCCTGTACCTTGGGCTTCCCTGGTGGCTCAGACGATAAAGAGCCCGCCTGCCCACGCAGGAGACCCGGGTTCCATCCCTGGGTGGGGAAGATCCCCTACAGAAGGGCATGGCCGCCCAGTGCTGGATTCTTGCCTGGGGCATCCCCAAGGACCGAGGAGCCTGGTCGGTAACAGCCCATGGGGTCCCAAACAGTCGGACGTGGCTGCATGACTGAACACGCACCTGAACATAGGTGAGCAGGAAAAAAGCAGGTGTGCTTAGCCACAAAACCAAGCAGGCTTCCGTAGCCACGAAACCACGCGAGAGATGCCCAAGACCTGTCCCCAAACCATACACGGCATTGTAAGGTGAGTTGGGACGGGCTGTCTCAACACATAAAAAATAAAATAATGTGTAGACAGGGCTTGAACACGGAGAGACGAGGAAACACTCCCGCTCTAAGCAAGGGAGGAGCTGATGATGGAAGCTGGACATCTACTCAGGAAAGCCCTCTCGCCCCTCAGCGCTCTGTCCTTTGATTCTAAAAATGTAACCCGCTGGGCTTCCCAGGTGGTCCAGTGGGTAGGGAAACTGCCTTGCAGTGCAAGGGGCACCGCGTTCGATCCCTGGCCCGGGAAGATCACACGTGCTGCGGAGCGGCTGGATCGGGGTGTCCAACGACCGAGCCGGAGCTCTGGAGCGCATGCGCCCAGAGCCGGTGCTCCGCAGCCAGAGAGGCCACCGCGATGGGAGGCCCACACGGGCCAGAGAACAAAGACGGATGAAAATAAATATGAGCAAAAGAGGCATGATGGGGAAAAGAGAAATACAGATCTCTGTGAAAAAAAAACCAAATGTAACCCGCTGAGTCCTTAGGGCACAGACCCCTTCTGTTGTAAACCTCACGAGCTTCCTGTTTGAACAGATCCCTTCTCATCAATTTGCCTCCTGCTGAGGTCCTATAGGACCGGAGTGACTCAGAGTGCCCCTGAAACTCCACCCCCCGCTGCCCTCTTGGAGGGACACAGTCGGACCCCCTTCCTCTGCAAAGTCCAAGCCTGGATGCTATTAACCCTTTTTGTGTCTTACCATCGTCTGCTGAGAAACACACTCTTCTGTCCACCCCAACTTCCCTGGTGGCTCAGACGATAAAGAGCCCGCCTGCCCACGCAGGAGACCCGGGTTCCATCCCTGGGTGGGGAAGATCCCCTACAGAAGGGCATGGCCGCCCAGTGCTGGATTCTTGCCTGGGGCATCCCCAAGGACCGAGGAGCCTGGTCGGTAACAGCCCATGGGGTCCCAAACAGTCGGACGTGGCTGCATGACTGAACACGCACCTGAACATAGGTGAGCAGGAAAAAAGCAGGTGTGCTTAGCCACAAAACCAAGCAGGCTTCCGTAGCCACGAAACCACGCGAGAGATGCCCAAGACCTGTCCCCAAACCATACACGGCATTGTAAGGTGAGTTGGGACGGGCTGTCTCAACACATAAAAAATAAAATAATGTGTAGACAGGGCTTGAACACGGAGAGACGAGGAAACACTCCCGCTCTAAGCAAGGGAGGAGCTGATGATGGAAGCTGGACATCTACTCAGGAAAGCCCTCTCGCCCCTCAGCGCTCTGTCCTTTGATTCTAAAAATGTAACCCGCTGGGCTTCCCAGGTGGTCCAGTGGGTAGGGAAACTGCCTTGCAGTGCAAGGGGCACCGCGTTCGATCCCTGGCCCGGGAAGATCACACGTGCTGCGGAGCGGCTGGATCGGGGTGTCCAACGACCGAGCCGGAGCTCTGGAGCGCATGCGCCCAGAGCCGGTGCTCCGCAACGACAGACGCCACCGCAATGGGAGGCCCACACGGGCCAGAGAACAAAGACGGATGAAAATAAATATGAGCAAAAGAGGCATGATGGGGAAAAGAGAAATACAGATCTCTGTGAAAAAAAAACCAAATGTAACCCGCTGAGTCCTTAGGGCACAGACCCCTTCTGTTGTAAACCTCACGAGCTTCCTGTTTGAACAGATCCCTTCTCATCAATTTGCCTCCTGCTGAGGTCCTATAGGACCGGAGTGACTCAGAGTGCCCCTGAAACTCCACCCCCCGCTGCCCTCTTGGAGGGACACAGTCGGACCCCCTTCCTCTGCAAAGTCCAAGCCTGGATGCTATTAACCCTTTTTGTGTCTTACCATCGTCTGCTGAGAAACACACTCTTCTGTCCACCCCAAGTACACTTCCTGGGGCATTCTGTGGCTGCTCACCAAGGTCCTCTTTCCTCTCTTGAGAGTTGCACGCACCCAAGGCCGGCTTCGGTAACCCCAACAGGCACATGGCCGTCAGCCCCAGACAGTTTCACACTGACAGGGGCTGTGTGAGGACTCCTCTCCTCTGGACTGCAGACGCCCACGGGGGACCTGAGACACCTGCCCAAACAGAGGAGACACGGGTTCGATCCCCGGGTCGGGAAGCACCCCCTGCAGAAGGAGGGGCGTGGCCACCCGCGCCGGGATTCTCGCCTGGAGAACCCTACGGACAGAGGAGCCTGACGGGAGGCAGTCCAGGGGGTGCCAAGGCGTCGGACACGACCCAAGTGACCTAGCAAGCACGCACAGAGAGAGAGTCAGGACGCCTAAAGATGCACCTCGTCCACTAACAGCCTCCGCGCCCCAGGATCCGCGTCTGTGGCTCATGTAACACGGGGACGGATGCCACTGTCCCCATAGAGAGCCCGGCAGCCTCGACCCGGGCTCTTTCGTGGGCCTGTGCTACTTCGACGTAACCCTCCGGAGAAGTCAAAAGGGAGGGGCCCAATGTCCCTCCACCTCCCCGAATCCTCCTGGCTGGCACTGCTCTGCCCTGAGGGGTGCACGCAGCCCCAGGAAGGACACTGAGTCAGAATGGCTGGCCAAAGAGAACCCAGAACTTAACCCCGTCTCCGTAAAACCCAAGACGGCAAGCCACGGGGCGGAGCCGTGCTCCTGGGCTCCCCGACTCTCCGGCTCTCCCCCACGGCGCCTCTGCCCAGGAAGCCTCTGCTTTCTCAGCCCGGGTGTCTCCGCAGACAATGCATTCCTCTGTCTTGGACAAGAGCCCCCTTGGGGGTCCCTGGAAGGGATCCCCCTTCTTGCCACGCCAATCCAGGGGGCCCAGATGGGATGCCTGTTCCGGGAACTAGATCCCACATGCACTGATCCAAAATTAAAACCTACAATGACATGAAATAATCACCATGAACGGCCTTCCCACCTGGATGCTATTAACCCTTTTTGTGTCTTACCATCGTCTGCTGAGAAACACACTCTTCTGTCCACCCCAAGTACACTTCCTGGGGCATTCTGTGGCTGCTCACCAAGGTCCTCTTTCCTCTCTTGAGAGTTGCACGCACCCAAGGCCGGCTTCGGTAACCCCAACAGGCACATGGCCGTCAGCCCCAGACAGTTTCACACTGACAGGGGCTGTGTGAGGACTCCTCTCCTCTGGACTGCAGACGCCCACGGGGGACCTGAGACACCTGCCCAAACAGAGGAGACACGGGTTCGATCCCCGGGTCGGGAAGCACCCCCTGCAGAAGGAGGGGCGTGGCCACCCGCGCCGGGATTCTCGCCTGGAGAACCCTACGGACAGAGGAGCCTGACGGGAGGCAGTCCAGGGGGTGCCAAGGCGTCGGACACGACCCAAGTGACCTAGCAAGCACGCACAGAGAGAGAGTCAGGACGCCTAAAGATGCACCTCGTCCACTAACAGCCTCCGCGCCCCAGGATCCGCGTCTGTGGCTCATGTAACACGGGGACGGATGCCACTGTCCCCATAGAGAGCCCGGCAGCCTCGACCCGGGCTCTTTCGTGGGCCTGTGCTACTTCGACGTAACCCTCCGGAGAAGTCAAAAGGGAGGGGCCCAATGTCCCTCCACCTCCCCGAATCCTCCTGGCTGGCACTGCTCTGCCCTGAGGGGTGCACGCAGCCCCAGGAAGGACACTGAGTCAGAATGGCTGGCCAAAGAGAACCCAGAACTTAACCCCGTCTCCGTAAAACCCAAGACGGCAAGCCACGGGGCGGAGCCGTGCTCCTGGGCTCCCCGACTCTCCGGCTCTCCCCCACGGCGCCTCTGCCCAGGAAGCCTCTGCTTTCTCAGCCCGGGTGTCTCCGCAGACAATGCATTCCTCTGTCTTGGACAAGAGCCCCCTTGGGGGTCCCTGGAAGGGATCCCCCTTCTTGCCACGCCAATCCAGGGGGCCCAGATGGGATGCCTGTTCCGGGAACTAGATCCCACATGCACTGATCCAAAATTAAAACCTACAATGACATGAAATAATCACCATGAACGGCCTTCCCACCTGGGCCGAGGACCTCGTCATGGCCTCAAGGAGGCATCAGCAAACACCTAGTAAAGGGCCCAAGGATAAACCTTTCAGGCTTTGCAGGACGGGCATCAGGGGGCTCAGAGGTGAAGAATTCGCTTGCCGATGCCGGAGACGTGGGTTTGATCCCCAGTCCGGGAATCAGACCCCAGGGGACGCAACTAAGAACCCATATGCCGCAACCAAGGTGGAAGGCTCCGCAAGGGTGCGCAATTAATAAACCTCAATGCAGCCATATAAATACATAAAATATAACTCGAAAAAGATAATCTCCCTTTTTTAATTTCCAGCTTGGTGTCTCAATTGCTGCTCATCCGGGGTCATGGGGCAGGGTATGTGAGCCCAGGTGATGACAAACAGAGAAAAAAAAAAAAAAAACCTGAACACTTGGGTTTTGATATTGAAGATCCGTTCCCTTGTTTCGCATATGTTTTGAGGACGGCGTAGTGAATTCCCTGGATTTCTCCCAGAGTCTTGGCTTTGATTTGCAGATGTTTACCGTCTCCAGGAAGAACTGCCTAGCTTGTCTCTGGGAGAAAACCCTGGCCAGGCCTACCCTGTGTTCCTTCGGAACGTGCATGACGTCACGCTGAAAAGAATCCAGTCCTAAAAGATGAAGCAAGACACTGACATGGGCTTCCCTAGTGGCTCAGAGGGTAAAGCATCAGCCTGCCATGCAGGAGACCCAGGTTCGAGCCCGGGCTGGGGAAGATCCCCTGGAGAAGAAAATGGCAACTGTTTTCAGTCTTCTTGCCTGGAGAATTCCACAGTCAGAGGAGCCTTGCGAGCTATACTCCAAGCGGTCGTGGAGAAAAGGACCTGACTGAGCTTTTGCATGCATTTACGTAAAGATCATGTATCGCCATGCCTGCATGTGCACACCTATGTCATGGGCAGGTAACAGAGAGAAATATACGACTTCCACTTGCACGTGGTCTGGACTGAAACGCTCAGGGGATCTCCTATCCTGGTGCGTTTTATAATTCAGTTTTATTTTCATGCGCAAATTAGCAGAGGGCAGAACAGACTGAGCGAAGCGGCGAAGCCCCTTTTAAGAGAAAACAATCTTCGTCTGCAGGGACCAGGGCGGTCTCCAGCCTTGGGAATACACACTGCCCGGCCAGGCCATCCTGTGCGAATTCCCTCCCAAATACACCCCTCTGCTTCCGTCCTGTTTACTTCATTCCCTCTGCCAGCCGCGAGGCCCGTGGCCGTGGACAAACGCTCATCCTTATGTTCTGAACAAACACACTTCAGTTTCAATCGCGGTGCACAGAGGTTGATCTCCAAGATGGCAAAGAACCGGCTGAAGAGGGAAACCAAACAAACACTTGAATAACCTTTTTAAACACAATGCCAAAGCAAAGCACGCTACCTTAAGTCCTCAACCTACAGCGTGACGCCTCAGTTCTACCCGCTGTATTTTCTTCTCCATCAACGTGATGCAAACTGTATGATAATCAATATTTGGTTTTGAGCCTATGACGAAATAATCCTTTATGGCTTTGATGATGATCAACATCAAAAATTAATTATCGGGCTTCCCTGGTGGTCCAGTGGGTAAGGACATCGCCTTGCAGTGCAAGGGGCGCCGGTTCGATCCCTGGCCCGGGAGGATCCCACGTGCTGCGGAGCGGCTGGACCGATGTGTCCAATCACCGAGCCGGAGCTCTGCAGCGACAGACGCCACCGCGATGGGAGGCTCACAGGAGCCAAAGAACAAAGACGGATGAAAATAGAGAACTGAAAGACCAATAGAAGTGGCCCGCCCGCTCCCCTCCCTCCCCACTCCGACCCCCGCCCAAAATAAATAAATAAAGAAATCTTTTAACAAATAAATAAGTAAATAAATTATCCTTCACATCACGTGATTTTCCTAATTGACCAAATGACACGTGGCCAACAGGTGATGGACAAAATGTAAAAACTGAAGACCATGATTTTCAGGCTGTCCAGTGGTTAAGATTCTGAGCTGCTACTTCAAGAGGCGCAGGTTCGATTCCTGGTCAGGGAAGAGCAATCCCACATGCTGCTCGGCATTATTTAAAAAAAAAAAAAATCATATGTGGGGAATTTTCAGTCGCGAGGGACAATGTTTGTAATGAAATGTTTAGAGGGAAGCCAGTGACGATTCTACCGCGGTATTATAATTGCACAATGAAGGCTAAGTCACTTCAGGTGTGCCGGACTCCTTGCAAGGTCAATATTTCTGTGACTTTTCCTCAACAGCTGCTATGCAGTTGCTTCGGTCGTGCCTGACCCTGTGAAACCCCGAGGCCCGCAGCCCGCCAGGCCCCTCGGTCCCTGGAGAGTCTCCAGGCAAGAAGACAGGAGTGGGTGGCCATTGTCCTCCTCGGGAAGTAGAGGACAGGTACACACGAGACGGAAACACGGGTCTAAGTATTCCCACACGCTCAGAGGCGTGTGCTTCCCGGGGGCCTCGGTGGTAAAGAATCCAACGACCAATGAGGGGGACGGACGTTCGACGCCTGGGTCGGGAAGATTCCCTGGGGAAATGATAAACTCACTCCGGTCTTCTTGGCTGGGAAAGGCCTTGGAGAGAGGAGCCTGGTGGGCTACAGTCCACGGGGTCACACAAGAGAGAGACCGCAGGCACCTCAATGTCAATTTTTAAGGAAGGAAAAGCTCTAAAAGTGATACGGAAATCCCAACGATTTAGCTAGGCGTGGAGGAATGTTTGTCAAGAGTCATTTTACAGAAGCACTCGTGGGGGCCCTCCCTCCTGGTCCACGGGCTCAGACTCCACGCTCCCCACGCGGGGGGCCCAGGCTTGATCCCCTGGCCGGGGAACACGATCACGCGTGCCTCCACCCAAGCTGCTGCATGCCTGCGATAAAGATCAAGGGCCGCGAGATAACACACGTACACAGAGGACTACTTACACAAGAGCCATCCAGCAGAAAATAAGAAGCACAGAGCGAGAGAGCTCACGGAACGGGGCCCTCCTCCTCCGCCCAGCTGCATCCCTCGCGATACGATGGATGACTTCCCCTCAACAGGAAACGGAGGCGGCCCCGACATGCCCCTCGGGGACCCCGTGCCTGCCCGCGAGGACAGGTCCAGACCCAGCACATGGAGGGAAGAGGAAGGCCGGACACGGGCGGCCGTGTCCCCTCCTCCGAGGGCCCCCCGCGGCTGAAACATGCACGGCTCCTGGACTTGCTGTGACAAGCCCCCGAAACCTGGGGCCCCTGGGAGTTTCCAGCGCCTGCCACTGTCACGGCAGACGGGCGTCAGGCACACGGAGACACGTCTACACACGCACGTGCGCCTGCACAGACCGACCTGCACGTCACCGGCTGCAGAACACGCGAAGCAACTCGGTCACGGTGACGGCCCCTGAGGAACACGGAGCCACAAGGTCACACGGGAGTGAGTACGGAATCACACCTGTGCACCCTATCTGTGTCTATCCGTGTATACAATGCATACACACACACGTGCATTATATATGTGTCTATATGCAGACATACACAAATGCATTATATATGTACACATGTATATATCCACAATTATATATATGACTGTGCAAATATCCACACATGCATTATACATGGATAGACACACATTATATACGTATGAAGGTATAAATATCCACACGTGCATTATGCATGTATAAACACACAGTAAATGTGTATGCACACACACATTATATATACGTACATGCATATATATCCATACACATTATATACATGAAGGTATAAACATCCACACGTGCATTATACATGCAAATATACACATTAAATATGTATATGTATATGCACACACATGCATTATATGTATGTACATGTGTAAATATCCACATGCATTATATATATGCAGGTATAAATATCCACGCGTGCATAGACATGTAAATATACACATCAAATATGTATATGTGTATGCACACACGTGAATTCTATATATGTACATGTGTATATATCCACACACATTATATACATGAAGGTATAAACATCCACACGTGCATTATACATGCAAATATACACATTAAATATGTATATGTATATGCACACACATGCATTATATGTATGTACATGTGTAAATATCCACATGCATTATATATATGCAGGTATAAATATCCACGCGTGCATAGACATGTAAATATACACATCAAATATGTATATGTGTATGCACACACGTGAATTCTATATATGTACATGTGTATATATCCACACACATTACATATATGAAGGTATAAATATCCACACATGCATTATACATGTATATACACACATTCTGTATGACTATGTCTATGTGGACACACATAACGTTCGTATACAGTCACATGCATTATGTATGTATACAGGTACACATTACATGTGACCACGTGTGTCTACGCACATGTACACGTACATATATTCGTGTGCATTCTCACATGCATTGTGTGTGTATATGTATATATCTTATATGGACACATAACATTATATATGTATATCTGTATATACACACATTCTACACATATACATGCACACACACTATATATAAAAGCACACACAGAAAGAGGCAGGTACATGCGTGCATCTGTGCACACAGAGAGAGAGACAGGCAGAGAGACACGGCCGAACGTTGGCTGTGAATTGTTTCACAGTGTCTCACAGGAAAGGCCGAACGCATACTCTGGCCAGCCCCCTACACGCAGACACACGTGTGGACACACACGTGTAGGCGGGTGTGACGAGAACCATGACCAACCTCGGTGGCACAAACGACCCAGAGGACAGGCAGGGGCGCGGGCGCCGGCCGGGGCCCTGCGCGGACCGCTGCGGCCATCACGGGCCCGGGGCTCGGGGCATCGTGGCCGAAAGACGCCGCCCTGCACGTGGGGCTCCCCGCTCCCTGTGCCGACGGCCGCCTCTCACCCGGGAGACTTTGGAAAACAAATGAAACCAAAACACGACTCCATGTTGCTTTGCCTCTGCTGCTGGGGCTCTCAAATGGGACCAGTAAGAATGATGGCACCTGCAGTGAAGCGATGGAGAAACAGACATGGACAGTGGACCTATGGACATTGTGGGGAAGGCACAGAGGGTGGGAGGCGTAAAGGAAGTAGCATGAAGGCCTGCACTATCATAAGTGAAGAAAATAGCTACAGTCATTGCTCTGTGAGAAAAGGGGATCCTGCAGGGGGGCTGTGCGACGGTCGGGAGGGGTGGGAAGGGGGGGTATACATGTGTGTCATTTGCGAACATACTTATCCGTAAACAACAAAACGCTGTAAAAGTTAAAAGCAAAATAAAAGTTAAAAAAAATTGAAACCCGTAACCGAGAACACTGTTCTGTGTGTGAGTAAGTGTGCATGTTTTCCATTTATTCCCCCGTGTGGAGCCCTGGCTGGGGCCTGCAGGATCTAGTTCCCAGCCCAGGGATGGAACCCAGCCTGCCCGCACCGGGGGCACGGAGCCGCAGCCACGGGACCGCCAGGGACGTCCCCGGCTCCCTGTTTGCGGTGGGGAGACCTAAGTCTCAGGACGGACGCTGCTGCCTCCAAAGCAAGGAGTCGCCACGACCTAGAAGGACTGTGACTTGGGCCCCGGAGACGACCCCAGAGAGGTCAGCCTCCCGGGTCCTCTCTCCGCCGGCCACGGCCGACGCTCAGGGCTAGCGTCCACCCTACGGGCAGAGGGCGCCCCCGCTGACCCCCGCAGGAAAGCATCCGCCTGGAATGCAGGAGACCCGGGTTCGATCCCTGGGCGGGGAAGATCCCCCCGCAGGAGGGCACGGTAACCCACGCCAGGATTCCTGCCTGGACACTCGCATGGCCAGAGGAGCCGCAGGGGGGTCGCAAAGAGTCAGGAAGGAACGAGGAAATAAGGCCACGGTGAGCATTGGGATCCCACTGGCACATTGAAAAGCGTGGGGGCCCCGGCCGGCCAGCCAGTGCCTGTGCAGAGCCCCCCTGGACACAGCCGCGTCCCCTCTTGTCTGCACTTTCCCTGCAGTTTATACCTACGGACACAGAGCACGAGCCCTCCGGCTAGCCAGCCCTAAAGCCTGGACGCTCTGTCTGTCCACAGACGCCTGCGGAACGTTGGGCTTGAACCAGATGAGGACGGGAGGCAGGACTTTTACGCCCCCGTTCAAGGCTTTCCTAGAAAGACAAGACCACCAACACAAAGGCTGTGCTGCACGTCAGCGACAGGAAGCGCTCCCTAAGGAAGAACTGGTCACCCGGCAACGGTGATCTCTAAATCCCTCGGTGGCTGGCACGACCGCGAAGGCACGTCGTCAGGAAAGATGGGACGGAGGCCGAGAGAGCAAAGAGAATCTTGGCCTCACGGCCCATCCCCGACCTGACTCAGGAAAGTCATGCTTAAAGGAATAAAATCCCAAAAGACGAAAACAGGAACACGAGCATCGCCCCCAGGATCATCTCCCGTTTCGCCAGCGACGTGATTCTACGTCCTCGAGATCGCAGGCCATGTCACCGGGGTACTTTCACAACGAGGTCTCAAGGAGCCGGACGACCGCGATGCTGTGATCACTGACCTCCCGCCAGAGATCCTGGACTGGGAGGTCCCGCGGGCCTCGGGAAGCCTCAGCCGCGAGCAAGGCTCGTGGAGGTGATGGGATTCCGGCAGAGCGACGTCGAGTCCTCGAAGATGACGCTGTGGAAGGGGTGGCCTCCATATGCCAGTCAGTTTGGAAAACGTGGGCCCCGAGGCAAACGGACGCCTCCCTGGAAAAGCCCTCAAGGCTGGGAAAGACGGAGGGCAGGAGGGGAAGGCGGCGACCGAGGACGAGAGGGCTGGAGGGCCTCCCCGACGCCATGGACGTGAGTCCGAGCAGCTCCGGGAGACGGGGAGGGACCGGCGAGCCCAGGCTGCAGCTCAGGGGCTGCGGAGAGTCGGTCACAACTGAGCGATTGAACAGCAGCGGGTAGAACTCCCAGGCAGCGGGGTTTCGGCTGTGACCATGCGAGTGGAGACATGCTTCTTGCAGCAAGGCTCGGCACGGGCTTTAGGGAAAACTCTCAGGCGCCGAGGAGAATGCACACACGGGGAATGACGGAGTGGGTTAGGATGCCAGCCAGAGGGAAAAGCACCTTTTCCTTGCCTGACCCTGGCAAACCCTGGTGGTCCTGGGAGCTGTTTTTGCGGGTGCTATAATGGCTTTTTTTTCCCTCAAGCGGAGATGGGTATTTATCTCTGTGGCTGACCACCTTCAGCCCACAAGTCTGATGTGATGCGGGGAAGGTTCCCCAAGGCTGCCTCCAAGTCGCAAATGGGCAACGGTGGAGTCCCTTTCTAAGGACACGCTCCTCTCCTACTGACCGTCCCGAGGCTGCCCAAGTCTTAAAGACGGATCCAGGGGGAGCCCGGCCCCAAGGTCACAGGATCAGATGCTCTGGGACTGACCAAGGCCCATAGCAACGGCTGCTGTGAGCTTCTGGACCTAAGCCAGCCAGTTCCCTGACGTGGTATTAGGCAAAATACCTCCCACGCCCCACTATCCACCTTAGAGCATGCCAACCAAACACCTAATGCCACCCTCCAGGAGGAATTTTCTCAGTCTTGAGGCTACAAAACCCAGAACATATCTACAATATATATATACAGCCATGAACAGAAACGCAGGGCTTCCCTGGTGGTCCAGTGGGTAAGGACACCGCCTTGCAGTGCAAGGGGCGCCGGTTCGATCCCTGGCCTGGGAGGATCCCACGTGCCGCGGAGCGGCTGGACCGATGTGTCCAATCAGGAGCCGGAGCTCTGGCGCGCATGCGCCCGGAGCCGGTGCTCTGCAGCCAGAGAGGCCACTGCGATGGGAGGCCCACACAGGGCCAAAGAACAAAACGGTGGATGTTAAACGAAAGACTGACAGAAGTGCCCCATTCCCCCAAAAGAAAATTACCTGGAAGCCTGCAAGAGCGTCTGGCTCTCCATTTAGCAAGCCCGCTGTTCTACCCACGTCTCCCACCCTAATATATTCTCTTCTCAGTCTGCGTCGCGTCTGGAAATACATTTCCCAGCCCACGCAGGGACCACCACATTTTGGCCACGTGTAGGAGACAGGGCTCAGACGATGAGGTGCGGCTGATGGCATGCTCTCAATGCAACAACACGGAGGCAGTAACACTGAATTCTACAAGCCAGCAGGGCGTTCCCTGGTGGCTCCGTGGTAAAGAATCCACCGTCCAAGGCAGGGGCCGTTGGCTGGCTGCGGGTCCGGGAAGAGCACACCTGCTACGGAGCACCTCCTACGCCCGGGAGCCACGACTGCGGAGCCCGGGAGCCGCGCCGACCAACGGCCACGCGCCTTAGAGCGCCGGACCCACGACGACAGAAGCACGGCCACGAGACGCCTCTCCACCGCGACAAAGCGTCGCCCCAGCTCAGCACAACCGGAGAATGAAGACCCAGCCCAGCCAACGCCAAACGCCTAAGTGAAACGACGGAACAGACATTTAAAAGGCAGGCCGGCCGGCCGGGCGCCGTCGGGGCCGACGGAAGCTCCCGGTCCTGGAGCTCGAAGCTGGTGGCCTGAGCGTGTGAACGCCCCCCTGGGGAATGCCGCGGCTCTGGGGCACCCCCAGGCCCCCCACTCGACATTCACCCCTCCACATGGCCTTTAGTGACTCATGCATCCGGGAGTCACCTCTTGGCAAAACATGGCAACTCCTGCCGGGGACACAGACTGGCTTTAACGATGGGACCTCGCTGGGACAGGTGGTTCCATCAACGCCTAGGAAAGGAAATGGCCAATGGGCGATCGAGGTCTGGAAACCTGAAGCCTGATACGACGGCAGCCGAGAGGGAAGAGAAGACACCTTTGGGAACGCAAAATGATGAACATGCCCAAGCTGGCGGTCAATAGGGACAAGGAAAAGGCCCCATGGGGAACAAGGCGCCTGCCTGAGGGGCACAGAACCCACCCCAAGCCGCCAAGGATCCACAGTCATCTGAGGGACGTCCCTGGCGGTCAGGGCTAAGACTCTGTGCTCCCAATGCAGGGCCTGGGTTCGATCCTGGTCAGGAACTAGAGCCCACATGCCACAACTAAGACCCAGCGCAACCAAATAAATACAATCAAAAAACAACAAAAAAGCCCACCCTAATATATTCCCTTTTTCCCCCCCCTTTCCCAGTCTGCGTCGTCTGGAAATACATTTCCCAGCCCACGAGGGACCACCACATTTTGGCCACGTGTAGGAGACAGGGCTCAGCGATGAGGTGCGGCTGATGGCATGCTCTCAATGCAACACCACGGAGGCAGTAACACTGAAGTCTACAAGCCAGCAGGGCGTTCCCTGGGGGCTCCGGGGTAAAGAATCCACCGTCCAAGGCAGGGGCCGTTGGCTGGCTGCGGGTCCGGAAGAGCACACCTGCTACGGAGCACCTCCTACGCCCGGGAGCCACGACTGCGGAGCCCGGAGCCGCCGACCAACGGCCACGCGCCTTAGAGCCCCCGGACCCACGACGACAGAAGCACGGCCACGAGCGCCTCTCCACCGCGACAAAGCGTCGCCCCAGCTCAGCACAACCGGAGAATGAAGACCCAGCCCAGCCAACGCCAAACGCCTAAGTGAAACGACGGAACAGACATTTAAAAGGCAGGCCGGCCGGCCGGGCGCCGTCGGGGCCGACGGAAGCTCCCGGTCCTGGAGCTCGAAGCTGGTGGCCTGAGCGTGTGAACGCCCCCCTGGGGAATGCCGCGGCTCTGGGGCACCCCCAGGCCCCCCACTCGACATTCACCCCTCCACATGGCCTTTAGTGACTCATGCATCCGGGAGTCACCTCTTGGCAAAACATGGCAACTCCTGCCGGGGACACAGACTGGCTTTAACGATGGGACCTCGCTGGGACAGGTGGTTCCATCAACGCCTAGGAAAGGAAATGGCCAATGGGCGATCGAGGTCTGGAAACCTGAAGCCTGATACGACGGCAGCCGAGAGGGAAGAGAAGACACCTTTGGGAACGCAAAATGATGAACATGCCCAAGCTGGCGGTCAATAGGGACAAGGAAAAGGCCCCCATGGGGAACAAGGCGCCTGCCTGAGGGGGCACAGAACCCACCCCAAGCCGCCAAGGATCCACAGTCATCTGAGGGACGTCCCTGGCGGTCCAGGGCTAAGACTCTGTGCTCCCAATGCAGGGGCCTGGGTTCGATCCCTGGTCAGGGAACTAGAGCCCACATGCCACAACTAAGACCCAGCGCAACCAAATAAATACAATCAAAAAAAAAACACAACAAAACAATCATCTGAGGGCAACGCCCAGCTGCCGCTTCCAGCCTGGTGGGAAAATAGGATTTGTCTTTGTTTTCTTCTTTTTTTTCCTACAGGACCCTTGAAGAGTCTTGTATCCTTAAAATCCAACCTAGGGGGCTCGAGGGGAGGGCGCTGTACTTTCTGCTTCATTTATCTAAAAACAATGAAAATGGAAGACTACATAAAACCAAAATCAAACCTCAAAAAATCAAAACCAGAGCTGGAACGTCACGGAAGCCTTGGGAAGGAAGCAGCACGGTTGGGTTTTTTTTCTTCCCTTTTTTTAATTTTTTTTTTTGGAATGTATTTATTTGGGTGCGCCGGGTCTTAGTTATGGTATGTGGGATCTAGTCCCCTGATCAGGGATCGAACCCGGGTCCCCAGCACTGGGAGCACAGAGTCTTAGCCCCTGGACCACCAGGGAAATGCCAGCATGGCTGTTTTGAGGCTGAGTTTTGCTGGGTCTAAAGCTCAAGTGCAGGGCTCCTCTCCCATGACGTGTGCTGAGAACCTGGGCTGATTCCAGGCAGGGAAAAACAGGAAGATCATGGAACGCACGTCTGTCTTTCTTCTGTGTATTTTAATGGCAGGTGGCTCAGATGGTAACAAATCTGCCTGCCAAGTCAGGAGCTGTGGGTTCGATCCCCGGGTGGGGAAGCTCCCCCGGAGGAGGGCACGGCCACCCCCTCCAGTCTTCCTGCCTGGAGACTCCCATGCACAGAGGAGCCTGGCGGGCGGCCGTCCACGGGGTCACACAGAGTTGGACACAAGAAAGCAACTAAACCACCACGGTCTAAAAGACAGAGAAATTCCACGGGCGTGGAGAGAGCCGATCATAACAGACGCAGGGAAGGAGGGCAGGAAATCCCTCCCAAGCAGGGGCCTGGGAAAGGTTCCGATGGGAAGCCTAGGAGATGATCAGACATCAGTGCTCATTCCAGTTCCCATTCAGGGGGCCAAGAATGTCCCCAGCGATTTCGGTAAACCGAGGACGCTGGGGCCGCCCGTCTCTCCACTCCTGAGGGGACGTCGGGCTGGAGAGAACCGGGATGCCGACCCTAGACGGCGAAGATGCCTCAGTATACCCGAGGGGTAATTTCCAAGAGCCCAGACTCCTGCAGGACAGGAATGGAGACTGAGACAGAACAGATGTGTGGGCGAGAGCGTGTGGGATGAACAGAGTCTCATGGAAACATATATACACCCTGCTGTGTGTGAAGCAGACAGCCGGGGGCAAGGTGCTGTAGGAGGCACGGAGCTCCGACCCGGTGCTCTGGGACAACCTCGAGCGGTTCGAGGGGGAGCTGGAAGGCTCCAGAGGGAGGGGACGTCTGTCCGCCTGTGGCTGATGCATGCTGAGGTGTGGCAGACACCTGTACCCTATTATAAAGTAAGTACTCTCCAAGTCAAACTCGTTTTTTAGGGGCTTCCCTGGTGGCTCAGGGGTGAAGACCTCGCCTGCCCAGGCAGGAGACGCGGGTTCGATCCCTGGTCCGGGAAGAGCCCACAGGCTGCGGAGCCCAGGAGCCCGGGAGCCCCAACCAGGGAGCCTGAGCTCTGGAGCCTCGGAGCCGCCCCTGGGGAGCCCGTGGGCCGCAGCGACGGACGCCCGGGGGCCCCGGAGCCCGAGGGCCACCCCCAGAGACGTCCCCGCCCCAGGAAGCCTGCTCCCCTCCCCCAGAGAGGAGCCCCCTCTCCCTGCAGCCAGAGGAGAGCCTGCGGCCGCCGGGAACACCCAGACTAGACAAAAAATTTTAAAAATACATAAATGAAATGTATTTCTTTACAACAAAACCCTTATTCTTTAAAGTTGAGTTATGATGGATGCACAATTTGATAGTGCTTTATGCGCCCAAAGGGATTCTCTATTTGTATAGACTGGGGACGGATCTTACCATAGGGTGAGTCAACCGACATCCCATGCCCCCGACCCCACGGCATTTCTCAGAATCTGAGCCCCTCCTCCTTTGCAAGGACGTTCCGCTGAAGAAGCCTGTCACCTACTCCACGATTAACACCCACAGCGCCTCCGCCCCAGACGTTCACTTCTGTCCATCAGCACCTGCAGGGGGCTTCACCTCTCAGACCTCTCAGGGAAGGCGCCTTTGAGCCCAGGCTCCTTAGATCTTCTAAGAACTCCAGCCGCTCAAATGTGCTGCCTCTTATTACCCATTAAGGGCTGAACGCTTCACCAGCGTCTGCCTTTTGTTCCGAGGGCTTTCCGATCTGATTCTCCAAATCTTGGCTGGCTAGGGGGCCCAGAGGCAGTTTTTCCCCCCAGGTTGTTAAACAAGAGCTGTTCCCGGCAGACTTGTGATTACCAGGCACCACGGGTCCTGCACCCGCACGTGGCAGAAAAGACGGGAAGATCTTTATAGAGAAAATTCTCCAGGTCAAGAAGGCTGGAGTGGGTGGCCATGCTCTTCTCCGGGGGATCGTCCCAACCCAGGGATGGAACCCGGGTCTCCTGCACGGCAGGCACATTCTTTACCATCAGAGACACCAGGGGAGCTCAGGAAGACAGACGGGTAACATGAAGCATCCATTATTGGGTTGACCAGGTGGCGACAATGGTCAGGAACTCGACTGCCAATGCAGGGGACCTCAGAGACGCAGGTTCGATCCCGGGTGGGAAGCTCCTGGAGGAGGGCACGGCCGCCCCTTCCCGTCTTCCTGCCTGGAGCCTCCCATGCACAGAGGAGCCTGGCGGGCGGCCGTCCACGGGGTCCCAGAGAGTCGGACAGGACTGCAGTGAGCTGAAGTGCATGCGTGCCCTGGTATCTATTAGTGAGCCTAGACGCTATTCTATACAGTATGTGGCGTCTACAGAGTTGGTTAGAACGCACACTATATACTTATATGCATTAGTTCTTATGCATATTCTTCTTCTTGTTGTTCTGTTGTTCAGTCATGTTCAAGTCTGTGTGACCTGTGGCCCGCCAGGCTCCCCTGTCCCTCCCCGTCTTCCGGAGCTGCCCAGACTCCTGTCCGTGGACTCAGGGATGCCCTCCAGCCCTCTCGGCCTCGGTCGCCCCTTCTCCTCCTGCCTCCGCCTTTCCCAGCCTCAGGGGCTTTTCCAGGAGTTGGCCCTTGCCTCAGGCGACCAAAGCTTTGGAGCTTCTAAGAACTCCAGCCGCTCAAATGTGCTGCCTCTTATTACCCATTAAGGGCTGAACGCTTCACCAGCGTCTGCCTTTTGTTCCGAGGGCTTTCCGATCTGATTCTCCAAATCTTGGCTGGCTAGGGGGCCCAGAGGCAGTTTTTCCCCCCAGGTTGTTAAACAAGAGCTGTTCCCGGCAGACTTGTGATTACCAGGCACCACGGGTCCTGCACCCGCACGTGGCAGAAAAGACGGGAAGATCTTTATAGAGAAAATTCTCCAGGTCAAGAAGGCTGGAGTGGGTGGCCATGCTCTTCTCCGGGGGATCGTCCCAACCCAGGGATGGAACCCGGGTCTCCTGCACGGCAGGCACATTCTTTACCATCAGAGACACCAGGGGAGCTCAGGAAGACAGACGGGTAACATGAAGCATCCATTATTGGGTTGACCAGGTGGCGACAATGGTCAGGAACTCGACTGCCAATGCAGGGGACCTCAGAGACGCAGGTTCGATCCCCGGGTGGGGAAGCTCCCCTGGAGGAGGGCACGGCCGCCCCTTCCCGTCTTCCTGCCTGGAGCCTCCCATGCACAGAGGAGCCTGGCGGGCGGCCGTCCACGGGGTCCCAGAGAGTCGGACAGGACTGCAGTGAGCTGAAGTGCATGCGTGCCCTGGTATCTATTAGTGAGCCTAGACGCTATTCTATACAGTATGTGGCGTCTACAGAGTTGGTTAGAACGCACACTATATACTTATATGCATTAGTTCTTATGCATATTCTTCTTCTTGTTGTTCTGTTGTTCAGTCATGTTCAAGTCTGTGTGACCTGTGGCCCGCCAGGCTCCCCTGTCCCTCCCCGTCTTCCGGAGCTGCCCAGACTCCTGTCCGTGGACTCAGGGATGCCCTCCAGCCCTCTCGGCCTCGGTCGCCCCCTTCTCCTCCTGCCCTCCGCCTTTCCCAGCCTCAGGGGCTTTTCCAGGGAGTTGGCCCTTTGCCTCAGGCGACCAAAGCTTTGGAGCTTCATTGTCAGCCCTTCTAATGGATATTCAGGGTTGATTTCCTTTTGGATGGACTGGTTTGATTACACAGAGTGCATAGGCATATATGGGTATTTATAATATACATATACCAAAAATGTACCTATAACAAAACCTTTAGGGGAGACATGTATTGACATCTACATTGAAGAACAAAGTATTTCCTAAGGACTGAGTTCGCCATGAAGAGTCTAAAAGTTGTGTTTAAAACAGAGACCTCAAAACACAAATCCCCAAAACACCCATGAAGCTCACCAGCACAAAATGCCAACAGGCCACACCTTCAGAAGGGGTTGTGGGTACTGCCTCACCAGAACAGGACCTGGCAGGTAACTTCAAGTGTATTTGTTAAGAGTGCCAAGCTTGGGCGTCCCTGGTGGCCCAGTGGGTAAGGACACTGCCTTGCAGTGCAAGGGGCGCCAGTTCGATCCCTGGCTTGGAAAAATCCCACGTGCTGTGGGATGGACAGGTGTGTCCAACGACAGAGCCGGAGCTCTGCAGCGAGAGAGGCCACTGTGATGGGAGGCCCACAGAGGCCAAAGAACAAAGATGGATGAAAACAGTTACATGAAAGACCAACAGAAGTGGCCAAAAAAAAAAAGTCTCAAGCTTGGAAGGGTTTTAGAACCAAGTGATAGTCCACATTCTTTTTTTGTTCAAAGTTATCTGTTTTCAACCCTACGAGCCCATAACCAATGTGCCTGAAGACTTATGTTTGTGGAAGAAAGGTAGGTGTGCAGAGATGTGTATCGTTAAAAATACCTTTACCCTGGGTGTAAAACATTCTTTGAAAGAGGACTAGATTCTGACCCCAGGTGGAGAAAACCTCAGAGAGAATTTGAGAAAGGGGAATGAATTCAGGCAGTATATGTCTGCTGTACGTGCAAAATCTGGGTATCTGACTCAAGAAATTCCCTGGGAATACCTCTGGCCTGTGATGGGTCAGACTCATCAACGGTGGGTGAGAGGCGTAAAGGAAGTAGCATGAAGGCCTGTACTATCATAAGTAAAGAAAATAGCTCTAGTCATTGCTCTGTGAGAAAAGGGGATCCTTCAGGGGTGCTGTGTGATGGTTGGGAGGGGAGGGAAGGGGGGGATATACATATGACTAATCTGAGAACATACATATCTGTAAACAACAAAACTCTGTAAAAGTTAAAAGCAAAATAAAGGTTTAAAAAAAAAAAAAGACTCATCAACGCCTCCCAGAGGCTTTTTTTTTTCTTTTTTCCTACGGAGACTCAAAATCGAAACAGTGTTTGATTTTGGATCCGGGGCCTGAAGGAGAAGAGAAACCGACCGGAAGCTCAGCAAATGAAGGGAAGACGACCCTGAGGTCGGACCACTGGGCAGTTACCATCGACACCTCTTGATGTAGAGAGTGTCCCGTTTGCACCGCGGGCGGCGGACTGAAGCCAGTGGGAGATTCCAGACCAGCCCAGGGCCAAGGAAGGCACGGAGGCGTCTCTGGTTGGGCCAGTCAGGGAAGGGCTTTGTTTACAAAAAAAGGTATTAGACCAGAGAAGAAAATCTTTCTTTTTATCGGAGGGGAAAAAAAGACAGTGTTAAAGGGCAGGGAAATTAAAGGTTTTTTTTTTTTTTTTTCTTTTTGTAAACCTTTGCCATCTTGGGGCAAAGATTTCTAAATATTATTTACTTATTTTGGCGGGGGTGGGGAGGGAGGGGGGTGGGCGGGCCACTTCCACTGGTCTTTCATTTCTCTATGTTCATCCGTCTTTGTTCTTTGGCCCGCGTGGGCCTCCCACTGCGGTGGCATCTGTTGTCGCAGAGCACCGGCTCTGGGCGCATGCGCTCCAGAGCTCCTGCTCGGTAATTGGACACATGGGTCCAGCCGCTCCGCGGCACGTGGGATCTTCCCAGGCCAGGGATCGAACCGGCGCCCCGTGCACTGCAAGCCGGTGTCCTTACCCACTGGACCACCAGGGGAGCCCAGAACTGCTCATTTTTATTGAAAGCACTGATTTCATAGAGGACAGAAGCACGTGCGTTGGAAACCACTGAGCACCGTTTATGCCAAGTCAAAGAAGAGAGAAAGAGAGAGAGAGGAATGGCTTAGATCAAGAGAGTGATTGTCTCCTTGCAAATTTATGAAGCTGATCTCCACTGTCATCAACTCTTGGGCACAGGACTTGCAGAGTGGTCCAGTGGTTAAGAATCAGCCGGCCCCTGCAAGGGACACGGGTTCCACCCCTGGTCTAAAAAGATTCCCCGTTCCCCAGGGCCACAGAGCCCTCCTGCCCACAGCCTGCGCTGGGCCACAACAGAAGCACCCACGAGAAGACGCCCAGAGCCCACAGCCAGCAGGAGCCCCTGCTCCCGGCAGCCAGAGAAAACCTGCACGTGGAAATAAACCTAAAACACCCAGCACCGTGAAGCATACAACTCGTTCATGAGCAAAAGAAAGTCCTTGGCCCGTAGACAACCGGACTCTGTGGCCCAAGGATTCTGGGGTCCAGGGACCTGGCACCCCACCTCACCCACACGGACGCAGCACGCACCCCGCCGAGCCGAAATCTGCCTGCTGCCGCCGCTGACAAAATCCAACTCCAGCTGCTGCCAGGTTACCTCCTTCTGAGTCTGAGCAGAAGCGCTATAAAAGCTCTTAGGAGGGCCCACCTGTGCCCGCGGCCCATCAGAAGGAGGGCCGGAGAACCCGGCTGCCCTGTTAGACGGGATTTCTACCCCTGAGTCGTCCCACACTCCGCAGGAGACCCGGAATCCCACGAAGCACAGAGAGACTCACAGACTGAGCGAAATTATAGCTACCTCAGGGGAGGGGGTGGGAGGCAGGAAAGGGGAGAGTCAGGGAATTTGGGATGGACGTGGACCCACAGCTGTAGTGAATATGCATCACCTGCAAGGACCTGCTGTCCAGCCCGGGGAGCTCTGGTCCCTGTCCTCGGGCCGCCGGGACGGGCGGGGAGCTTGAGAGAGAGTGGACGCTTGTATGTGTGGCCGAGCCCCTTCTGCTATACCCCAGAACAAAACGGGCTTCCTAGGAGCCCCACGGTTCAAAAGCAGCCGCGCCCGTGCAGGACACGGCGGGCTGGCTCCCTGCCTCGGGGGATCCCCTGCGGGAGGCAACGGCTCCCCCCTCCAGCAGCCTTTGCCTGCAAAAGCCCGCGGACAGAGAGGCGGGATCCAGCCCCCGGCGCTGCGCAGGGCTGGACACGAGGCGCGACGGAGCACGCGTGGCCAAATAAAAAGCGCAGCAAAAGCAGATCAGGTCGACGTGCGGCAGAAAGGGAGCCAACACAGTAAAGGCATTAAAACTACATGAATAATTAACGAAAGGAAGAAAGAGTGTTCGTGCCATCGGCACAGCATACAGCCGGGCCCACGGACGGACGCTCCCGCCATCCTGGCCCCCGACGGAGGCAGCTTCCATAAACAGCCAGAATTAGGAGACAGCTCTTTCCGAGAGCACCGAGGACCCAATGCAACAATAACCACCAAAAAAGGTGGTACAGGAAAAGGAGAAAGAGACTTACCCCCGAGGCCCTTGGTAGCAGAAAACTTGCAGACCAGCTCTCACGGAATGCAACAATGTTATCTCTTTTTCTCTCCCACTTGGCTTCGCCGGAAGATCTCTGTCCCTTCTCTGCAGCCCTGTCCCAGCTCCCCGGCTCCGGCTGCTTGTCCAAGACATCAACGTTCGCGTAGTTTCCTTGAGCTTCTCGGTTTTGGTCAGTCCCTCGGCGTCTGAGTCTTGGCGACGCCACGGACGGCAGCCCGCCAGACTTCCCTCTCCAGGCCTCCGTCTTTCCCAGCCTCGGGGGCTTTTCCAATCAGTCGGCTTTTTGCATCAGGAGGTCAGTCTTGGAGCCTGAGCTTCAGCCTCCGTCCTTCGGCAGGGTCGTATTTCTTTCCGGATGGACGGGCTGGAACTCCTTGCGGTCCGAGGGGCTCCCCTCCCCATCAAACACGTGCCCACACGCTCTGCCTCCGGTCTGCTGCCTGCGGATCCAGGCACACACAGCGGGGCCCTTCCCTGGACTGACATGGAGACGCCCTCCCGAAGGAGAAGGTTCAGGAAGGATTGGCTTCACCTGCCGCTCGGAAGCGGTGGAGAGCCTTGACGATTGGCGGCCACTGGCGGTGGAGATTTCACGGCCTGAGCGAAGGCCTGGTAGTAACAAACGCTCTCATTGGTGGACGACCCCCGTCCGTGCTGGGCTGGGAGCAGAGGCCGGGCTGTGGGAGGTCCCGTGGCCGCCGCTCTGAAGGGGAAACGGAGACCAACGCTCATGGGGGGAAGGACAGTTTAACGGGGAAGGCTTGCTTGCAAAGCAGGCCTCCTGGGTGAATCAGATGGGCACGCATCCGCCTGCCAATGCAAGAGACGCAGGTTCGATCCCTGCCTGGAGACTCCCACGGGCAGAAGAGCCTGGCGGGCGACAGCCCACGGGGTCGCCGAGAGTGGACGCCGCCTGGCCACCCACCCCTTCCAACAGCGTCAGAGAGCTTGCGGAACGAACACGAGCTCCGCGCGGCCAACGGTCCGCGTGCAGCCGGCCCTGGAAACCCGGGGGGCTGCCCGCCGGGCTCCAACAACGCCTTTGATCTCTTGCAGCTGAGCGGAAGGAGGGGCCGGCCGGACGAGGAGACGGGAGGTCCGGCTGGGGAAACAGGCACACCTGTCTGTGTCCCGCACGCAGCCCGGGGATCCCGACCGCCGACGTCCCCGGGACCCTGCTAAGAAATACCCGTAGCCCCCGTGCTGCCTCGGCCATGACTTTGGCTGCAGGAGACACTTCTGAACCCACTTCCTAAAAAAGCAGTGCCTTCTTTCTCTGCGGTCCGGGGACCTTTGCCTCTGAAACCGGAGCCCCCAGAGCGTCCCGTGGAAACTTCTGATTCTGCTCCGCAGGGGCGGGTCCGGACAGCGTGAGCTTCTCAGACGTCCCCGGAGTGGAGCCATGTCCTTCTGCGGGAAGAGGGGCCGGGGCTTTGAGTCTGCACCCGGGCCCGTCACGCACGCAGCCGGGCCGTACGAGGCCTCCTTGGGGGAGACGGGACAGCCCGTGTCCCGGGGAGCCACTCGCCCTCGCAGCTGCAGGGATAAGACGCATCTTAAGACAAGAGCCAGGACTTCCCCGGGGGTCAGGCTGCCCGTTCCCGAAGCTGGGCGGCCCGGGCCGGATCTCTGGTTAGGGAGCTCCATCCCACAGACTGCAAGTGAGTGCCGGCATGCCTCAAGAAAGATCGGATATCCCAAGTGTTGCAACTAAATAAATGCAATATACACATTTTGGGGGGGTATTTCTATTGATCTTTCATTTATTTATCTTTGTTCTTTGGCCCGTGTGGGCCTCCCATCACAGTGGCCTCTCTCGCTCCAGAGCTCCGGCTCGGTCGTTGGACACACCGGTCCAGCGGCTCCGCGGCACGTGGGATCTTCCCAGGCCAGGGATCGAACCGGCACCCCTTGCACTGCAAGGCGGTGTCCTTACCCACTGGTCCACCAGGGAAGCCCTATACCCCCTTTTTTAAAAACACAACCCTGCGCTGAACGTACATAAGAGGACCCGCGGGCAGGGCCGCACTCACCGATGTTCTGGGATTCCAGGATTCCGAGGGCCGTTCAGAGCAGATCCTAAGCGTCCAAGGCGGATGGTGCCTGAGAGAGGGGACGCAGGCACGGCCTTCAGAAAAGAGGCCAGTCGTCAGGGCAGAACTGAGCGCACAGGAGGAGGAAGACAGACATTGGGCCGCGAGCGTGCGTTGCTCCCGGAAAACCAGAGAGCCCCCGGGACGCAGCCCGGGGATCCCGACCGCCGACGTCCCCGGGACCCTGCTAAGAAATACCCGTAGCCCCCGTGCTGCCTCGGCCATGACTTTGGCTGCAGGAGACACTTCTGAACCCACTTCCTAAAAAAGCAGTGCCTTCTTTCTCTGCGGTCCGGGGACCTTTGCCTCTGAAACCGGAGCCCCCAGAGCGTCCCGTGGAAACTTCTGATTCTGCTCCGCAGGGGCGGGTCCGGACAGCGTGAGCTTCTCAGACGTCCCCGGAGTGGAGCCATGTCCTTCTGCGGGAAGAGGGGCCGGGGCTTTGAGTCTGCACCCGGGCCCGTCACGCACGCAGCCGGGCCGTACGAGGCCTCCTTGGGGGAGACGGGACAGCCCGTGTCCCGGGGAGCCACTCGCCCTCGCAGCTGCAGGGATAAGACGCATCTTAAGACAAGAGCCAGGACTTCCCCGGGGGTCAGGCTGCCCGTTCCCGAAGCTGGGCGGCCCGGGCCGGATCTCTGGTTAGGGAGCTCCATCCCACAGACTGCAAGTGAGTGCCGGCATGCCTCAAGAAAGATCGGATATCCCAAGTGTTGCAACTAAATAAATGCAATATACACATTTTGGGGGGGTATTTCTATTGATCTTTCATTTATTTATCTTTGTTCTTTGGCCCGTGTGGGCCTCCCATCACAGTGGCCTCTCTCGCTCCAGAGCTCCGGCTCGGTCGTTGGACACACCGGTCCAGCGGCTCCGCGGCACGTGGGATCTTCCCGGGCCAGGGATCGAACCGGCACCCCTTGCACTGCAAGGCGGTGTCCTTACCCACTGGTCCACCAGGGAAGCCCTATACCCCCTTTTTTAAAAACACAACCCTGCGCTGAACGTACATAAGAGGACCCGCGGGCAGGGCCGCACTCACCGATGTTCTGGGATTCCAGGATTCCGAGGGCCGTTCAGAGCAGATCCTAAGCGTCCAAGGCGGATGGTGCCTGAGAGAGGGGACGCAGGCACGGCCTTCAGAAAAGAGGCCAGTCGTCAGGGCAGAACTGAGCGCACAGGAGGAGGAAGACAGACATTGGGCCGCGAGCGTGCGTTGCTCCCGGAAAACCAGAGAGCCCCGACTTGGTTCCCTGGGAACATTCAGAGGGCCTGCCCCTGCACGCCCGCACGACGCCGTCCACAGGGAGGAAGGACTGGCCCTAAATCAGCAATGACGGAGCGTCACCTGCCGTCCCGGCCGCTGAGAAGATGGCGCAGACAGCCCCGGTCAGCCCCCTGACAGCGATGTTCCCGATGGATCTGGGATGGCCGAGGAAAGGGGCCAGTGCCTGGCGCTCAGAAGCCAGGGGCACCTAATGACCGCAACCGGCAACAGCCCCGCCTGACGCTCTGGCAATCGGAGGCTTCCCCGTTCAGGGCGAGGCTAGGGGGCAGGTTTCTCAAGTGCTTGTATTAAAAAGAAACAAGAAGGGGGCTGCCCTGGTGGTCCAGTGGGTTGGGACACTGCCTTGCAGCGCAAGGGGCGCCGGTTCGATCCCTGGCCCGGGAGGATCCCACGTGCCGCGGAGCGGCTGGACCCATGTGTCCAATCACCAAGCCGGAGCTCTGGAGCGCATGCGCCCCTGTGTCCAATCGCCGACCCGGAGCTCTGGAGCGCATGCGCCCCTGTGTCCAATCGCCGACCCGGAGCTCTGGAGCGCATGCGCCCATGTGTCCAATCACCGAGCCGGAGCTCTGGAGCGCATGCGCCCATGTGTCCAATGACCGCGCCGGAGCTCTGGAGCGCATGCGCCCATGTGTCCAATGACCGAGCCGGAGCTCTGGAGCGCATGCGCCCAGAGTCGGCGCTCTGTGACTAGAGAGGCCACTGCGACGGGAGGCCCACACCGACCAAAGACAAAGATAAATTTTAAAAAATGAAAGATCAATAGAAGTGGCCCAAGAAAAGAAAAAAAAAAAATAAAAAAAAAAAGAGTAAAGATGGGGGGAAAATAAAAATAAATAGATAAACCAATAAAAGAGGCCAACATAAAAAAAAACAAAGACTTAAAAAAAGAAACGAGACGTGTCCAGCAGAAAGCTGCCGTCAGTTGCATTGGTAAAATAATCACACGGTCCCTCCCTCACTCAGTTTCCAAAATTAGGGCAGCTGACAGAGCTATAGATCACTGTCCGGAGGAAAAAACGCTGCAGCCAGGCTCCTCTGTCCGTGGGCATCTCCAGGCAGGAGGACTGGAGCGGGTGGCCGTGCCCTCTTCCAGGGGAGCTTCCCCACTCGGGGATCGAGCCCGGGTCTCCTGCGTGGCAGGCAGATTCCTCCCCCCGGAGTCCTCAGGGAAGCCCTCTCTGTGCACACATTGGATTGCAGACCCCCTGGACTGCAGCTCACCAGGCTTCTCCGTCCACGGAAGGGTCCAGGCAAGAAGACGGAAGTGGGTTTCCGTTTCCTTCTCCATTTTCAGCAGTATCCACAGGTGACTGCCGGAACTCTGGGAAGAACGCAATGCACAGAAAATGTGTGAGTGCTGACCCAGCTCTTCTCGCAGTCTAACAGCTCCAAGACCTTCCGGAGGGGGTCTCCCGAGGTCCCGGGGGTGGGCCTGGGACAGGCCTGCTCAGAGCCGCTGCCAGCCTCGCCGTGGCTTTCTGATCCACCCGCTAAAGGTCACCAGGATCGGGGAGGCCAAGCGGCAGCCCCTCAGTGGGCCGGGATCATCCGTAGCCGTCAGCCACAAGCACACGTGGCAAAGGTTGGTCCGCGGCGGAAAACCCTCAAGGATGCGGGGGCCCTGGGTACCGGGGTAGCCCTCTTCAAATCACACGTCTAGTCGATACCCAAGCCACGCGGGCCCCAGGAAAGATCCGGGAGTCGCCATCAGCTGCACCGGACGGGAGCCCGCAATGGGAGGCCCCAGGCTAGCCCCGGGGCAGCTACTGGGGCAGGTCAGGGTGACCTTGAGCCTGTCCCTCAGAACTGTTCCACTGGTGGGACGGTCAGAACCAGCAGCCCTCCCCAGGACGCCTCCCCAGTCCCCTCTGTCGTCTTGAGCATCCTGGATATCCGGGCCACGTCACACTGGCCCACGGCGTTTCAGACTCCATGCCCACTCGATCGATGACATCATCCCCCGTATCTGTGACGTCACACCCACTGTTTGATGTCACGCCCACTCTATGGCATCATTCCCCGCATCTGTGATGTCACATCCGCTGTACGACGTCACGCTCACTCTATGACATATTCCCCGTAGCTGTGACGTCGCATCCACTGTATGACGTCACGCCCACGATGTCTATGACATCACGCCCACGCTATTCACGACATCACAGTCTCGGTACGTACGGCTTCACCTTGTGAGCAGGCGACGACAAGCTCCCTTTGTCCCCGCTCATAAGCTGTAAGCTGAGCCTTCTCTCGGGCCTCAGGGGTGAAAACTCCACCTGCTGATGCGGGAGACAGGGGTTCAAGCCCCGGTCTGGGAAGGTTCCTGGGAGGAGGAAATGGAAATCTACTCTCGCACTCTTGCCTGGGGCGTTGCGTCTCCTGCACTCACGTTGCTCATGATGAAGGCTGACTGCTTTCCTAAGGAAAACCCAGTGTGTGTGTGAGTGGTTTATGATCACTGCACACGAAACAGGGTGCAACTGGCGCTCCCTTCGTTATTCAAAACCAAAGCCAGCGACGAGGCAGCACGGCTGCCAACTTTCAGACGATGTGTCGACGGCTTTGCAGGAATCACGACGTTCCTCCGTCACACATCGTACGTCCACCCAACGGAGCCCACCCCCGAGGGCCCAGCAAACCGCAGGGCCCTTTACGGGAACGACGCAGAATTCACTGGAGAAATGCTGCGTTCAGAAACCTATGCTCCTTCCCTCGCTGTGACATGTGTCTTCTCTCAATGACAGACCGAGCCTTTTCGTGGGTTCTCTCTGAGGCTGCGAAGGAGGCCCCGGTATTGGTCAGGCTTGCCGGCCGGTGTGTGGAGAAGCCGTTTCCTTCCTTCAGGAGGCGCCCTGAATGGCTACTTAAACAGTGAGCGCGTGAGTGCCTCGTGGCTTAGACGTGTGCAACTCGCGGTGACCCTGTGGAGTGGAGCCCACCCGGCTCCTCTGTGCAGGGGAGGCTCCAGGCAAGAAGACGGGAGGGCGCGGCCACGGCCTCCTCCACGGGATCTTCCCGACCCAGGG